>JBAMBD010000015.1:2415000-2770000 GCA_037043625.1 Drosophila melanocephala | reverse complement strand
ATTTGAGTGCTGCTCGTCGATTCGTGTGTGGAGGTCATGGTTAGGATTAGGATGCGTAAACCTCTCTCTCTTTAGGCGGAGCAGCCAACGAACTGCAGTTGCCAGTTACAGTACAGTGGGCCAACGTATTAAGTCATCGCTCAAATTTCACGGACAACAACAACAACAACAAAACAATCGAAAATCAGGAATTATATTATTCATTCTAGTGCGAAAATCAAAATAAAGAATATATTCTTAAATTGAGGTCGTTTTTTTTAGAATCAACAAAATGGAATCAATTTGTTTGTTTACTTAAGAACGCAATATAATTACGCCTAATATAATTAAATTTAATATAATATCGCTTATATTTCGAAATCTACAATGTATGACTTAAAAGCTGATATGCTTACAGTACACGGATTGTTAATCCTTATAATCAGCAAATGAATATATATATATAATTATATATATATAGAGAGACACATTTTGGTTCTAGAATAATATAATTCTATACATTTATATGAGAATATTATTTGATTAGCGCTTTTGGAAAATAAATGTACCACGGTGCATTGTCGGCCACAGGCGAAGGCCTGTTTCAAGGTCAACGTTTGGACCGTTATTGAATAGAAAGAATAACGGAACGAATCAAATGCAGTGCAAAAAAAAAAATAATAACCAAAACTGCCAACTGTGAATTAGGCATTTCAACTAGGTGTGTGTGTGTGTGTGTGTGTGTGCGTGTGTGTATGTGTGTGTAGAGGCCGTCGCTCTGTCTGGTCGCTCAGCTTAGGCGACGACACCAGCGACGACCTTGGCCGGCAGCAAACGGGGACATTGCACCCCCGAAAAAGTAACGAAAACGGAAAAAAAAAGAAAAAAAAAGAGAAAATGAAAAATAACAAACGGACGCTTTGCTATTGTCAGTCGGTTGTTGGGTCGTCGTCGTCGCTGTCATCGCGAGTCCGTGTGACCTTTGAACTTAATCTGGAGATGCGATTCAGTTGAGCATTGCTCATGAATTGAATTGTGGAAATCAGCATTTGTAATCGGCACACGGCAATCACTTGGCCGGCGCGTGGAAACCAGCTGTAAACAACCAATAACTTATTATTATACCAACTTATACATTCATTCATGCATATGTATGTACATACATCATGGCTTACTTACATATATTCATTTGATTAGGAACACAATTAACCGCATTTCCTCATAACTTGTAATCAATTAATCATTGATCAAAAAATGAAAAATGAAATTACAAATTATGTATGTGTAAGCTGCACATGCTGACCTTTAGAATATACATATTTGCACATAGTTGCAATAACAATATCAATTAATTAAAATTGATTCGTTTGATTTTCATACAGAAATATCAACTATGTAGAACAATAAAAATGAACAACTGAATAATAATGAATGATTAATTACAAATATATGCGTATATGTGTTTAATCAACGATAATTAACTTTATATGGATACTTACCTATTTAAAAAAAAGCTCAGTTGAGCAACATTTGAAATTTAGCGCCTAAGCAGTTGCACGCCATCTGTCGCGCAATGTGGGCAAACTGTTAGCACTGCTGTTAACTTAACAGTCGCTAGCAGCGTAACCGAAACTATCGATTCAATTGCGCCAATTCATTTAATCCAGCATCGATAAGATTTTGACACGACAACAAAGCCGGCATGCTTCTGCTTCTGAACACAGCACGTAGAATATAAGCAGCAAATTAAATTAAAAGGACATGTAAGTCAAATGCAAATTGGTAAGAGTTCTGATTGTTTTACAGTTGTTAGACAAGTGCACACATACATGTACACATACGCACATGTGTGTGTACACATACATATGTGTGTGTCTAACGTTTATCAAGCCCATTGACTTTTGCATATTCCCTAAGCTGACGAGAACAGCTGCGTTATCTGAGACGTGCCAACAAGTGCGCAACAGACAGAGTTCATTAGAAGCGTCTGTCAGCTGTCCGTGTCCTAGATTAATCGGTCAAATGAGTTGGCGCAAAAAAAACATATGCACTACACATGTATATGTATATGTACATATTGCATGCATACAGTGGCCTCTCGCATAAGCCAACTTTCACAACTTGCCATTAGACATAGAAACATGCATCAACTAAAACACTATCGAATCGAAAATGATCGTTATGCTTAATATTATAATTATTAGAATTAATTGCCAATTGCGAGTAGGCTGTGAGGCGAGCAGTTTCAACTACCGAGCGATCACTGTAGTTGTTGTTGTTGCTGCTTATGTCTCACTTCTTTCTGTACAACAAGTGCTTTGCAACTGATAATTGTATTGCCTGGCAAACTTGCCATTTTCTCTAGTTAACAGTTTGGATGCTACAGTGAACACTCTTCGTTTTGCTTTTTCTTTTTTTCCTAGTCAAAAACTTGAAGGTTATACACCTGACGGTTGAATGTTGTTGTTGATTGTTGATTGTTGTTAGTGTTGCGTGCTTGCTGCTGTTGCTGTTGCTGCTGTTCTCAATTAATTGGCGGTTACTCAGCTTTAAAACCGGTAATACCAACAATAGGGCAGCGGGGCGTGTCCCCTGCAATGTGCGAGCGGCATAAAAGTTGATGTTGCTCATGTTGTTGTTGTGGTTGTTGTTGTTTTGGAGAGCGGCGACAAGGTCAAAACATTTCGTTAGCCCCACAAAATTTGGTCGCTTGCATGGGCTCCACTCTTGACCATGCCTAAACGTTCCACATACGTTTATATATATACAGATATGTATATATGTATGTACATAAATATGTTTGTATGCATGTATGTATGTATGTCTATGTAGAAGCGCAATCAATATACATGTAAACGTTTTATGGCATCGTCGACGTCGTCGCCGTCGTCGTCATCGCTTACTATCGAAGTGGTCTTCGAGGCGGCAGACTCGATTCGCAGCTCACGGACGACGGACGTGTTCTCCTTTAACGTATGTGTGGAGTCGTCGTTATAATCGAGAGATTCAACACTTGAAAGCCAGCCGCAGCAGCAGCAGCAGCGTCAACGTTTTGTCAACCTGTTGCATGCCAGAGTTTCTCGTGCCGGGTTTGTTTTTTTTTTTTTCTGTTTTTGCTGTTTTTTTTGTGGTTTTTGTTTTGGTTTCTCCACTGTGAATCATAAAGAAGAACATACGGCGCATTCCTAGAGAGCGTGCAGCGTGCGATAAAAGAGAGGAGGAGAAAGAGAAGGAAGAGAGATTAACAATAAAGAATATGGCGTAATCCAGCACAAAACTACACAAAGTTGAAGAGCGTAAAAGAAAGAAAACAAAACATAACAAAAGTGAACTAAAACAACGACTATTGTTTGCTCTAACCTTTCAAAATCTCTTAATCTATGAAAATCAGAAAATGTTAATTTACGTTAACAACTAATAAAAGAAAAGCACACATATTCAATATAATTTATTTGTATACAACATCTGTAATATCAATCAAAAAACAGTTGTTAAACATACAATTTATATTTTGCAGGTGGCAGTCAACTTATCGTTCAGTTAACACATTTTTTAAACTAATTCCTTTTGCACTTGCTGGGTACGTATCTGTGTACTATATATATATATAAATATATATATATATATTTGTACTTATTATTAGTATTTTGTAATTGAAAAGCAATCTAAATTGATTATAGAAAACATCGTACGAGGCTCATTGGGCAATTGCCGAGCTTATTTTACTGGAACAAATACTCGACTTATCAACAAATACACACAATGGGTTCCATGCTCTGTAAGGAATACAAAACGACTGGCAAAATAACGCCCAATCCGGAACAGAACTCAGGTAATACCCCAAAAATGTATTTTAACTTTTATTGAAATATCTAGAAATATCTAACTATAACTATATTTATTCAATTACATTTGTACAGTTTGTATTGTTTTGAGATTGTTATTAACCAAAAAATCCATTAATTTTCTATAAATTTCGTCAATTTTCTATTTTTTCTATCTCTTCCAATTGTTTTGTGGCTTTCTAATTGCTGCGATGATGACATGCAATATATATTTTCTATTTTTGTAATTAAAAATCAATAATTACAATTTATGCGCATTTCGTGTGTCCAACTTTGCAACTAGGTTGATAATTGACCATATTTAACCTGAATTCATCTAAACGCTCAACGAGAGACAGGTGTGAGAGAGAGAGATGGTGAGAGAGGGAGAACGGAATGAAGAGAGAGAGAGAGAGGCATAGTTTGCTTGTTCGCTTCCGTTTTGGTTTCAATTTTCTTGCTTTAGCTGCAGTTTACAGTTTACATTCTGAACTCAGATAAGACGGCGGTCTTTAATTATCCTCAGCGCACTCGGCATTAAGTTAACGGCATTTTCACATACATACATATATGTACGGTATATGCATACGACGTCAAATTTCTCAAATTTCGAGCGGATTATTTCATAGGGTAAATAAGGCTAAGCAAAAATGAAAAAAATAAAATAAAAAATAGCTTTGCTTATTATTTTGTTTGTTTTCTTTGCCTTTTCTTGCAATTGTTTTCACGTGTGTGTGTGTGTGTGTGTGTATTAACCAAGGCCAACCGGTTCATTTGTGTGTGTGTGTGTGTGAGAGAGAGGGAGATAGTGTACATTTCAAATAGCCGTTAATCATGGCAAATTCAATTGTACTTTAATTTAACTAATTAGATAAAAAAAACCGGTTTTTTTTCGGCTTTTATTTATACAGGCAAATTACTTCAATTGATGCTAATTTTGGCAATGCCTGATCTAACGAAGGTCTCTGATTCATAACGTTTTTGGTTATATATTTTTCAATGTTGCTGTTGACGTCATATGAAAGATTAAAACAACGCGATCTGATTTGTATTTGATCGAAAGGAAGTCGATTGAAAATTTTGACTGCTTATTGGCCAAGTGCAAATTAACTAACAATTTTACATGTTCATTTATCGTTTCGGGTTTGATTTCCATTTGAGTAGGCTTTAAGTGATTTCCACAAAGCTTCACTTGCTTAATACTTCATATTAGATAGATGTGTACGCACTTTAAATGATATAACTGGAATTACTCAGCGTTATTCGATATGTTCTAATAGTTTTCAAGAGCTTTTGGTCTTACACCCTGAATATTTTATCAATTCAGATATCGAACAACTTTTAATACCATTTATATATAGAAATAATTGGGTCCCCTCCACCCCCTCCTTCCCTCAATATCTAAAAGCAAGTTGTGTGTGGGTGGCATGACTCAGCAAATTCGAGTCAACCTAAGTCGGCAGCTTTTGTTCCTTAAAAACGAATCGATTTCTTGTTGGCTAAGAATCAAAACGTTTTGCAGCACGAAATGGACTCTGAACAAAATTTCCCATAACTATTTATATTAATATTATTATCTTGAGTGTTCCAAGCTCGTTGAACATCATTTCTTTTTGTTGCTGTCTTTTTATCACCATGTCCCAGTGTTATCAAACAATGATAGTTGCAATATTTATTTTTCGCCCCTTATCAAGAAAAGAAATAAATAGATCGAGCACTTAAAATTTATGAATTTTGATCTAATTGAATATCAATTCATAAACATATTCGTTATAAATTAGTTGGAAACGATTTGATTTTTGGCTATATTAAGCAATACCGTAAAATAGGTTTATCATCCATCTCAAATTTCAGTAAATACCGGTTCTCGACTGATTGAAAATGATATGGTTGAAATAAATTCCGATTTAAAAATGGCTATCTTTGTGACGCTTGCAAATATGGCTTCAAATCTGTGGAAATCTGGCAAATAACTTTTTAAAAGTAGAACTTTGAACCAAGTAACATTTCAAGTGAGCTTCACCGATCCGAATCTGATTCATAGCCCGGTTCGGCGGGGCCTTCACTTGTATTTAAGGTTTGTTTATTGGTTCGCTTATCGGCTCAAAACTGATATGAATAATAATTATAAAAAATTTATTTGATCTGTCTGTAATAGAAATGAACTTGTATTTCAAATTTGCTTATGCAGACTTGAGGCTGAACAAGAACCAGTTTTTTTTAAATAATAATAATATATATTTATGTAGATATACTTGTGGTTATATATATATTATATATATATATATATATATGTAGATATACTTGTGGTTATATATATTATATATATATATATATATATATATATATATATATTTATATGTAGATATACTTGTGGTTATTAAAAAAAAAAACGGGTTCAAGACCAAAAATATAAATAAACTCAAAATCAAATTTCTCACGCTGGAAATTTTCGACATGTAATTCACAGTTAAGTTTCTAAACCGGTTCGCATAGCATACAAAATGTTTCAAGGTTTATTAAAAAAAAAAATCGAAAAAAAAGTGTTTATAAATATTAGAAAAAAATGATGAATTGGAGGGAATTGTGAAGGGCTTGAAGTGCTGCAGAGGCTAGATCTTATTCTCGCCACCCGACTTGGCGGCCAGCTGCTCCAGGCGTCTGATGGCATCGTCCAGAAACTGGCGTTGCAGCTGCAGCTGTGGCAGCAGCTCCTCGGCGCTCACCAGGTGCATTTTGGTGGAGGTGCCGCGCAGCAAACCCGTTGTGGATGCCGATGTCGACTGGGAGGCGGCTGCATTTGGTCGCAGCAATGTCATCAGACGCTTGATTAACGATGGTGAACGCGGACCCGGCTGGGCAACGCTCTCCCCACCGGAAATCTCTGGCATCGCCAGCAGCGGCGTAAAGAAATAGGAGCCAATGCCGCTGGTCGCTGCAGATTCCACTGGCGCCTTCGTTGTACCATCGACGGCGTCCCGCTGCTGCTCCAGCGTCGATTTGATGCTGCCATTGCTAGTGCTATTTCCGGGGTCCTGCATGGCATCCAGCTCTAGCTTCAGCTCGTCCAGCTTGTGCTGCAGATACTCAAAGTCAGCGGTCAGGCTCAGCGCCAATTGCTGTGCATCCTGGCGATGCTGTGCCCGCCCCTCGAGCCGCTCGATCTGCAGCTGGATCTGCTGCTGTCGCTGCTGCAGCTCCTGCAACAGCAGCGGCGTCTCCGGCATAAAGTTGCCCAAATACAAGCGTTCGATTTCCGACTGCAGCAGCTGCTTGTGCAGATGCAGTGCGTTCAGCTTCAGCTCCAGCTGCTGCGCGGCACTGGTGACAGCATCACTTGAGCCACTGGCTTCACTGGCTCCGCTCGTCCCATTGACCACGCCCAGCAGACAGACGACCGTGCAAAGCAGCAGCAGCAGCAGCCTAACAAGTTCTCGACGCGACCAGCACATGTTTTCAACTGACAAACTCGGCCAACTCAGCCACCTCAGCCACTTAGCCAAGTCGGCCACTTGGCCAACTAGCCGTCTGGATGATCTGGGCTCAGGGCTCTTATCTCTGCTCTCCGCTCTCCGCTCTCTGCCTGCTTTCTAACTAGAGATGCGCACCTCTTCAGCTAACATCTTGTCTCAATTAATTCAACTAGAAATATATATATATATATAGATATATATAGATATATATTTTGTATGGCTTTCACAAATTGCAAGTGCTTCAGAGCGGACAAAGGCAACCAAAAACCAATTTCAATCATCTTATTTATTTATCTCGCATGGCTGGCACACATCCTATGTATTTTCAACGAAAATCCTTAGGATTAAAAATCTATATAAAAAATGATATTTTAGATTTAGGCTTTCCAAAGCCGTTCATCATTTTTTATTTTATTTTTTAACACTTTTACTTTTTTGAACATGTTTTCTTTTTATGGTTTTGTTTTGAGTTGATCTATTTTTGGCTAAATATTTTGTGCTTAATTTAAAGAAGGTCCCTTTTAAGGATATCGAACTAATATCTAAATGCAAAACTAATAATTAAAGAATACCAAAATGCCATAAAGATCAAATTTAAGAGTAACATTCAATTATTGCATACATTTTTGCTTATTTTATTATTTTTCCAACATTTTCTTTGTTATTAATTACATTTATTTATTATATTCAATTGACAATGTTGCAATTAATGCATTTAATGTCCAATTTCTGTAGACTCAAGTCTATAGTTTATATATGAGATTCGTGTTCTGTATTATCTATTCTCAGTTTTATTTCCAAACACGAGCACGGCATTCGTGTCACGAACATAAACACGCAGCGACACGAGCCCAACTCAAATTTTGAATCGGAGCAGAGTAGGCGATGAGTTGGCGGTGGACTGGGCGGGGCGTGGGGGGACTTTAGACTTTCTTTCTTGAATTTTCGGGTCTGAAAATCATCCATTTAACGACACAACGGGAAAATCGAATTTCAAATTTGACAGTTACAACATGAACAACTAGCTAAACCAGTATAAAAGTCAAAAAATCAAATCAAATCAAATCAAATCAATTCAAATCAAATCAAATCAAACTACAAACCACTCCTAACAATTTCCTCTTTCTCTCTCTTTCTCACTCTTTGTCTGCGTCTCTTTCTCCGCCCAGGTGCCGTCGGCTCGTATCAATCCAAGTGCGATAAGGTGGCAACAACAACAACAACAATGTCGAACGAGATGGATGCCGAATACACCGAGCCGGTGGCCGTTTGTCTGGCCACAGAGCTGGTGGAGAACGAGCTGAAGCAGGTGGACTTCAATGAGGAGACCAGCGTGCTGCTGGTGAAGCAAAATGGACGGCTGCATGCGCTGGGCGCCAAGTGCACCCACTATGGTGCACCGATGAAGACGGGCGCATTGGGCGTGGGTCGGATTCGCTGTCCCTGGCATGGGGCCTGCTTCAATCTGGAGACGGGCGACATTGAGGACTTTCCGGGCATCGATTCGCTGCCCTGCCACAAGGTCAATGTCAACGATGATGGCCAGGTGATGGTGCGCATCAAGCGCACCGAACTCGACAAATCGTCACGTCTGAAGCCAATGGTGAAACGGAATCCGCAGGACGAACGCTGTTTCATTGTCGTTGGCGGCGGCCCGTCGGGCGCTGTTTGCGTGGAGGCACTGCGCCAGGAGGGCTACACCGGTCGCCTGATCTTCGTTTGCCGCGAACCATATTTGCCGTACGATCGCGTCAAGGTCTCCAAGTCGCTGAACGTCAGCATCGAGAGCCTCCAATTCCGCACCGAGCAGTTCTACAAGGATCACGACATCGAGCTGTGGCTGGGCGTTAGCGCCGATAAGCTGGCCACCGCACAAAAGGAGCTCCACTGCTCCAATGGCTATGTGGTCAAATACGATAAGATCTATATTGCCACCGGTTGTGCCGCCTTCAAGCCACCGATTCCCGGTGCCGATTTGTTGAACGTGAAAACGATCCGTGAGTACGCCGATGCCCAGAGCATCCTCGAACTGATCACGCCCCAGACGAATGTCGTCTGTTTGGGCTCCAGTTTCATTGCGCTCGAGGCAGCAGCCGGTCTCGTCTCGAAGGTGGCCAGCGTCACAGTTATCGGTCGCGACACTGTCCCACTGAAAGCGGCCTTCGGCGAGGCGATTGGCGCCCGTGTCCTCAAACTGTATGTGGACAACAATGTGAAGATGATCATGCAGAGTGGCATCGATCAGATCATTGGCGATGACGATGGCAAGGTGACCGAGGTACAGTTGGCGGATGGCACGCGTTTGCCCTGTGATCTGCTCATCATGGGCACCGGCTCCCGGATGAACACACAGTTTATGGCCAAGTCCGGTGTGCGGCTGAACAAGAATGGTTCGGTGGATGTCACCGATTTCCTGGAGACAAATGTGCCCGATGTTTATGTTGGCGGCGACATAGCCAATGCCCACATCTATTCGCTGGCCCAGTCACGCGTCAACATTGGACACTATCAGCTGGCGCAGTACCACGGACGCATCGCTGCCATCAATATGAGCGGCAGCGTCAAGAAATCGGAGGCGGTGCCGTTCTTCTTCACCATGCTCTTTGGCAAGGGCATACGCTATGCGGGCTACGGTGCCTACAAGGATGTCATCATCGATGGCAGTCTCGAAACATTGCAATTCATTGCATACTTTGTTAACCATGCCGATACGGTGATAGCAGTCGCCTCCTGCGGCCGAGATCCCATTGTTGCCCAGTTTGCGGAGCTCATTTCGCAGGGCAAGTGTCTCGGACGCAATCACATTGAGGACGCCGAAAATCGTCAGGCCTGGACGGCAATGCTCAGTGAGCCGTTGCCCAAAGTACGCTAAAATGTATCCCAAATCCATACACATATATACACATACACACCCAGACACACATACCTCCACACACACACACCCAGAAACCCACACACACAGACTATGCTTATGCAACAAGAGATTCATTGTTAGTATTATCTTATCATATTATTTGTGCCCATCCGAATTGTTAGTATTTGTTAAATCATGCCAGTGCATTACACACACACACACACACACACACATATATATATATATATATATATATGTATAATTATATACATATACAAGTTGGTGTACCAACAATTTGCTCAATTTCCAAATTATGTGTCTGTTTTGTACAATAAACCACAATTTTCCAACAAAAAAATCTAAATCAAAAAAGTGAATTTGATATTTATCGATAATCGATTAGCTTTAAGAAAATTATATAAACTTGTAGCTAACTGTTACCTCTGATTACGCACATATTCATATATATTATTCGTATTTATGTACTCGAACCAATTATATAAAGATATAGCCATCCTATCCGATATCCTTAGGGGGACGAAGATACCGTCAGGAGTAGTCCCTGAGATACGAGCCGAGCTAGGCCAGCTCGGGACATCTAAGATGGGTTCGTGGCCACAAGGATATAGCGGGAAAGAAACCACCAGGAAGCATCCTCAAAGTACATCCTAGCAGATAGTGTCGCCTTAACTGGGAACACCTTTAGTATCCTACGGATGCATGTGATGTATGCTTCAAAGACATACAAACCCCCAACCCAACATAGATTCCTGCATTCGTGCAGGAGCTGGGGTTAATGGAAGAGCCAACAGGCTCAGAAGGCAACACAGTAGCAATAATAATAATAACTTTGTCAATAACGGAAGAAGGTTGAAGGGCTGATGGACTGCAATACCGTTGCTTACTGTGTAGTTCTGTATGCATAATGAACATCATGCAATAGACACAACAACATTCTCCATGCGCGTCGCCCAGCATTGCTCGCATTCTTCGTGAAGCTAATAAATCAGCGATTAGCATAATTAGTCAAAGTGATCAGTATACGGGTATACATATGTATGTGTACAATCTATATCCAGAAACTCATCATAATGCCAAATCTTCAACAACTACAATTAAGCGATGCTAACAGTAAAAAACTCAATTACCAGGGCTGCGAAGTCGTTCTTACTGCCCTTTTCTGCAATCGAACAGGGCTGTTCACACCAAATCGATAAATTATTTGAATTGGATTTTATTTGTCGATTGATCAGACTCGTAGCCGAACTCGCTCAATCCATGCTTTTTTTCCCACGTTCCCATTTCCAACTCCAGGCAATCTTGGGTTTATGGGTAGCAAGTTAAAGAAAATGATAATCGAGAATTATGTTTAACATTTTACAATGCTATCAAAATTTTAAATTTACAACATACAAAAATATTATTTTTGTTTGCGCTTGAACACATCAATCACTATATAGTGGCATCGGTGGCATGGAGAATCGGCAGTCCGAGTCCATTGAGTGTAAGCAATTAATGTGTCCCATGGAATTCATGATGGGCAATTGGCTTGACGCATGGCGTACTGTCAACAAGGATTGTGTTCAAGTCCAAACAACTCTGTTCAGATTCAAGAAATTGGTGGGTAACAAAAGTAATTCGATTTGAACAGATAGTCTAAACACACACACATACATCTATTGCAACTGTTAGTTTCACTTATCTACGGAGAAAATGCGATATGACGAGTTGATTTTCGGAATGAAACAAAGGTTGAATGACAGGTTTGTCAAATGTATTATGGAAGCTGAAGAGATCTCAAGCAGGGAGAGTGCCAAATGTTTCACTCTGTATAATGAGCACCAAGACTTGCTCGTCGAACTGCGTGGCCTGAAGAAAGAGCTGACGGAGAGAAGCGAAGCATTGGCCAAGACCACCTTCGAATTGAAGGATGTGAAGGAAAAGGTGCTCCAACAGGCAACCAGAACGAGGCTAATGTCACAGAGACTGGAGGAATGTAAATTGTCGAATGAAGAACTCTCAGAACGCAACAGTTCGTTGAGTGACCGAGTAAGCATTGAAACTATCTCTTAACAGAAGCAGTAAGAACGTTACAAATAATTATAATATCCAGACTATATTAATCATATTATTATACCAGTCAAGGTAGTGTGGGGTATTCATTGTTAAAATTCATTATCCTCATCGGTATACATCACAATCTCTTCATCGATGTCTGGTTCGAGCAGCCCGAACATCTCGAGCACCTCGATCATATCGAGCACCTCATTCATATCGGGCATCCCGAGAAGATTGAAAACTTTTGTAATCCTGGGCAGCCCGGGCTGCGTGGGCTGATCGAGTCCCGGCATTATTATCCGTTATCTGTGATTTGTATTTGCACAAGTGCTGGTTATTTTTTTTTAATTTTTAATGCCACTTATTCGCTCACCAGTAACAAGGAATATTCCAATTGAAAGATTCGTTCGCAATTTACAATTGAAAAGAAAAAATTTGTTTCGTTTTTGATTTGATTTTCTTTTACAATGATGTGTTAGTTATGTTGAAATTCGAATGAGAATAAATTCACATAGCTCATGCACACCAAGGAAAAGTCTCTGCCTACTAAGAACTTTTCTTTTATCCAGACTTCATTCATAAGGAATACGTATTTGAGCAAGATACGTCATTTTCATTGATTCCAAATCCATCTTCAAATCTCCGTTACTGCTTTACACACGGTATAAAAATATGAGATTTATTTAGAGCCATTTATATTATTTTATAAAATCTATAAGATAAATACTACATATGTGCTTTTTTATTTTATACAAATTTATACAATTAGTCGATCTATAAAATAAATGCAGTCTATTAATTATTAGAAACGTTTTTCTAAGAATGTTAACTTTAGGATCATGTATTCAACAGACGGCAGACTTATTGGATGTATTTAGAATGCGAGAATTAATGTTTACCCATAAGCTAATTGATATGGCGAATGAGCTGACTATTGCCGAGTCCAAGATGAAGTTATGTGCTGATGCCAGCTCGCATCTAGAGTGGTAAACTTTGATCTGATAAACATATATAGTTCCATTTATTCGCTACAGCTTTCTCAATAACAGTAAAAACAATAAGCTTCAACTTCGGCAAAGAATAATATTGAAGAATTTGGCAATGCGTTCCTCGCAAGACGCAACTGGTAAAGATTCACACTGCGTCTGTCTTCGATGGCTCCATCGGGCCGTTTATTATATGTGCTGTCTCTGGGAGTGTGTTGAGTGTCTGGGACGTTGCTCCAATGTTAATGGGTCGAACACTAAATGCCAATGGCTGTTCAATTTCATCTAAGTTTCGATGTCATCAATAACAATTGTAATATTTGTTTTGCAAATTCAAATATAAACGGTCAGGGGTGCACAGGTTAACAGTGACCAGGGCTGCTATGCATTTAGTGTGCCGGCTTTTCGACAATGTGTATCAGCGTTTGATTGTCATCGATATATGTATAGTTATCGGTTGTAAATACGCGATGTGTCGATACTTGCCATCGTCTATACGATTAGGAAAAAAAAATTTTACACACCATCAGCAGCCAGCACTCACACAAAAACGCCCAATAAATTGCAGTTGCAGGCGCAGGAGGCACACGTACAAGTTTTATAACAAAGACAAAAATAATAATAATAAAGCAGATAGCATCAGGGCCAGGGCGCGCTGAATACGTTAAAGCTATCAACCACAACATAAACATTCCAATACCAGAGTTACAGCTCCAGCTGCGCCCCGCAATTCCCCCCACAAGCCGCTCAAGCCCGCAGACAGTGTGACGAAAGTGCAGAAAAACAAAAAAAATAAAAAAACGAGCGAAACAATTTATCAATTATGAATTTCTTGGGCTTTGGCCAATCAGCCGAAATCGAAATTGTATTTGATGGAGCCGAGAATAAGAAAACCGCCGAGGTCAAGGGCGAGGATGGCAAAGTGGAAAAAATGCTGCTCTTCTACGACGGCGAAACGGTATCCGGCAAGGTAATCGAATGGATAAATACAGATAAATCTGCTGGCAGCAGCTGATAGCGACTTCCGCCTAATTCCGTTGCCCCACATCCACATCTGCACAGTGGTTATCAGCAGTGGCGGCAAATAATTAAATCATCCAATATAAATGAAATAATGCAAATAATATGTAGGCCCAACAGAGACTTGAAGCGACCACTGTGCTACACTATGTGGATAATATTTATATATACATATACACACATATATATATAAATTATTTATATATTTTTATTGTTGATTTTTTGTTTTTTTTTTTTTTGTAGGTAAATGTAACGCTAAAGAAGCCGGGCAGCAAACTGGAGCATCAGGGCATCAAGATTGAGTTTATTGGACAAATTGAATTGTTCTACGATCGGGGCAGCCATCATGAGTTCAAGTGTTTGGCCAAGGCGCTGGCACGTCCCGGCGATCTCATACAGAACAACAGCTATCCGTTTGATTTTCCGAACGTGGAGAAACAGTTTGAGGTCTATGCCGGCTCCAATGTGCGATTGCGTTACTTTCTCCGTGCGACAATTGTGCGTAGGATTAGCGATATTACGCGTGAGGTGGACATTGCTGTCCACACACTCTGCAGCTATCCGGAAATGAATAATCCAATTAAAATGGAGGTGGGCATCGAGGATTGCCTGCACATCGAGTTCGAATACAATAAGAGCAAATACCATTTAAAGGATACGATCATTGGTAAAATCTATTTTCTGCTCGTACGCATCAAGATCAAGCACATGGAGATTGCGATCATTAAGCGGGAATCGACCGGCACCGGACCAAACATATTTACCGAGAACGAGACGATTGCCAAATACGAGATAATGGATGGGGCGCCCGTTAAGGGCGAGAGCATCCCGATACGCGTATTCCTTGCCGGCTACAATCTGACGCCGACAATGCGGGACATCAACAAGAAGTTCTCTGTCAAGTATTTTCTCAATCTGGTGCTGATGGACACCGAGGATCGGCGCTACTTCAAACAGCAGGAGATAACGTTGTGGCGCAAAGCGGACATACCCCGTTACCATGTTACCCAGCAGCAGCAACAGCAGCATCAGCACCAGCAACAGCAGCAGCATCAGCATCCACAGCAGTCGCATCTGCAGCATCAGCATGTGCCGCTGCATGCACCGCCGCATCTGGTCAGTGGGCCGGCAGCGCCGACTGTTGCCCATTCCCTGATTAGCAGCAGCACCGATAGCGAGGGCGCCGCCATTGCCGCGGCGGGCGGCATGGCTGGCCCAGTTGCTGGCGCAGCCGAATCCAAAATGGGTCTCTTTACGCGCGAGAGTCCCAATCAGGAGTTTAGCCAGCAACAGCTCGACTCCCCGCTGCCCAACTCACCGATGACGCCCAGCGGCGGCGGCGGCGTCGGCGGCGAGAACAGTCTAATCCCATCAATGGCCACAGCTATTGTTGCCGGCAGTGAACGGGAGCGTGGCATGGGCGATGGTGCTGCTGCGGCGACTGCGAGCGCCTCACCAGTGGCCATGCTATCCAGCACGCCGCCACCACTGCCCAGCAGCGGCTCAGCAGCAGCTGTTGCTGGAGGAGGAACTGGTGCTGGAGCTGGAGCTGGTGCTGGAGCTGGAGCTGCAACGGGTGCAGCAAACACAGCCATTGGCACAGAGGAGCCAGCGTTGTTCTTACAATCACCAGCGCATCTTGCTAGCGATGGCAATATGGATTTAGATATGAATGTGGATGTCAATGTCGATGTGGATGTGGATGACGATGTGGATTTGGATGTGGTTGAGAGTGTGAAGCGGTCACACATCATGCCCGATGATGAGCTAACGGACGTGGCGCTGCCATCGCCACCAGCATCAGCAGCCGGCAAAAAGATCAATGCGGCGCCGTTGAGTGCGGATTGAGTGAGAGCTGAGATTTCCATTTCCATTTTGATTTTGATTTCCATTTCGATTTGCATACGAACAACAACTCAACGGCTGGCGGAAGCTGAAGCAACTATTAATAATGGTATATATATATATACATATATATATATATATAAATATACACACACAACAAATATGCATATATATATATCTATATATATATATACGAAAACACACACACACACACACAAAATCAAATATACATATATCTATATATTTTTTTGAGAGGAAAAGTTAATTTATAAATTGTTACAAAATGTTTTATTGAGGTTATGCGCGCAACTTTAACAACACTAGCAAACACACACACACACACACACACTCGCACACACACACACTCGCACACACCACTATGTATACTCTACACTTTTGGCTACACATGCGCTTTTAATACTCTATCTATCTCTCTCTCTCACACACACACACACACACACACACACACACACAACACACATACGCTCTTAGCTCTATTTGAGACTTTAGGCACTCAAAACCTTGTATTACAAAAGAAAAAAGAGAAAAAGAAAACAAACAGAATAGAAACAAATTATAGAAAGAAAAAAAACTGAACAAGATCATTGCTACGAATCTGTTGTGATCCGGTTCGTAATCAAAAAACAAAAACAAAAAAAAGAAACAAAAAGAAAGAAGAAAAAACCCCCCCAGCAAGACCCATGTAATATCTCAGTACCATATTTTGGAAAATTTGATTTTTCAATTAGCGCCGACCTTTTCAAATGTTGTTAACAAAAAAACAAAAAAAAAAACAAAAAAACAAATGCTTTTTAAAAGTAAATTGAACTTGTGCATAAAACGAAAACAAAATGAAAAACATTAGATACAAATACCGATGCATTGGCAAAAACTAAGTTATAAATAAAGATTAGAGAATATTGAAACGAAACTGCCGGAGTTGTTCTGAGCGTGCGCCTAGAAAACATGTTACATGCATATATGATAAATACATATATATATATATATATATATACATATATATTACGCCCCGATGATCCGTATGTATATGCCTGCATATGTACATAACATATTTCATATTAATATACAAAAATATACATGCATACATATATACACACACACACATATATACATATATATACATATATATATATATATATATATATATTATATACTAAATTTTATCAAATTAATAAAAACGAGAAAGAAATATGTAACTCATCAGATCTATAACAACTCATGGTTGGTGTCAAGTCCAGTTTGAAAGATCCTAAATTTTATGGAATAGAGAGTGAGAGGTAATATGATTTTTCCCAAGTCATGCATACTATATAAAGATCTACACATGGAAGGGCCATAGTAGAATGACACGAGGATAATCGAGTTCGATCCCATTTCAAGATTTCTATATAAAATATGCATTTTATTTTGCTTTTCCTTTTATTGTGACTATAGAAAAATGCCAGAATATATCTTCTAGTGGTATGACAGTTATATGGGCATAATAGAGTTCGATCCTATGTAAAGATTTATAGAGCCCAACAGACAGACGTGACTGCATATATAGTAGAATGTGGCATCAGTGATGGATGATGAGGACGAATTTGGCGTTTAATTACATAAGTATCTAGTATAATATTTATTTAAGCATGGATTAAACAAACGGAATATTAAGTGCCTAGTCCCACGCCTCCTTGACACGGAGGTGCTGCAGACGCTCCTCTATGGTAATGTGGGGCTTCATCTTGCTGCGTGTTTGGTCATCCGTCCATTTGGCCACCAGCTTGTCGCGTTTCTGCAGCTCCTTGGCATGTCCCGATGATTGCTCCTAGCAATGGAGTTTATGGTTAGCAACATACGTATATATATATGTATATATGCAGTGTTATATTGACAATAAATACCAGTGTGAGATATGGATGCCGCAGCAGGAACATGATGTGCTCCTGGCGCTCGTATTCACGGGTCAGCGTGTCCATTGCCTGTTTGCTGACTGGCTTGACGAGGCGACGCTTGCCGCGGAATATGTGTCCGGGCACCGTTTTCTTGAACAAATTTATCAAAGTCAGTCGCATTTTTTGTTTGCCTGCTTTTTTTTATTTAGTCAGTTATTTCAGCACACGTTAAATGTTGTTGCACAAGTCGCAACTACAGCTGATGATGACGATATGGTTGTGTTATCGTTGTTATCGATTATGATGATGATGAAATCGTAAATGAATTTGAACACATCGAGTAGTAGTGGGTGATATGAAAGTTCGATACAATAATACAGCTGTTGATGATGATGCTTTTGTTATCGATGATTTTGTATGGAGCTGTGGGTGATACAATAATCGATACTTGCAAGTAGAGCGCGCAAATTGAATTGGATTACATAAATGAATCAGTGATTGAAGCAATTTAGCCACTTTAATAGAGAAAAAAAGAAAACGAATGCAAATACATATTTATCTATTTGTACATCTCTTAGGCAGTACTCTCCGCTATGGGAAAGGGACTGGCGTGGAGGGATGGATCGCTCTTATGCAATGCACCCTCGGCAAAATGCAATATTTCGAATCCCACCTCGACCATAATTAGGATGATGATCATCCACTCGAGCCGAATGTGATGGGCATCGTTGAGATTGTGGGACACCAGCTCGGCCAGTTCGACACAATGGTTGATCTTCTCGTTCATGACCTTGGTGCGGCGTGTGATGCTAAAATAGGAGCACACCTGCAGATAGAGTCCCTCCAGCTCCTCGCGATCCCAGTAAAAATCGGGCGCGTCCAGCAGATCCGATGACAAATTGATCGAATGCCTTAAGGCAAACAATTCGCCCGTTTTGCGGAGCATCGAGGCACGCGAGATGCGCAATCGTCGGCCACGTTTCAAATCCTCTGTCAGATACTCCATGGAATCAATATAACGATCCAGTGTCGCCTCCCAAATGCCCAACTTTATGGATTGTGCAATGGCATTGGAGAATGTATACTTATACAGGAAATTATCGCTATCGGGCGTAATAAAGAATTTGCCATTCTGGAAGAAGGCGCGCGAGGCGACATTCACATCGCTGCTGTCCGCCACCAGATCACCCTCCACATCGATCGCCGTCGGGCCAATGTATGTGTAGGGCATCACCTCGCACTCGCCATGGACTAAGGCACTCACATAGGATTCACGCTCGTAGCTGCGCAAGAAATTGAGCACATTGTTCGTTTCAATGTCATTGCAATTCCAGAACACAACGGATCCCTCACGAAAGAAGAAGATCTCGCGTGGCTGTGATCCGATCGGATATTTGGCCGTCACATAGAGGACATTCTGCTCGACGCCCAGATTGTCGGTGGAGAAGAAACGTTTCGTTTCGTACAGATTCTGTTGCTTGAGTGCCGCATGTAACTCCTCCAGTTTGTACTCATCGGCCGTGGTGTAGCCACGTGTATTGAGGAAGCCCAGCGCCGACAGCTCATCGATTGCCAGTCGCTTCTTGCGCAACGCACGCGTTCGACCCGGCGACATGGCAGCCGACGTCTCCAGTGGCTCATCGATCAAGGGCAGCGTTTTCACGCCCCCCGCGAATCCAGTTTTTGTCTTCGGAGCGGCTGTGGTGGCGGTGTCCTCGCCCTCGTCTATTGTCCCCTTGGGCTGTGTTATGCTTGTGTTTGCCAAATGCCGGTTGAATTTAAGCAGTCGATATTTGTGCGTTTGCGTGAAGGAGCCAGCAGAGACGGAGGCGAAGCAGGAGTAGGAGTGGGAGGAGTAGGAGGCGGCACGGAGGCACCTCATCAGTGCCGTTGCGTGTAGCATTTTTGTTTTTTTTTTCTTTGCACAATTACTCTTTATTCATTTCTTATTTTACTCAGTTCCCAATTCGATAGCAAATGTTATCGATGTATCGGAGCAGGGTTCGCGACTGCTTCAATGAACGATAAAAAGAACTAGCTCTTCTTCACAACAAGCTGAATGCATTTTTTGTAGCAAGCAGCAGCAGCAGCAGCAGCAAGCAGGCGGCAGCAGCAGCGGCGGCGAAATTGCATTTGAGTTCGCGGATTGAACTCGACCTGTTCGCTGCTGAGAAGAGAGTTCAATGCACCGTTATTGTCTATTTGGTTTGGCGAGCCTGTAACAAAATCAACATGGAAAGCGCACTCTTTTCAAACGTGAAGAAGCTCTACGATTTCGGGCTCTACGAGTGCGTTGTGCCCACGGTAAGTGTTCCGCCAGCAAGCATCGCAAGCACCGCAAGCATTGCAAACAGCTCGCAATTTGACGCCATTTTGAGTTGATTTGGAGTATGCTAATTGGGATATTGCAGGCAAGTCTGCTGTGCACTCTGCTGCAAAATGATCGCAGTGTGGCCACACTGGAGACGGAATACCAGGTGAGGCTGTATTTGAGCAATGCCCACTACAAGGAGCACAACTATCGCACCGCCTGCCAGCAACTGGAGGCTGTCGTCCAACAGCGCAAGGCAATGGTCCGCTACAAGAGCAGCTATCTGACCGGCATCGAGAGCTCCTATCCGCAATTCCAGGACACCGATCTGCGATACAAGATTGCCGTCTGCTATCGGGAACTGGGCGAATATAACATGGCCATTAGCACACTGGAGGCGGTTAAAATGCGTACGCCACGCCTCAATCTGCTGCTGGCCAAGCTACTGCATCATCATGGACGCTGCGTTAGCAAGAAGGAGATTGCCGTCGCCTACAAGGATGTCCTGCCCGAGTGCCCCATGTCGCTGACGGCCATCGAGGCCCTCATCGAACTGGGCATCGAAGGACACGAGGTTCACTCCCTGGTTGTAAATGGTGCGTGTTCCAAGCAACAAAAACCAAAAACACAAATGGATAACACTTGAAGAGTAGCTGGAAAAGTAGCTCAAGGAATAGTCCTAGATGATAGCTAGGTTATATATAGATATATAAATTTGTTATCCATTTCATGCTCTGCATATTATATATATATATTTATATATTTATATTTATATTTATATTTATATTTATGTGTAATTCATGTCAGTTAAACGTCGCTTAATATTTATATTTAAGACAGATACGAAATGGATAAATGAATCTGGAATGCATTTACATGGTTACTGTGGATAGTATAGATAGATAGATCTCAGTTGAATCTCGTCTAAAAATATCCATTATCTTAATCATTATCTAAGCTGTAATCTAATCTCTGTTTAATCTCTTTCAGCTGCCACGATGCCGAAGAACATCGAGTGGCTGAGCAGCTGGATCAAGGGCAATGCCCAGATGTATGGCTGCAAGCACTTGGAGGCGGCCAATACGTTCCAGCAGCTGAACGATACGACTCTGTTCCGCCAGAACGAGCAGCTGCTAACGAAGATTGGCCAATGCCTGTATTACTATGGCAATTATGTGAAGGCCGAGCAATATCTGAGCATGGCCGTGATGATCAATGCCCACAATATGGATGCACTCTGTGCCCTGTCGGTTGTCTATCAATACAATGGCAAGAAGCGGCCGGAACAGGAGAAACTGATAACACCGCTGCGACTTGGGACACTTGTTGAGTTCACAGCGGCCCATTGGTTCCTCCATGGCCAGCTGACGTACATGAATTCCCGTTTCGATCGGGCCCTAATCTTTGCGGAACGCTGCCTGATCATGGATCCGCGTAACATTGAGGCGATGCTGTTGCGCAGCAAACTGTTTGGGGCAATGGGTCGCCACAAGGATGCGATCGATGTGTTGCGCAGTGCCCAATGCCTGGCACCGTATCGCTTTGAGATCTACAAGGGACTGGTCGCCAGCTACTTGCGCCTGAAGTGGTTCAAGGAGGCGCAGAGCATGTGCCTCCTCGCCGTACGCTATTTTCGCACCTCGCCGCGCAGCTACACCATGTTCGGTGGCACCTTGTTCAACTTTACCAATCAGGAGGCAAAGAAGAGCGCGCGTAAATTTGTGGAGAAGGCGCTCCAAATCGATGAGCATTATATGCCCGGCGTTGTACTAATGGCCGGCATCTATCAATACGAGGGCACACCCAGGGAGGCCATTGTCCTGCTGAGGAAGCAGGTCACCAACTATCCGCATCCAAAGCTATTTGCCATGCTCGCCGAGATGCTCAGCACCGAGAAGGATCTCGATGGGGCTCTACACTTTTTCACATTGGCGCTCAGGTCAGTCTATCTCCCTCTCTCTCTCCCTCTCTCTCTCTCTTTCTCTCTTTTTATGGTTTTTATACTCGATTAGCGCAGTTAGAGAAGAGTTTATTCCGTTCGTCTGGCCGCGAGAGACCTGAATCTGGCCATACAAATTCATCGAATGTTTATCGATAACACCGATAACATCTCGATAAGTACACACTTTGTAAGCTAGAGTCACCAAATTGGTCTTGTAGCTTGCTAGCTCTACCAAATTTGTGAGTTATATTAATGACCGATGAAAGAATTATCGATCACATGCCCCCCAAACTCTTCAAAATCGATATACCTGCTGCTGCAAATCGATAATAACTACTTATGTGTATGCCACAATTTTAAAGAGATAGTTACAAAAATGTCAAATTTAATTTAGTAATCCGCATTCAAAGTTAGATTATGGGAAACCTCCTCCGAAGATTGCTAAGAATAACAAGAAGAATGGCTCAAGATTTAGAGTTAGAATTATAAAATGCTGTAAGAAGGTAGTTTCTAATAATATCCTGCTCCCTGGTAAAAATTGAAATATAAACCAAATTGATTAAGCGAATATCTCGCACAGTTTTAGAAGAAGAATGCTTTAATTCATCGTAGTTAAATACTTACTAAAAATAAGCCTGACTTGATTTGCGTTTATTTCAAACTTACAATAAGTCTACGATTTTAATTTGTTTAATAATTTCTTTTTTTTTTAGGCTGGATCCCACATTCCGCAGGGCCTTGGATGGTATTAATGCGCTGACGAAGGCGGCGCGGGCGGGCACCGGTAGCAGCATCATCAAGACGAGCGAGAACAGTAGCAGCAACAGCAGCACCAGCACAAATGTGGCAAGCAATGTGGCAACAATGGCAACGCCGTGTGGCACACCCAATCACGATTGGCTGCTCGACTGCGATGAGACATCGAATGAGGCACTGGAGCTATCTTCGCCGGCTGTGCCCCAGGAGGACACCGAATCGGATTCGTTCTCCGAACCCTTTTGGCAGGACGTTGATGGGGATATGCCCAATTAATTGAATCTTAACTTGTCTATATGTATATGTATATGCATATGTGTAGATGTATATATAGAGTATCTATATGATTAGATCATCGTCATCATCATCATCATAATCATCATTTTCCAGCTGTCATCTATTTATTTGTGCTACATGTAAATTATAAGTTATCCATTCCATTATCCATTCCATTATCCATTCCATTTACACCATTCCATATAATAATTTAGATATATTTATGCGCCAACCAAATTATTGTAATCATCCAATGTTTTCATTATTATTATAATTATAATTTTTTTTTTATTCTGTTTTAATAATTTATTAGCTCCGAGCGGTCGAGCCACTCAAAATATGATTTGAAAAATCGATGTCAAACGTTCCATATGCTTAAACATAATACAATTCTCAATGTTAATAAAAAGCAAAATATAAAAAAAAAAACTATCTTTTGTTTTTATTATTTGTATTTGAACAACTGTGTGGACTTTTTTTCCGTGTGTGCTTTGTAGTTGTTGTATTTCACGTACTCGCCGTAGCCTTTGCCCGAGTTTTGTCAACCCTGTGTACAAGCCCCAGTGGCCTAATGGATAAGGCATCGGCCTCCTAAGCCGGGGATTGTGGGTTCGAGTCCCATCTGGGGTAAGGCAATTCATATTTTTTTTGTCATTAATTTGTTTTTTATTTACCACACATATTTTTTTGTTTATTTTTTATATTAAGTCACAAATTGAAATTAAAGGGATATGTATTTTTTTAATTTTATTTTTTAATTTGTTTAAAATTTGTCACCAAGCCATTTACAGCCTTTACTGTGTGGAGTGTGGAGCGGCGCTGTTAACATGCTGTTGGCAGTGGCAGCAGTTAACATTGTGTGACCATCTCGAAAATCAGCACTTAGGCACATTGGGTTTGAGGTATTTTCGTGCCAACTGCTGCCTGGTCGCACATTGGCGGCACTCGCGCGCCCAATCTTCAGTTGCTTATCAATCGCGTGTACCGTTGCATGTGCGTAACCGTTAAGCGCATATCACCAACGGCGTTTTCTGTTAGTTATTTTTTTTGTTGATTATTTTTTGTTGTGTGCCTGTGTATGAATTGAAAAATTTCAAACATTAACAATAATAATCGAAGTCGAATAATTTAACGAACTGCACACGTGCCTCTGTAAATTTCTTGTTCAGACGACACAACAAATTGGCCTGAAACATAAAATTGAAATTAATAAATTTACTAGCTGCGAATTTGAATATAAAAACACAATAACAACAACAATAAATCATTCATAAATATTTATGAAAATTTAAGTGGGTGTGTGTGTTTTTTGGTTTTTTTTTTGTATATTGCCATTTGTTTGCTTGATGTGTGAATTCGCAACGTGTTTGAATTTGGATTTGCATTCGATTTGAAAGAATTAACATTAATAGAGTTGCGATCGCGATCGGTTCCAAGCGATTTCAAAAAAAGGTGCGTTTAACTGTAATTTATTTAATGTTTCTTGTTTCTTTTATGTTTTATGCAATATTTATTTTGATGGCTGTTTAGATATCGCTATTTGCCAAAATGTGTGCTGTGAATTCAAGCGAAAGCAGCTAACAACGAAAAGTGCCGTTACACATGTAGCATGTTTGATTTGATTGCAGTGAAACTAAATCTGGAGAAGATTCAATCTCAATTGTTTGTTTGCCCTTTTTTTTGTCTTCTTCATCGATAAGCAACATCTGTGCGAAACTCGATTTAAAGCGACACCACCAACAACAGCAATAAAAAAGACATATTAATCTTTCATATACAGTTTTTTTTTTTTCTTTTTTTTTTGGTAGTTAAACGCGAACTCCCCTAAAAGATAAAGCGGCCTTTGTTTTGGCTATCTGTGGGTCACTTGCTGAGCCATATCAACAGCTCAAGCTCAAGCTCCCCCCAATCTGACTATTTGTGGGCTTATCTGTTGTTATCTATTGCGTTGCTTGCGCAACTTGAACATTCACTTTACACGCACTTGTTGATTAGAAATATCTGCTTTGCATACACTGTTCGATAAAGTGTGTGCTCCTTTTATTATTGCATTTCTCATTGGTCCAGTTTCAATTGTAAATTTGTCAATTTTTATAGTTCAGTCGAAACATGAAATTACTGTTATTTTCAGTGAGAGTATTGCAAAAAGTATTCGGGAAAGTAAGCTAGAAAGTTTTAGTTTCTTCTTTTGTTTTTGATTTACTTACTAGCCTTGTGCAATTTTTCTTAGAAACAAAACAAAACAAAAAAAAAACTGAAAAAATCGAGCAACAGTTGACACAGTATTATTATGCTAAATCATTCTCGAAGTCAGTTTATGTCTAGTCAACAAAATATATGTGTTGGGGAAATGCCAGGAAATGCAGCAGAGCCCAATGATGATAATACACTTGAACAACTATTTACACTTACAATATATATATATATATATGTCTATGAGTGCGTATGTGAGTGCGTAACTGTAATTGATTGATAACTGCTCTGTAACGGAACACGCAGCTAATAAAAACAACAGAAATAAACTGCAATCAGCAAATCACACGAGTAAAAGCAACAACAACAGCAACAAAAACAAATTTAACGAAACCAATCAAGACAAAGGAGTAAAAAGGATAAATTTCGATAGGCAAGATCAAAAGAGGGGAGCAACAACTGGCGCGAGAGATGGAGCGAGGAGGGGGTTGTGCGGGGAATGAATGCGGGTGTCTGTCAATAAACAGTTGACAGCTGTTTATGCCTGTTGGACGCAGGACTGCAAACAAAAGAGAGAGCAAGAAAGGGAGAGCGTATGTGGGTGCCAGAGAGAGGATTATTTGCTGATGACTTTGTCAATGTTCAGTCCTCTCTCTCTCCCTCTCTATCTCCGTTTGGCTGCTGTGTGGTAATTCTGCTCAAACTTTCTTTTCAAACGGAACGAATGCTAACTGATAAGCCAAGAGCCGCACATATGTATGTATATATTTATTTATATATATAAAAAGGCTGATAAATACACACACACACACACACAAACACACACACACACAGCGTCGCAGTTTGCGTCTTGCAGTGACTTCCATATGTTCCGTTTGTTCCGTTTTGTTCTGTTTGCAACGCATGCGCCCTGTCCCCGTTCTCATTCCCCGTTCCCTTCTCTGGCTTGTACCCATCCCCAACTCGACTAGTTCCCAAAACAACAACACAGATAGCGTTTGTGGATTACAATAATATTCGACAGCGGTGAGAGGGGAAGGGAGAGGGAGAGAGAGAGAGAGAGACACTGTTCAAGGCACAGTGGCGCATAATTGCCCAAGAGTTAAGCTCAGTTTGAAGTTTGTGTAATTAAATGTTAAATTGATGAGGTGTTTTAAGTGAACGAGTCATTAGCGCAACTTAAAAAAAAACTAATCGTTTTCGACTTCAAAATTGGCATTAGTCAGTCTTTAAAAACTTGAATAAAGTACACTTGTTACGTGAAATAACTACTTATGCTTGAATCAAATATTCCAAAACTATTTGCGGTTTTTTTTTTGAGAAATTACGTACTCTTAAAAGTTATTAGCGTAAATCGTTTTTAAAATTCCAAGATTTGTATCCCTGGATCAAGCAAATCCATGCTGCATTTGAGAACCTCTCTATTGATGAATATAGAATACATATAGATTGCACAGTTTTCCTACATTTTCTGTGTCCTTAAGCCATTTATTTTCTATATCTATGACTTTGCTCTGAGACATGTTAAAAACATAAAAACAATATTTGCTTTAAATTGGCATTTTCCATGTAAATTAGAACGACGCTAATTATCTTATAGAACCCTTTTCTCTTCTATATTAAATTTCAGAATATAAAATGCATTACAGTTTCTTAAATTCATTGTACAATGAAAAACGGGGCACAATCGTCCATTCCTGTCTCGATAATTGTAAATATATAAGGGATAACTGTTGTCCAACTGCGTTGTCAATTGTAATAATAATCGAGGTAAAAGTTGAGCCATTGCTGGCTAACTCTTGATCCAGTGTGCCACACTATTTTCCAGTGCATAGTTTATTGTTGGGTGCTCGAATTAAGTTGGTGCCTTGGAGTGCTGCAGGACTTGCGCGGAAGCTGAAGCTCTTAGCGAGCGCGTTCGCACGAAGCCGAAGCTGGCGACCGAGCCCCAGCTCGAACGCGAACGCGAACCCGAACCCAAAGCCAAACACGAACCCGAACCCGAGCTCGAGGCCGAGCCAACCCTTGCGGCGGCTGTGTGCTGGCTGTTGCCAAAAGTCATCTGGTTGTCGTCCCGGGCCAGTTTTCGCGATTTGTCTGCGGCTTTGCACGGACGTCGTCAGCGTCCAGCGTCGCGTCGTTGCCGACGTCGTTGCCGTTACTTCTGCCATTTGTTGTCGTTGTTTCGTGTTTTCTTCAATTTTATTTTTTTTTTTAATTTTTCTTCGAGTGTGTGTTTTTTGTTGCTGTTGTTGTTGTTGATGTTTTTTCGTCACTTTAGCGAAACGTATCAAAAATTTAGCACATTTACCGTTATAATAACGTGCTTCCTTGTCGATAGACGTCGGCTTTTGTTATTGTTGCTGCTGTTATTGTTGTTCATTTTTCGATTTTGGCTGTTTTTTTTGTTGTATCTTTTTTTTTTGGCGTCTGCCTTGCGTGCAGCAAAAAGTAAGCGCAGAATTCAACGTAAGTTTAGTTCGATAGTTATTGTTGTTGTTGTTGTTGTTGCGGTTGTTGTTGCAGGGTGGCAACCATCGATTTGCGTGTCGCGCAGTCAAACAAATCAAATGCTAAACGCGATTGTGCATAAAACCATTCGATTGTCTGTCTAACTGTCTGTCTTTCTGTCCGTCTGCCTGTCTGTGTCTGTGTTTTTTGGGTGCAAAATTATTGTTATTATATTACCCCGTTATCCATTTGCCTGGCCACCCAATAACTGTCGAGATAGTCTCTCTCTCTCGCTCTCTCTCGCTCTCTCTCTCTCTCTCATTCCTTGTGTGTGTGTGTGTGTTGTGGAATTTCGCTGCATAAAGTGCATGGGGCAATAAGCTGCAAAACCCACTTACTTCTGCATGCATTATGGAAGTAATGCAATTATGCTTGTTTATGAACCCACATATACAGCAAGGTGCAAAAGTCGCTCCACAGTGGAGCAAAACATCTAAATTCCGTATTTCAATAACTATATCTATATATATATATATCTATTATAATTATAGTCATAATTATAATTATAATTATATTTATATCTGTATTTATATCTATAATTATATTTATATCTATAATTATATCTATATCTATATCAATATCTACATATATATATATATATATATATATATATATATATCTCTTTTTCTATATCTATATAATTTCGGTTGGAACAAACTTAAAATAGAGACTTAAAATCAATGACATAGCTTGAAGAAGCTGGATTAGTTAGCAACTCTGACAAAAGTGAATATTAAAGACTATAAAAACAAGTTGGTGTTGGTTTAATTACTCTTTAGCACTTAAACTTTTACATAGACAATAAATATATATTAATAAATAATCAATATTGCCGTATGACCAGACAATAAATATAAATATATATATAAATATAAATACCAAATACTAAATGCTAAATGCTACTCTGCTCTGATAACACTCGAACTCAAGCTAGTCATAGTTGGGCTGTATGGAAACATGTGCATATGTATGTATTTATATAAGACTCTGGTTGTTGCAACACGGCTCTCAGTGCTCTTCACAGACTCGGCTCGGCTCGTAGTCAACGCTACCCGTCAAATATATTTACATATATACATATATATATATATATTTAAATAGAGATTGCTGTGGCTTTAACAAATAGTGATTAAATTTATCTGCAGGTTGTGTGTTAAGTGAAGTGATGAAGTATTCCACGAACAAACATTGTATTCATAGTTGAAGTGCATTAGAACAAAGCCGCCAGCAGTAAGTCAGCTAACTGTTCTTGGACAAGGTAGGGATAGGGTAGGGATAGGGTAGGGGGTTGGGGGGTTGGGGTTTCGTCTTTGGGGTTTGGGGTTGGATGTTGAGGCGATGAGTCATATTCCTAGCACGCCATTTGTTGGCTATTCAAAAGTAATAAACTTTATTGTGGGTGGAATGGTGGCCAGATTTAGAGATTGAGTCATGTCAGCTGTTCGGGCGGTGACCTTGATGACCGCATGCGCAGGCATATGACAAACACACACACACACACACACACACAGACAGACTCGCACACACACACGAGAGAGAGTCGCACACACGCCACAGCAGGGGTCAGGAGTCGTGTCGAATCAAGGACCAGGCGAAAGGTGAACAATTAATGCAACAACACCAGGGTCACTCCACTCATTAACGGCCTTTGGGCAATGACATTGTTGCTGCTGGCCTTAACTGCTTACCTGCTGCTCAGCACGATGTATTTTAACACATTTCCCACTAATCCATCCATAGATATTTTCACAGTTCTATCGATGTGCGGTTGTATGTTCACACTTGGAATTTGCCACCGAATTTGTGTTGTGCCTCAAACTGAAATTCGAATGCAATTTTTCAAGGCTGAGCATTATCCTTGCTTGCCAGCGCACTGAATGAAGTTCGTTTCAATTCTGAAATGTCTTCCAATTGCCGAATTTTTTGTTCTTTTCTAACGAACAGACGCTGTTATTGGTAAATGTTTTACGTATTTATGAAAATATTCAAAATGAATTGGAATTTGTACAGCGGACGCATCTCGAATCGGTATTCAAAATATATCGGATAACAAATAAAATTGTGACCAGCTAAATACCTATTTAAAAGATCTAAATTAAAACAGAATTTCTTCTTGTTCGGTTGAAAAATTTACCAAATGAAACAAATGATTCAGATTTCTTAACAAATTGAACTTTTCAAGCAAATTTGGATTTACCCTTTACCATAATTGGAATTTCAAAGATTTTAAAATGAACTTCATTTGATTTGGAGCCCTCTAAATATCTATTTGATATATGTAAAAAAAGAGTTAACCAAACACGAAACAATTTAAATTCTACTATTGCAAAACTGAAACTGAAAAATGTTCTATGCATTCAAAATGATTTAGAATTCTTAACAAATATATATATACATATATATGTGTTCCTGGCAGGCAGGATCAGTCCGAGTGCTCTCAGCTCCGCTTCCGTTTCTGTTTTCGGATGTGTTTGGTGTCATTTTTGCTTGCTGCGCGTGTTTGCTGAGCTTTTTGCCATTTCCGCTTGTCAAACATTCGTTGGCTTTTAGCTTATTGCCAACTTTTTGCTGTGTGTGTGTGTGTCTGTGTGTGTGTGTCTGTGTGTGTGAGTGTGAAACAAGCCTACACGGAGACAACGAGTTGTATTGGTCGTGCTCGTCTATTCCACTGCATACTTCTATATGTATGTCTGCCGATCTGTCTGTCTGGCTGTCTGTCTGTCTGTCTGTCTGTCTGTCTGTCTGTCGGTCTGTCTGCCTGGCAGTCTGTCTTCCAGTCAGTATCTCAATCTGTCCGTCTGTGGTCTGTCCACACAGCGTATTCCATCCATGAATCGCACTCGTAGCTTTTCGCGCATTTCATCGCATATTTACGTAGGCCATTTGAGCCAAGTTAACGCCTATATTTATTGACTTATTTGCTCAGTGTGTGTGTGTGAGTGTGTGTGTGTGTGTCGTGTGTAACACTCAATGACATTAGGCAAATATAAAACACCATTTACCGTTTTCTACCTGGTAGGCACATTTTTCTGATGATGTCACACAATACCTTTGCGTACTTGAACATATTCATTCATACATATCTATATATATATATATATATATATACATATGAATATATTCAAATTTTTCTTTGTTTTTCTTACGTTTTCCTATTAACCTTCTTTGTTATTCTTCTTCTTTTAGGTTCCAAAAAATAAAACAACACAAACACAAAACGTTTTGTAGACACGCAACAATCTATTGGGTAAGTTCCAGTTGACTATTCCAAAACTGACATCTATAATTAAGATTAAAGATTAAAGAAGCTATTTGCCATTATGTTCAGGCCGAAAACGTAAGTTGGTCATTTTAAGAGTATTAAACTAGGTAGAATATCAGCTAGATCTCCGATTCTGATCATGAATACATATTTTAAATTTAAATTATCTCGTTTAATCTGTAATTTTAATTCTCTCTTTGAATTTTTTATTTTGAGCTACGTTTCTTTAAATTAAATAAAGAAAAAATATATTTTAAAAAAGAAATACATTTATAGTAATTAAGAAGCTATGAATTATTGTTTATATTTATATATATGCATAGAAGTTCCAAAAGCTTTAAGCATACTTCATTATTATAGAAGTTATGAATTATTGATTAGATATATAAGTTCAGCAAGCCAACAACTCGGCTCCCCCGTTCGCAAATAACATACAATTTACTCTAGTTTTCCAAAGTGCCCCGTTAAAAGTTTCGCTTATCGGGCATTACGTGGCACCCGGCGTCTACCACCCCCACCAATGAACCCAGATACCCAGATACACTCATGCCTTAAGCATATTTATACATGCGACGCATCCGCACTAATCATGCCGTTCTGAGAAAGTCGCAAAGTGAATCACGAGTCCCCTCCATATGCCCCCTCATATCTGGCCGAAATAAAAATATAAAACATTTCGTCATTTCGCATTAGGCAGATGTGAGCAAACTTATATACACATGTAGATATATATATATATATCATGTGTGTCGCATCAGTCAAGTATGTGAATATATACGATATATATAGCTAAATGTCGTAGGTCAGGTATGTGAATTGCTTTATGGGCTGCTTGCCAAAAAGTGAAAACAGACAACAACAGCAAATCCAATCAAATAAGATACTTAACAAGTCAGAACTCAGATCTTAGACACGCCGACAATTGCATACTCTGCCAGACCGGAAGGCAATTCAAATTTCCTAATAATTAGCATAGCTCGATAATCAAAAAGTTGTGCATCGCAGCTGATATGATATATGTTTAGCTATGCCCAGCCAACTATATGTTATAGTAATCTGATCCGGCTGGCGCCGACAAATTTGCCTGCAGCAAATAGATGGACAGATCGCACAGACAGACGAACAAGTCTATATGGATCAAGAATATAGTATATAGGGGAACATCTGCTGCACTGCGTTACATACTCGATGATAAAATGAATATACCCTGCAGACTGCATGGGCATAAAAAACATTAAGTGACGCACAGTTTGTCGCATAATTTTGATTGCATTTTTTATGTTTTGTTTGGGGTTTTTAGTTACAGTTTTTGGTATTGGGTTTCAATTTCGTCTTCGTTTTCGTTTTCGCTTTCAATTTCAATTTCGATTTCGATTTCGTTTTTCATTCGCCTTCCCAGCCGCTTATCATATCTCTTGCCTCAATTGTCATTCAAACAAGGCAGCACTAAAAAAAAAAAAAAAAAGTAAAAAAAAAACAGAAAGAAAAATAACAATAACAAGCGATAGACAAATTGGGTAAACGCGGTACAAATTAATTCATAGATCGAAACTGACGTTAAAGGTGAGCAGCGAACAATAAACGACAATTCCCAGCGATCCCCAAATGATCCATCGAACGATCCAATCGATCCATCCAATCGATCCAAACGATTGCCCAACCGGCCGGGAAACGATTTGTCGTCGTTTGTCATTAATCGACATCGCCATCGCCATCGCCATCGCCATTGACGTATTTCTAGCCATATTTCAATAATTATTAATATCTATTGCACGACTCGACAGCTCCAGCCAAATGGATAGCTCCACTGACACATTTGCATGTGTGTCTGTGTGTGTGTGTGTCTCTGTGTGTGTGTGTCTCTGTGTGTGTGTGTCTGTGTGTGTGGGTCAAGTAATTGCCCAAGGGTTGAAGCATGCCCAACACATTTCTCAACGTGGCTGAAAGTAACGTTTGTCATTTTGCCATTCGATTTGCAGTTCTTGGCTGATCTTTGCACTCGGCAGCATAAAAAGAGTGCTTAAAAAAACTAGAAAAAAAAATAAACTTTTCAATTACCTTTAATATGCATTGGCTTTTATTTAATGTTTTCAATTACTGTGCTAACGATTAACAATCTTGGCAAAAGACTTCTTCTCTTTCGAGTTAATCGGAAACTCGTATAGAATATATAGAATGCAATTTTTCGTTCTGATTTTAATATATAATATGTAAAAAAAAATTATAATCAACTCAAAGAAACTGAAAACAACTAAAATTGTAGCCAAGAGAATCTGAATATTATTTACGGATCAGTTGATCTCTGTTTAATGTGGCATTCGCATTAAGGCACAGATAGGAATTAAAGCTAATCATCATTCACATATCGCCTCGTTGCCTCGTTGCCTTGATATCGGGATATACACTCGAAAGAAGCTGATCATCTCATCATACTGTGCTATATCGATTATTTGATCTTTCGGCATCGAATTTAATCGTCGTTCATTTGTCAGTTGAGCCAAAGCATCCATTAAGCTGCTCTTGCTGCTTATCGTGGATGCGGGTGACGGCTGACGGGTGGTGGAGGAGTTTGAGGGGTCGGGGTTAAGGGGTGCTACCATTGATGAGGGCTGTTATTTTTGTACATTTTAGTTTTGCTTTATTTTGCCACGTTTTTGATTTATTACACCCTTGCCGAGAGTATTTCAATGTTATCGTTAAATTTGTCTTGACTTATTTACATTTTTCTGAATAAGAAGTTGAGCTACCTTGGCGCCAATGGTATGGTGATTTTCTAAAGTTTCGACAGATTTTTTGGTTGTTATGAAAACATCAACACTTCAATATCAAATGCCTGACGATCCACAAGGGTATATAGTCTTCGGATTGCCAAAGACAGAAGGACAGAAGGTCAGACAGAAGTTGTCTCTCGTGTTGTTTTCGTTCTTCTCAATTGATTGCGCAGACGCATCTTGGTTTGCCCGGTCTAGGTTCGATGTCTCTGCATCTGCTGTTGGCTGGCAATGTCTCCATCTCCGTCTCTGTCTCCGTCTCCGTCTCTGAGTCTCCTCTTCATTCAGCTAGCCGATCAGCCGCCTGAATCCCATCGCATCATAAAATTTAGTTGTTCGCGCACGCAATTTGCCAACCGAGGGGGGGGGGGGGGTGAAAGTGGGCGAAGGGGAGAGGTTGGGAGAGGGATGATGGCTGTCGTGTTGTGGTCATGAACCCGCATTGTTGTTGGCATTTCATTTGTTTATTAATCGCTGTGAGTCGCACTCGCAGATCACAGATCACAGCGAGATGATTCGCATGCTTGATGGATATGATGATGCTCATCATCATCATCATTATGATCATCATCATCATCATATGTGGGTGATGTGGGTGAAATGAAATCATTTAAAGTCGCGCTGCCAACCTCAGCTTCAGTTCCAACTTCAAGCTGACAATGGCCATTTGACAATGTAATGCCAAAAGTTTCACTTCAAAAGTGAAACGGCAGCTGAGCAATTTTTTTTTAAATTTAATTTTTTAGTTCGAAATCGATTGTGGATTTGTTGCTGTTGTTGTTGTTGTGCTTTTTTTGCCCTTAACTTTAGTTTTGAGCGAGCACAACTTTTGGCCAGATACATAATAATAACTGTTAAGTGAACGCACCCTGCAACAAGACTTTGGCCAATTGCGCTGAACACTTTTTTGTGAGCAGCTCAATTTGAGTTTGAGTTTTTGAGTACCTGCTGCAAATGCTACAATTATCGAATTAACACAAAAACTCACACACACACACACACACACACATTTGAGCCACATTTAAGCCAAGAGTGGGAGGAGGATGGAGGGTGGAGGGTGGGGAGGGAGGGGGGGGGGGGGTGGTTGTGATCGTGGCAGCGATTATGCGATTAAATGTCGCGCCACGATTGTCGCCTATTAACAAAATCAACTCAGATGCGGGCGGCTGGCGGCTCTAATCGTAAGCATATTTATGAGATATGAAAAACACATACACACACACACACACACACACGTATTACTTAAGTGTGTGTGGTTGTTGTTGCTGTTGTTCCTATTACAAACTTGTTACTGGGTCAGGGGTACAAAACGTACTTCAATTTCATTACACTTAATAACGTTTAGTCATCAACGCATTTTGTGTGTGTGTGTGTGTTTGTGTGTGTGTGTGTGTGTGTGTGTGTGTGTGTTGTGTGTGTGTTCTGTGTGTGTGTTTGTGTGTGTTTCTGTTTTTTGTTCAACACTTTTTTTATTGGGTGGTTGCACTCTGAGCAACGTGGTAAACCACACTTTTTGATACTTCATTTCATATGTGATCGAATGATGAATGAATGACTAAAAATAAAAAATAATAAAAAAAAAACTAAAAACTAAAGTCAAATGCCAAGAAACGTTGCGCGAAAATTTGGCAAATATTATGAATTATGACGTTGACCACACCGAACCCAACCGGACCGGACGAACCTGATGAACAAAAGGTGAAGACAAATTGGGCAGCTTACATCATGCATTCAAGCCCAGAGTTAAGAGCTTCAAAAATTATGCGAATTCCAAAAAAAAAAAAAAGCAAAGAAAAAAAAACAAAAACAAATAAAATCAAGAAACAAAACACATATTGCCCAAAGGCTGCAATTAAGAATTTTGTTGTTGGACTTTGCTGGGTGGGCGAGTGCTCTAGTCGAGTTAGAGCTCGACTAGCAGATACCCTGTATCGAGTTTCAATAAGTATGTTGATGGAATATGAAAATATGCTTTGGTTAACAACGATTGTCTTTCTTCATTTTTAATAATAATAATTCAGTCTTCATTTTTAAAATTAATAATTGATCAACAATATGTTTGGGTATATTAAATATGATATTAATTATTATTAAATATTATAAAGTTTATTTGTTTGGGCATATTAAATATCAGTCGAAAAACGAGAACAGTTACCAATAAAAGTGAAATAAACTTGATCTGTTTAGGGCATTCGAGAGCTTATATTTCAAATTTCAGTTCTCCAGTTCTCCTATGCTCTGAGATCGGCTTGCTCACATCTAGACTCATATGGCTACATAGACCCGCTCAGGAATAAATATACTTTGTGGGCTCGTTGCAAACTTGGCGACAAAATGACAATACCCTTTGCCAAGGCGTAGTAATCAAAAAGCAACTATTTTGCCTTAAGTCAGTTGCTCATTAAGCTGTTCAAATCCACAGATGAGGAAATCTGAAAGCAAAGAATATAAATTAATAAAACAAATGGAAATAAAATACAACAAAAGTTCGGCTTTACTTGACGAAAGTTTCAATACCCTTATTCTGACAGTTATATGTGGCTATATAAAATTCTGATATGAGTTATATATGAATTCCAATCTTAACCAGAGTCAAATAAAAACTACATACATACATATATATATTTAGATAATGTAAACAAACATTGAGTTGGCAAAACGAAGCATTTTTAAGTGTATTTCTATTTAGTAGTTTATATTTTATTCTCTAGATAAGATAAGTTTGCCCAGGGGTTTCCCGCAGATATATATAATAAAAGTATTGAAAATGTAGCTAAAGGAACAGAGAGAGAGCGAGGGAGAGAAAGGGAGAGGGAGAGAGAGAGAGAGGGACAGAGAGAGAGAGAGAGAGAGATAGAGGGAAATAAGGCATTCTAAGGATTGTGCAAATCACAATTAATTCCAATGAATACAAAGTTTCTAGAAGATCGACTTGCTGGGAATATTGTGTCTTTTAAAGTATTCGCTGTGGCACGCTCGTTGACAAAGCTCGAATGCCCGCCGAGAGTGTGTGGCACAAATAATGAGAATGAAAAAAAAAAAAAAATAAATAACAAAACAAAACTTGTCAAAAGTCTCGCAACCGACACACGCCGGAACCCAAGTCACATTGAAAGACAACAGCAACAATAACAACAAAAGAAACTTTGAAATCGTAAACGTTAACTAAGAATCATTATGTCAATGTCATCTCGTGTTGTTGTTGTTGTTGTTCTCGTTGTTGTTGTTGCTGATGTTGTTTGTTGTTCGTTTGCCATGTTCGCGATGCGAGTCTTTTGCCGCATTTATCTAATTTGTTGTGTTGTGTGTTGTGTTGTTTGAATTACCTCATATTATTTTTAATAGCCAACAACACGCCTCAGACACCCGGCACTGCACTTTACACTTCACACACTTGTTGTGCCTGTGTGTGTGCCTGTGTGTGTGTGTGTGTGTGTGTGTTTCCTTCACTTGCACAGCCAGCTTCCATTCTATTCTCGAAGATTTTTGCCATCTAAAGTTTCATTCAGCACATTGTTGTTGTTGTTGTTGTTGTTGTTGTGTGTGTGATTTTTTTTATGTGCTCATTTTTCATAGGCTTGCCAATTTTCCGGCATCTTGTTGTGAATGTCAAGTGCAGCCCTGACAACCAGCAACAATATCAGCCACGATGACCAACAACTCAAGATCACTTCAATTCATTTGCAGAAGGTGCCCCAAGAGATACAAATGTATCTCTTTGCTATGCATGTGTGTATCTTTGTTTGTGTGTGTCTGTGTCTGTGTCTCTCTCTACCTTTCCAGCTAATCCATCATGCCACAGTATTTTTCAGTTGATGCTGCCGACACCTTTGTTAAGCGATCCCAACTCGGGTCGAGTGTGTTGTGTGTTCTGCGTGTGTTAAAATAATTGTTATTCTAATAAGCTGTCTAAAATGGGTTTCGAATTCTCTAAAGGATTTCAATAAAGCATCCTTTTCTCTGCAGATGCATGCATATATTGTATAAATGCTTTGTTGGCTGGTTTCTGATTTATTCCAGAGAGACATAGATGGACGGACAGACAGACTGACAGACAGACACCCTTTCCCGGTGCGTGTGCGTCATCGCCTTTGTGCATCTGAGTTTTTCTGTGTATTTTTTTCTTTCTGTTTTTATGATGCGGCCATAAAATTGAAGCACGCTTTGGCTGCCTACCAAATGTCTAACTAACTAACGTGTGCCACGCCCATTTAGCCCAGTTTTATGGCCAGTTTAATGACTTTGACACGGAAGCTACAACTCCAACAGCTACCATGGTCAAAATTTACATGTTTTGTGGCTTCAAAATTGATTTTGGAAAATTTACTTCAAATTTCGTTTAAAATTTAGAAAATTCAAATATTTTTTTTTTTTTTGAAGAATTATAATCGATATGATAATTAACATAACGATACCGAATACCGTACGAATATTTAGAACCAATTCCGAAACATTTACCGCAACCGGAAATGATTTGATATTATTACATAATATATTCAAAAAAAAAACGAAAAGCAAATTATATTTAATTACGTACGTATTTAATTTTTTATTCGTTTTGGTAAGAAAAGCTTTAAGTGTTGACCATAGTTTTGTGGCCGTCTTAATTGAGCCAAAGCTATCCAACATTTGCATATATGCACGATATGCAACTAAATCATTTATGGGCTTTTTATGGGATTGAGAAGGGCTCGAACTGGATTTGCATATAAAGTAATCGATTCATCCAACCCTTTTGGCCAGCTTTCCATTTTACAAGAAACGTTGCCACACCAATTTCACAATTTTATCATATCCATAAATAATCCATCCATAAAATTTTGTATTTTATTTGCTTTCAATGAACGTTTAAAAGTTCTACTTATAGATACAGAAAGAGAGATCCTTTCTTCAATCGGTCCGTCTTTAATCTAAAATCTGTTTACCTTTTTAGAGTAGTGAAAATGGAAATTTCTATTGATCGTTGATGCTTTGAGCAATAATAGGTGCTACGGTGACTAGAGTTAAGCTTGGGTTGTTTTACACACCTGTTGCATTCAAATAAAGATAAAGAATCCGAGGTAAATATATATTCCCGTCACTCAATCTAGCTTTAAGCTTCTGTAAAACGCATGCTGAGAGTAAGAATCGGTTTACAATGCTACAATCGTATGTTGACTTTGTGTTGCAGAGTAGCCCTAGGTGGCAAGTAGATACATAGATGGGTGCTACGTACTACGCATAACCAATGCCTAATCATTGGTGGTGCTATCAATCAAACAGTATTGAAAGTCTGAACCAAATGTAAATAGTAAATGTAGGCAAATATTTATGGCTGACCTTATCTTATCGAGTTGTTGTAGTCTTCGGAAAGCCATTCCATATGGCGATGGCAACGTGTGCTGGATCCCAACACCTCCAACGACCAACGAGACCACCACACAAAAGAAAAAAGCAGAAAGGCAAGTGAAACAAATAAGTATGCTGTAGTCGAGTGAGCTCGACTACGATACACCCTGAACACCCTGAATCTGTTAAATATTATATATATTCTAGTTTGATTGCCAAATTTCCTCTCTTTTTGTTTTGCACACTCAAATGTAAGCATGCGTGGAAGTGCTTATATTTGTTCAGAAGCCCGTGAATACATATGTATACGCAATTGCAGATAATGGGTCGCTGCAGAATACACACACACACACACACTCACACATTCACACACATACGATTATCATGCTGTCCCTTTTCATACACACAGAAAATGTTTGCTCCTGCTGATAGTAATGGGATCGATATGAGAATAGTTTGTGGAGTGTTTCTCATCCGATCTTGATCAAATTTGTTTAATTGATCAATAATATACGAATGTATGTTATGTATGAATAAGAAGCCTCTGCCTATAAAATTGTATCTTATCCTGCTATCGTGTATCGATTTGTATCGATATTCGCAAAACGGATCGATACTGCGATCAAATGAAATCAACGAGAACCAATAAACAAGAACTTCAAATTTCACTCCTCTACCTCTTATAGTCTCTCTGTTCATACAAACGGACGGAGTGTGGATACTGATCAAGATATATATATATATATATATATATATATATATATGTATACTTTATGGGGTGGAATATGCTTGCTTCTGCCTGTTGCATGCCTTTGCAGAAAACCATTATACCCTTTTTACTGATTTCTAATGTGTTCAGGGTATAAAAACGTTTAAAGCATTTGTCTTTTGGGCTGTTTATTGAGTTCCCACACACTTAATGTGTGTGTGTGTGTGCGTGTGTGTGTGTGTGTAGATAATAAATTTTAGAGAAATAAGCATCTAGTACGCTGTAGGTATCGCCACGATACTTGTTGCTTACCCAATCGATGGATTCTGTTTGCCCATTCCCATTCCCTGGCCATATAAAGTTGTCTGATCTCTGTGCTGGATCGAGTGAGGAGCTCGTTGTTATTGTTTTTTTGTTTTTTTTTATTATGTTTACACGTTGGGTCACTTCTTGAAGCGTTGAAAACTGTATTTTTTAGCAATTAGCACGCTGCTGCCACACGATTTAGGTCAAGGTTAGTGGCCCAGCCCAAAAGCAGCATACCCACACCCACACACACAAACACACACACAGAACACACACACACACACACAGAACACACACACAAACACACACACACACACAAACACACACACAAAGACACACACAAACACACACAAACACCCACTCCCAGAGACCCATCAGCTCAGCATCTTAGCATCTTTGTATCTATTGACAGTGTTGGGTGTGCGAGTGTGTGCGAGTGTGTGCGAGTGTGTGTGTGTGTGTGTGCGAGTGTGTGTGTGTATATTTAAGGGCGTGAGAGGCATCTGTCGATTCTCCTCGTCAATCGTCACACACCGACACCGACACAGACACAGACACTTCGTGGATGTTGAGGCACTTCAGTTATGGGCTGGGCCAAAATGCATATATGCAGCAGTTGAGTGCCACGATCGGCTGGAAACTGGGCTAAGAAGCCCGAACTGGCTTAAACGTGATGTAATTGCGCAATTTGATCAAATCAGCGATTAAAGCTTTGACACTAAATAATAAATGAAATCGCACTCAACTAATGCATACTCAGTAATAGGCTCCTTATCCATTCAGTTGTCAGCTGATCTACAAATGCTAAACATCAATTGAAGCATTGAAAAGAATAGTTTAAAGTCTTAAATTAGGTGATAGGCCATCAGACGGAATCGCAGATTGCACTTCTGAGTTTCAATCGGTTCAGTTTAATAGCAAATACAACTTCCAATGGCCATTTATCACTCGCTAATTAGTAATTATTGATTACTAGTTGATGACAACTCAAAGATGGGTTAAGTAAAACCAACTGATATGAAAGAAAGTCACAGTAATTGAATTAAGACACATTTGACTTTGAGCAAGCAATACCAATCGGGTTTATTATTAAACAACAGATGTGTATAAATAAGATCTGATTATAAAGATGTAAACAACATATAATATCTATAACAATGTCAAGTGTTATTTTTAGGATCAAAATGTGAATTATACGATTAGATATTGAAGCTTGAACAACCCCATTCGATTAAAATTGCAATCTTTTTTAATCGAAATTCCTTGGTTGACTTTGTGACACTAAAGCAGCGTTGACAATGGATGAATCTTATCCAGATTTGAGATCTGAACCTTTCTCGGCTCCCCGAGAATCGGTTTGAGAATGTGAAGTGTTTATTGCATCTGAATGGGTATTTTGCATTTGTTTTGACTCGCAACGAACCCCTAATTGAAGAAGTGGAATTTCAATTGCAGCCAGGGGAAACCGCCTCGACTCCCTTCCCGCTTCCCCCTCCACCCTGTAGCCTACCCCTAAAATTGTATGTAAATTGCAATTCAAAGCACGCATTTACTTATGCCTATGTACATACATACATACATACATACATACATACATACATACTTATATTGTGTATATAGAGATTGAAGTATCTGCAGCTGGAGCTGCCCCATTTGCAGTCGCCCCTGTTCCCTGTTCCTGCTGCTGTTGCTTTCATCTTTGTTGTATGCTGCTGCTGCTGCTGCTGCTGCTGCTGCTTCTTTCCTTCTTTCACTTTCCTTCAGTATGGTCATGGATGGTTTGGATATGGTTATGGTATGCTCTTGTATGGTATGCCATGATATGGTTCTTTTCTGTTCAGTTGCTGTTTTGCTGCTGACTGCTGGCTGCTGGCTGCTTCTCCTTTTCTCTGTTTTTCGCTGTGACGTTAATTAGAACGATGCACCATGCGTGGCTGCTGCTGCTGCTGCTGCTGCTGCTGCTGATGATTTTTTGTGGAGACTCTGGCAATGGGTTGGGCATATAGGAAAAATAATATGGGGGAGCAGCTTGCAGCTTGCAGCTTGCCTGCAAATGGGGAGTGTGTGCTATATGTGTGCCTCTGTTGGATTAACAGCACACGTGTCCGCATCTAGCGCTTATTTATTACCTTTCAACACCAACAAATAACAAGAAAAATAGGATTTTTCTTTTATTTTTTTTATTTTTATGCTTTTTTCAAAAATGCCGAAACGGAAAAAGAAATAAAAAAAAAAATGTGTTGGTAATGAATGTTGCCATTCCTTGAATACTTCTTTGCCGCGTTGCTGCCGTTGGCCTTTGGCTGCGTTAAAGGTTGACATTTTTATGGCCAACCCCATCGGCAAATGTGAAAATCACTTTGCTGGAAATTGTGTGTGAAATGTGTGTATCTGCATTTCCCATTCGTTGTCGAGCTGCCCATGTAGTTTATTGGTTCTGAGCACTCTGCTCTGCTCAGCTCAGCTCTGCTCAGCTCTGCTCTGCTCTGCTCTGCACGTGTCCTTTTGCCCCAGCACGTTCCCGTCCCCAATGCTACCCCACCAGCGACTGGCTGGCTGCATATGGCACCCATTCAAGTGTACGATCCAAGTTTGTAATTCCAATTCTCATTCCGATTCCAATTGGCGATTGCATTTATTTCATTTAAACTACTTGCCACACCACAGTCATCCAGCCCGCCCCTTCCAGCACCTCATGCTCGCGATGGGCTTGGAATTGGGGTTGCTCACTTTAATATAGACACATATATAGATATATATATATATACATGAGTTATCTCTTGTAAAGCACAATTTTTGTTCGCACATACCAATTTCACTCGCCGGATATTTTCATTTAGGCTAGAACTCTTACAACTATTTCATATACATATATATATATATATATATATATATATACATTATATATATACATATGTCTCTGTAACTTTTAAAAAGTATTCTTGATCAGCATCGTTAGCCGAACAAACCAATCTCAGAGCTTATATCAGCCAGAGAATACTCGAATACTTGGAATATAAGTTCTCGTTTGTCGTGGGCAGATCAAGTTTACTGCATTCTATCGTCGACAACTGTCCTCGATTTACGATAGCAATCGAATAGCCCATTGTAAGCATATAGCCTTCCAGCAGACATTTTATATACTCGCACATATTACTGATCAACTGTGAAACTTGTCTTAAGATCGTATTACAAAAACAGCTGTTGCAAACGGTCAGATTTTTTTTTATAAAATTTGTAAAGTTTGAGTTGGAGTTGGAGCTATATTTATTTCAGTGTGTATAGCTTTTGGGGCAGCCTCTAAGATTTATCTTGACACAATTTTAGCCTTATTTTGCTTAGTTAAACAATTAATTCATAGACATAATAAATATATTTCTGAGAATTAATTTATTTAAAGTAATCTAGACTTGAAGGTAGTCCACATCAAGGCAACAATTGTTTTAAGCTTAGCGCGACTTAATTTAAATGCTTCACCCCTAACTTTGTTCAGATTGTGGGCTTTGGAGTTTTTCCATTAATGTGTTCGCTTTCAGTTGATTGAGTTATTGATTAAGTAGTCATTAGCAGTGGCTTGCATTGATTTCAAGTTGATTTCCATTGACTTTTTAACATCTGCAACTGCATTAGATGTACTCCTCCCCGCCCCCCGCCCCCCAAGAAAACACACACACACAGACACACATACCACCCGTTGGGGCAGCTGCTGCTGGGTCTGTCAACAGCTTGTTACCGTTAGACAAAACTAAAATTGACTTGTCAAGGCACATCAGAGCAGCCAGACACAGACGCAGACGCCCATTTCCATGTCTCTCTGTCTGTCTGTCTGTCTGTCTGCCAAACTGTATCTATATCTCAGCATCTATATATTTGTGTGCGTGTGTGTGTGTGTGTGTGTGTGTGTGTGTGGCCAAGTCGATGGCCCTGAATGCAAAGTGGCATTTGGCTTAAATCATTTGAAAAGTTCAATTTAGTGACTAAAACTTGTCGTGGTGCGTTTTTTATAATTTTTTTCTTTATTTATTTATTTATTTGTTGTTGTTGTTGTTTTCTTGCTGCTGTTGCATTAATTAACGACAACAACTGCGAGTGGACAACCTGACCGGCTTGCAATGGTTGTTAGTGGTTTATATATACATATATATATATATATATATATATATGTGCTTTATGCATTTAGTGCTCATTGCTGGAGATTTGTTTAATTATGGTGACACATGTTGGCCGTCCCTCCACCCCCAATTGCTTGTCTTGTATCTGTGCGTTTCGTTTAGTATCTTCGCTTGCTTATGCCATGTGGCATGTGGCAGCCTCATTAGTTGCAGCCACTATGCAACTATGCAACTATGCGTCTGGCCATAAGAGAAACATACAAAATTCAGGCAGCCTGGCTTTCTGCGCTTTTGCGCATGCGCAGCTCAAGAACAGCAACAACAACAGCAACAACAGCAACAACAGCAACAACAGCAACAACAACAACAGTTGCCGCCAATGTCGAAGTTGCAAGTAAAACAAATCGGTAGCCAAATGCCTTTGACAAATGCCGACGACAACGCCCCCGTTTGCAGTCACGCCCCCAGCACATACAAGACCCGATTCGTTTCAAGTTGCAAAAGCGACAACAACTCAAAGTGCATTAAGCACACACGCACACACACACACACACACACACACACACACACACACACACACACACACACACACACACACACACACACACACACACACACACACTCACTTATGTTGTTATCAATATAAATGCAAGCATTTTATTTACTTTTTGCATTTGCCGCATACAATTTGCATAAATAATTTCACGGCGTATAACTGAATAATATGCATAATGTAATTGAGAGTGGGGAGGGGGTTACTCAGTGTGAGAGAGTTGACATACATACAGGCATAGATAGAGATACATTTGTATTGATCATCCGGCATAAGTGTCTTCTTCTGTTGTCGATAGCAACTGAGGGGAAAACGATCTTTGCACTGCAAGAATGCTCTAGTCGAGAGAGCTCGATTATACCCTGAACCCAACTATTTACCTATAACATTGCTGCTATCTAACTACTCAAATATGATTGAACGATTTTCTCACGTGTTTCCCATCCGATCTTGATGAACATTTCACGGCTGATCAATATAATATCAAGGGATATACAAAGCCGATTCGAAAATGATGTATCCTAGAAAAATAGTAGCTCTTATTGCTATCGGTAATCGGATTCGAAATGAAATGAAATACGCTTAATAGCTGAACTCATATAAATTTAATATCAGTAGCTGTTATGATCTTTGGGATCTCTGATATTCATAGAGACACACAAATGGAAATGGCTTCAAGCTTAAAATCGATCAAATAAAACCGAAAACAACACTTAACGAAAAGATTATACAAAATTGCTCAAAAATTTGCTTAATTATGGAAGGTAAAAAAAAGCATACAAATTAAAACGAATAAATTGAGTCCAACTGAAATGTGTTTCCATAATGATTATGATTATGAATATGAATATGATATACCAATGTAAATATTGCGTTTCTTGATACATATATATATATATGTATATATTTTTTTTTTATTTTTGCCCATAACAAAATGTGTCATTAATCGATTATGTAATCAAATCTTTTCTTCGGAATCCAGCATCATAAAAGTCGTCTTCAATTCATTAATTTGGCATTAGACACATTTTATTTAATGACTGTGAGGTTGAACGATTCCATTCTAGAATGATAAACGAATGCTGAGGGCTTTTTGTGTATAGACGCATATGTACTGAGTTCTACAGATTCTAAGCGCAGATCATAATCAAATTTACAAATTTACAGCACTTGGCAATTCTGAATCGTTACGCCTCATTTTGGACCCCCTTTTTGGGCGTTGCAAATTCCTTTGTAATTTATTGCTGCGCAATTCGTTTGGGCTTTGGACATTCGTTACGTTGTGTGTGTGAGTGTGTGTGTGTGTGTGTGCAGCAGCTCAGTCAATCGATGGGGTGGAATATAGTTGTCGTTAACATTAATATTTATCTATGCATGCGCAGTTCACTCGGCAATTAATCGGCTCGCTGGGGCCCACAAGTAATTTTCAGCTCGCATTATCATCAACATTCCACTTCACACTGCAACGCGAATATTTGAATGCAATTGGCGCCTGGCAACGTTGTCGCAACTGTCATCGTAACCACTCCTCTCCCTCTCTCTCTCCTGCCAGCTGGGCGATCCAGGCAATTGCCAGTTGTGATATATGGCGGAACGAACAATGAACAATCCAAAGCTCGCTCGATGGTCAATGGGCGTTGGCAGAGAACTCGGACTCAACTCGACCCGACTCGACTCGACTCGACTTGACTCAACTCAATTCAAATAAACTCAACTGAACTCAACTAAACTCAACTCAAGTCGGCTTGGTTTGAGTGTGTCGCGTTCTGCATGCGAATGATTAAAGACGATGCGGAAATGACAAACAAACAAGCGAAAACCAAAATAAGCGAAAAGTTCTGTCCTCGGCATGCCGAAGATTAGATACCCTTGCGGGCCACATTATAAATTCAAAGTAACTGAAAACACTTCTCAGCCTTTCTGGTTAGCATGGTCAGCAAGAAGAACTCATCTTTCGGCCGATCTCAATGATTGATGAGTCCAAATGTTAGCAGCATCATAATCCGCATCGCATAACTACTGAGTTAATTGGGGATAACTTGTTAAACAAGCTGGTTGCTCAGCTAATTGATTTAGTGATTCGCTTCGGCGAACTGGCAAGAATATATCTGTACACCTTTTGGGCTCGGAAACGTTGTCCTTAAAGCACTACAAACTTGACAACTCAATGATGACGCCAAAAACATAAAGTTATCGTTATATCAATAATAATAAATGTTGAATAATAATCAAGCGAGGGGAATATCAAAGATTGTTCTATGTGTCAATATTGCTGTTTGCAGAGAGTAATATTTTTAAGAACAAAAGTTCTTAATGTAAGTCAGTGTTAAGAATTCCATTTTCCATACTGTTTTTGATTTTTTCTTCATCATCATCTTGTTTATTTTGCTATTATAATAGTAAATAATATAAATAGTGATATATATATATATATATATATATGAGAGATCATGCTAAATGATCTTGTGAGCAGACTTAGTGTTGGGTAATCTTTGAAGGCTGCTTGTTAATATCTTTTTCGGCGAAAGTGCTAATTGAACTTGTTAGCTGAAGTGGAGTCTACGCAATATATGCCAGTATCAATAATATTAGTATTCTGATTAAGCTTCTTGTTATATTGAACATATCGTTGAGCCAGCTGATTGTTACAAAATAGGCAAAAATGGGCCAAAAAAATTGAAATTGAAACAAATTAACTTTCTATGCGTGCAGCATTATCGAAAAGCCCTCAACATGATTTAATTGCTGGTTCCATGTCGGCCAAACGATTCGAACTTGTAAATGGAATTGGTCAACTTGATGGCCTGCTGGCTTTTCTTGTTTCTTGTTGCTCGTTTCTTGTTGCTTGTTGCTTGTTTCTTGTTGCTTGCGTTGTGCGTTGTGCGTTTTGCGCGCAGCGTTTTCAAATTTCAATTCGATCTGTGAACTTCGGTTTGATGTATTCGTTTTCGTTTTCCACGCAAGTTCATTTAAATGCTGTTGGCATATTTATTATGTTTATTATGTTTTATGTAGGGCTCTTGTTCGACTCGACTCGGCTTTTGACATTTTTTTTTCTGCGTTTTTTCTTATTATTTATTTGTTTTTTTTTTTTTTTGTTTTGTTTTTTTTTTCCAACCCCAAAAACCGAAACCTAAACCTAAATCAAATGAAGTGCGTGCGTGCTGCGTTTGGGTAATCGTCAACTAGGCGCTGTCTAGGCCATTTGTATTTGGCCTGATCGTCTTGGTCATTTGACATGCCACATTGACTTGGCATTCACACAGTTTCGTCTTGTTTGATTGCCCGATCATTATCACAAATGATGTTATTTGCTCTTTTTTTCTCGTCATTTTTCTTCTTTTTTTTTTTTTTTTTTTTGAAGAAGAAGAAGATGATGTCGCGCTGTTTCTGTTGGTGTTTCTGTTGTTGTTGTTGGCCACTCGTATCTGTCATACCAATTGCCGTTGAAACGTTGATCAGCTGGCCCTCTTTTTTTCACGGAACTGGACTGGACTGGACTGGGCTGGGCTGGGCTGGGCTAGGCTGGGCTGGTTGGGCCCTCCACGACGCGTCTTCGCCCTTATAACGTTTTGTAATTGCCCTCAAAGTCGAGCCATAAATTAATTAGTTAAACGCTTACCCGGACTTTTTGTCTTCGAACACAAACTGAGCAGAAAATCGAAAGTAAATTTTTATTTAATTTACGACCATTTGAGTGCGCACATGCGCACCACTTGTCCGTCCATCTGAAGCCACCTCTCCTCGCTCCTCGCTCCCCCCTCCACCCGCACGGCGTCCCTCCGTCCGTGCGACTCTGTGTCGCCTCTAAGGTCGATCGGTTGATTGTTCGATCGGTTAAGATCACTCGCTGGGATCTTGCTGTCTGCTCACTTGCTCGGTCGTCGGCCCTCATTCTATCTCTATCTCTATTTGTCTTTCTCTCTCCCTCTCTCCCTCTCTCTCTCTCTCTCCCTCTCCCTCTCCCTCTCCCCTCTCTCTCTGTGGCTGCATCCCACTCAAGTCAGTTTGTTGTTATTTAGTTGCTTGATTAGTTGGCTCGTTGACTCGTTGATCGTTTGTTTATATTTATTTTTTTTGCGCTTTATTTTTTTGTTTTGCCAAATTGAAAAGCTGCTAAAAAGCCAAACACACAAATTAATTGTTCTAAAACAATACAAATACGTCATAGGCATTTATTTATGGGCTCTCGCAGGGTGCTGGGAACAGCATAGCATTGTGAATCCGCAGATGGAAGACCTTTAACGTTTGCTGTTTGGCAAGGTTAGCCATATATGGCTCGCATATATATATATATATATATATATATACACATTAATATATATGAATGATTGTGTTTTTCTATGTTTATGGGAATGTTTTTCGCCCAAAAACCTCAACCGGCGAGCCGAAAAAAATTAAAGCTAATCATTTCCTGCCGATAGTTGGTGAAGGGCTGCGCAATTCATCCAGTCTAGAGAAGTCTTCCCAGCCTTGTCATCAAAATAATGATAATTTACATAATGCTAAATAGCAATCAGTTTCACCTACTTCAAGTATGTATTTTTGTGTGTATTGTGAAGAAGCCAATATTTTGGAAAACATATTTTGAACGAACTTAAGTCTTAACTTAAGATAACGATTTTTATCATCTAGCATCATGTATAATGATGATGAGTTGCAATTACATTGAACTATCCAAGACGATCAATCAAAATTTAAATTAGAGTTTCACTAGCAGCGCTTTGAAGATACTTCTTTTGATTCTCACAAAAATTTGGATGTTTATTAGTGCATCTTCAATGCCGATCTTTTGAAAATCTCATTTTCTAGGACAGATCAATCTTGCTTATAGCCGATCTTGCTGTAACAATCGGCTCCATAAATTCCCATGTCCAATTTATTTGCAAACAATCAAATTTTATTTTAATTTTGCCAACTGCTCATTAATCTGTGAGAAACTTGGCGAATGCATTGTGATGAAACCCATCTATAGCATATATATATATATATATATATATATACGCATATGTATATCGATCTGTGGATGAGGCTCATCTATTACCGCGTCCGGCTTTCTGCAGGTGTCGATCAATGTCTGTGTGGAGGAGATCAAAACGTTTTCAATTGGGCCAAGAGGTCATCTGCGGTTTTTACCTGCCAGCCATGGAGTGCTAATGAGGAGCACGTCTAAAGGGTTGTGGTATTGGGGGAGTGGCCGAGAGAGAGGGGGCGTGGCAGAGGGAGGAGGCGAGAAACTGCTGCAGACAGGCAGGCATGGAGGCAGGCAAACAAAGAGCAGCAGCGACAACCACAACAACAATAACAATAACTGCACATTAGTGCGAGTAATGATGATGATCAATGAAACTAATAAACAACAACAGCAACTACAAGCGTCAATCGACAACTGACAGCAACAACAGCAACAACAGCAACAAGATGAACAACAACAGCAACAACAACAACGCCAACACTCATGCCGGAAATAGTAGAACGTGTTTATGCCACAATTTCAAGTTGTTGAGCCACGCACAGACAATGCGTCAGAGCGTCAGCGGCGAGACATGCGTGCCAAAAACGGCTACTTTACAGAGATACAGCTACAGCAACAGATACAGATACAGATACAGATACAGATACAGCTACACTTACAGATACAGATACAGATACAGATACATCCACAGCTACATCCGCAGATACCCTTTTCATGGCTGCTGCTTGCAGCAAACAGTAGCCAAGTAACAGAAAATCAAAGCTGCTGTTTGGTTTTTGCCAAAAGAGAGACAGAGAGAGAGAGAGAGAGAGAGAGAGAGAGAGAGAGAGGGAGAGAGGGAGAGAGGGAGAGGAGGGAGAGGGGGAGAAAGAGAGAGTCAGTGTGTGTAATCGCAAATATGTTCTGAACGATAAACGATAAATGTTTGCAATGCATCTTTGCAGCACGTGCTAAAAGATACATTTGTATCTTTATGCTGCAGATTGTGTGTGTGTCTTGCAGTCGCACATACACTATGTGAATCCTCCAACGTGCGAATCACTTACACACACACACACACACACACACACACACACACACACAGGCGCGTACCACACACTCCATTCATAAATTCTTCATTCAGATTTGGTACTCGGTTCACTCGTTCGTTCGGTCTTCAGATCACGTGCGTGCCATCAACTTAGCCAACCAGTGGGCAGCTTGCTATGTGTGTGTGTGTGTGTGTGTGTGTGTGTGTGTGTGTATCTGTGTGTGGTTGAGGGAGCAGTGGTGTAGCCAACTAACCAGATTGGTTTGGTAAGGTGGGGGTACATTAAACCGAAACGTGCGTGCGCCCAACGTTGGGCAGCAGCAGTAGTTGATTGACCCGTTTCGCTGCCAACTGTTAATGTACTCATTCACATACACATACACTCAGCAAAATAAAGGAACTATAATGTAGAAAATCGCCTTATTATTCATAAAGTATTTCAATAAAACGCAAAATTGTGTCTAGCTAAAAATCAGGAATTTTCTTTTCTTTCTTCCAGACTCGATTTTGTTTTAAATTACAAAAAAAATGTATAATTTACAGGGTGTTTTTTTTTTTACGTGTACACCGAATTGTATCTTAGATTAGCTTTTTGTTACTTATGTTTTTCAATTGAACATTTGCATTTTGGAATCGGCAGACAACAGCCAAACTCAATCATAAAAAACGACGACAAATTTGACTACTTCTCTCTGAATTTTTGGAAAGTAGTTTTAAAATAATGATTTAGATTTTCATTACTTTTTAGATAAGCATTTCTTAATAATAACGAACATTTCTAGTTGCTTCAATTTTATGAAATTTTCTTTGAAAATATTTCCAAAATGCTCGAAAAATGTGTTGTTCTTTTTTTTTTCTAAGTGTACATACATCTGTATATATTTACATTGCGAGTCGTGTGCGCGCCTCACACGCCACGCCCCGAAAAGAAGAAGAAGAAGAAGAAGGAGAAAAATGCGAATCGTGCCGCAATTTGAGTTGCATTCGAATTGGTTTTCCGGTTGATATCAATGCATCAATTGGATTGATCGTCTTCCAATTGCGTTCTGCATATCAAATAAATTCCTTCTACGAGCGATTGCATATTGCTCATATACGTATATATATATATATATCATATATCACCAGCCAAAACCAACTAATGAATTTTCTCTTTTTATTGTGCAGATGCGTTTCTTATTGGACTCGAATAAGAAGCAACAGCAGAAGTGGGCGCGATATGTGCAATAAGTGCAACGGCCCCAGGCACCTGTAACAATGTAAGCAATAATTGCCAATTCAATTATCATTTTTCCTATTGCTATCGATTGCTCTCGATTCAATCGAAATGCTCGCTTTTACTTTTAAATAAGTGCATAGAAGTAGCGCATATATATGTATATATATCGAAATGAAGTTGGAGGTTAGCTGACTGGCAATTGAAAGGCATTGCAGTGAGACGCTCCAGTTATCGATATTAATCGATAGTGCTAATTTTGCTTATTTATCGAGTGTTGCTTGCATTTTTAAAACACTTATTGCCTGCTTTGACCCTTTGAGCTATCCGCGTGACCTGCTTACATATGCACAAGCATACCGATGCATCTTCGACTGGCAAAAGTGTGCTCTGCTCTGCTCTGCTTGCATTGCAACTGCCAGCTGCTAACTGCTGACCTCGTTATACTTATACATGTATATATATATATATATCTATATACATATATAGATGTTTTTCTTGCAGTCTACTTAGTTGCTTGTTGGCTGGTTTTTGTTTTTCTTTTTTTGTCTTTCTGTCGCTGCAATCAGGCCGTAAATGGTTAATTAACAACAGCGCATAACTCTCACCTGATGCAGCTCGGCTCAACTCAACTCAGCTGAAAGCAAACAAAGCTTGTGTGGATAATGCAACAATGCCAATTATGTCCATGTCCATGTCCATGTCCATGTCCAGTCCAGAGTCTCGGATCTCAAACTCAATCTAAATCTCAATCTGTCGCTTTTGGTCTTTGTGAATTAGCAAACGCTCTGTTTCTGTTTCTGTCTCTGTTTGTGCCACTGTCGCTATCTCAATCTCCATCTCCATCTCCATCTCCATCTGCATCTCTATTTCTGTCTCAGTCTTTGCTGTCATTGTTTCAGTTGTATTTAGCTAGTTCTTGTTGTAGTTGTTGTTTCTGTTTGCTGTTTGCCATTTGATATGGGGCAATTGTGTCACACCTCTGGACCTGGTTCCAGTTACACACACTCTGTCCGCTGTCGACATCATGTCCAATGTCATTTGTCATAGATGTATCTGCATCTATATCTGTATCTGTATCTGTATCTGTATCTGTATCTGTATCTGTATCTGTATCTGTATCTGTAGCTGTAGCTGTATCTGTGTGCGCACTTGAAACTGCTGTTTGTTCTTCTGCCTCATCATCTCCTTTGGCTGTGTAGCAGTGTGCCACTTATCCAATTTAGCTGTAGGCCCTTCTGCCACAAGCCATGTGTCTGGCTCTCGCTCACCTATATATGCTGGATATGATGACGGTGTCTGTAAATGAGATTGAGCTTGGAATGATGTCTAAGTTTGCCAGGCACTTGACGCAGCATTAGGCGAATTCGCTCATGAGGAAATTGTCACGCTTCGTGCAGCAAACTGTGTGCAACCCATATGGATGTGGCACTATGCAATTCTCTTTCTATCTTTCTATCTTTCTATCTTTCTATCTCGCCTGCCAGCATTCTATGCCATTTCCACTTCGAGTAACACTAGCCCATTTATCATGTTTGCCAAGCGTTCTAAAAACCATTTTTAATTGCACACACCCAGAAACGGTGCTTGGGCAACCTGCAACTGAGCTTATCAGCTCAGAAGAGTTTAATTAGCAAATCGAAGAGTTTGATTTAACAAATTGAAGAACATAAAATATGAAATCAATAACTTTTCAAACAGCACGAAAAGAAAGCAACAAATAATAAACAAAATTGATTTGAGAAATACCTTTTCAAATTATTTATTAAGTTCGTAATTAAAATCGAGTAACAAGTTCAATTTGATTGGTAAAATAAAAGAGATAAAGAGTTTTGTTTTTAATTTAGCAAAGGTAATTAAATTATTAAATAAAAACAAATCCAATTTAGACTAAACGAAAATGGTTTTTTAAAATTCCAATTCAATCAGTTAACGAAATCAAAGCAAAATTGAAATTGAAACAAACAACAAAGGAATCTTAAAGACTATGCCTGACATCGGTTATAAATGGTTATTCTAAATAAAACCCAAAAAAAAAAAACAAAAAAAACAAGAAAAACTCGCAGAAGAAGAAGAAGAAGATGTAGTAGAAGAAAGATCTTATCTAAATTTAGCTTGTGTTTTCCCGAGAACAGAGAACTTGGAATGTGAATGCGAATGCGAATGTGAATTATTTTTTCTTCTTTTTTACGGGGAGGATGCGCGCAGGCAGATCGAATGAATGCGAAATGCAATAAAAAAAACATATATATATATATATATATACAGATATATATACAGATATATATATATATATATATATATATACAAATACAAAGGTTGCGTCAAGTTTTGCGTTTGGCATTTCATAAATCGCTTAAGACTTTGTTGCATATAAATTAAGCGAACGCATCGAATCGGGTTCTGCATAAGTTGAGAGCTGTAAAAAGGATTCCTGGAAACGTGTCCCCTGCTTCATCTGCTTCTGCTTCTTCTTCTTCTGCTGCTGCTGCTTGATTCGTTGTTCGTTGCTCGTTGTTCGTTGTTGGAGTGTCGCTCATAATCCTAGCCCGATAAAGAGCCGCAACTGAGGCGACGCAACGGCATTAAGCCTGATTAGGTTAGCGCGTACTCCTACAACAACAGCAGCAACAACCAAAACAACAGCAGCAACAGCAACAGCAACAACAACAGCAACAACAACAGCAACAACAATATAAAAGAAAGAAAGGCAAACAAAAACGCTCAACTCATAAAGACTTGAAAAGCAACGAGGCAACGGCCAACGGCCAACATGGTCAAATGGCCAAAGAAAACAAAAGTAAACCTGTACAAGTTCAAGGTCAAGTGCGGGTCTGCCGCACACACACACACACACACAGACACACACACACACACACAGACAGACACGGCTACAGTGTAGATTCAGATACAATATATCTCTGAGATGCGCAGCTGCGCGTTGACCGAAGCGGCAAACAACTTGAGCGCCCAGACAACAACAGCAACAAGAGCAACAAGAGCAACAAAAGCAACTCTTGAGTTGCCGCAGCTCTCGTTTATCTCATCGTTTTGGCCAAGTTCGCTGATGCTTAATGGGTGCTGCCGCCACTTCAACAGCAAAGGGCGCAAGAACTTCTCAAAACACCAAGCAGAGCATGCTGCAGCAGCAGACGTCGCTGACGAAGAGCAACAGCAACGACTAACACAAAAAGAACATAACCAAAACAAAAAAAAGATAAAAAAAAACCACAACAAAAAATGAAATAAAATGTTGCATTCGTTTTTTTATTTTGGGGCCTGTTCGAGAAAAAGATCGGGCAGCTTTGTGTGCCACCCAAGCGGCAGCCAGTCGATTATTTATCGCACGGATAACGCGACCGACAGTTGCAGATACTCCGGAACAGAAACAAAAACAGCCAAAGATATAGCTACAGCTAATACTGCAGCTACAGCTAAAACTACAGCTAAAACTACAGCTACAACTACAGCTAAAACTACAGCTAAAACTGCAGCTAAAACTACAGCTAAAACTACAGCTAAAACTGCAGCTAAAACTACAGCTAAAACTACAGCTAAAAGTACAGCTAAAAGTACAGCTAAAACTATAGCTAAAACTACAGCTGAAAATGTAGCTAAAACTACAGCTACAACTACAGCTAAAACTACAGCTAAAACTACAGCTAAAACTACAGCTACAGCTAAAACTACAGCTAAAAGTACAGCTAAAAGTACAGCTAAAACTATAGCTAAAACTACAGCTGAAAATGTAGCTAAAACTACAGCTACAACTACAGCTAAAACTACAGCTAAAACTACAGCTACAGCTAAAACTACAGCTAAAACTGCAGCTACAGCTACAGCTAAAACTGCAACTACAGCTAAAACTACAGCTAAAACTACAGCTAAAACTACAGCTAAAACTACAGCTAAAACTATAGCTAAAACTACAGCTGAAAATGTAGCTAAAACTACAGCTAAAACTACAGCTACAACTACAGCTAAAACTACAGCTAAAACTACAGCTACAGCTAAAACTACAGCTACAGCTACAAATAAACGTGTACGCAAAGCTTTAACCATTTCTTTGTTATATCCAACAAAAAATATATATATATATTGAAAGCATTTAATGTACACTTAAAGTACACTGAAAAATACTATGTAATCGTTGGCAAAAAAGATTTGCACAGTGTTGCTTACGAAATCATCATTGGCGTCGCATTTGACAACAGGCTGAGTAATCGGTTGTCAACTTTGACAGCAACTTGTTTGCTTAAAACGTAAAACAAACTTTAAAACTACAAAATTCTGAAATTTAAATGAAGTCAAATTAAAAGAAAAAAAAAGCTGCTGAAGAATGTTACTTAAACACTGTGAGCCTAATCGGATCAAAGACAATTAAAAATGATCGTCGAGTTAAGGTTGATATTTATATTTCTCTTCTTCTTCAGTAGCAAATTTGCTTGTTTTTTTGGGGGGGGGGGGGGGGGGTAGTAAAGTTAGGGCAATCATAGATTGACTATGAGATCCATTTTGTGTCGGGTGTTAGCTTTTGGGCCTTTGTCGAGTTGTCTCTGGGTTCTCAGAGCTCTCCGGCGGCAACCCACACTGGCTGAGCAGCGGCTGCGACTGCGCAAAATTGCCTTCGACTTCGAGTTCGACTTCGAGTTTGAATTTGTGTTCGAGTTCGCATTTGTATTCATATTCGTATTCGTATTCGTATTCGTAGTCGTAATCGGACTCGAGTTTGAGTTCGACTTTGAGTTTGGACTTCGCCTTCGACTTCGTTTGTTGGTTTGCCATTTGGCATTCACACAACTTTTGTTGTTTATTGTTTTTGTTGTTGTTGTTGCTGTTGTTGTTGTTGTTGTTGTTGCTGTTGTTGTTGTCATTTAAAGTCTAATCAAAACATTTGAAGTTACTTAAGAAACCTACGCAGCTTAAGTTGCGTTTCTTGTTTCGAATTCTTAACTTGTCGCTGTTGTTGTGCACACACAAACACACACACACACACAAACACACACACACACACACACAAACAGTTTTGTGCGACATTTCTTAAGCAGTCGTTGCTGTTGTTGCTGTTGTTGTTGTTGTTATTATTGTTCTCAAGTCTCATGTTGCCCAACCAAGTTTTTGTTTTCTTTGTTTATACAAAAATGAGACGAAAGACAACAAATCGATGGCTAAAAAAAAACAGTTTGAAGAACATATTTATTGCTTTTCTCTTTTTGCTTGAAACTTGCCAAATGCTGTCCAAAAAAGATGCCAAATGCTGGCACTGTTGCTGCTGTTGCCGCACAACCTGCAGCATCCCCCGCCACCCACCCACCCACTTAGCAGTAGTAGTAGTAGTGGTGGGCAAGGTCGTTGTCCTGTTGCTCAGTTAGTTTCAGCGATGACTCAAAACTCAACCAAAAGCGTCAACTGTTTTCGTTGGCCAACTTATCAAAAAATGTGGCAAGAACGAACGAAGCAGTCGCTGCTGCTGTTCTTATTGTTGTTGTTGTTGTAGTTGTCGCTGCTTCTGATCCTTTGTCTGATGGGGCGGAGTAGGGGGCGGGGCAGAGGTAGGTGCATCGCTGGGCTTTGTTGTGCCTCTGGCGCCGCGTGGGCGGCGCGTCTATTGATTTTCCTTACTTGCCACACAGTGCATTTACCCTAAAAAAAAATTAAGTGACGACATTTATGGCACCGCTGAATGTTGCCAATGTTGACAATGATGATGATGATGATGATGATGATGATGCGAATGGGAATGGGAATGGTAATGATGATGTTGGCGATGACAATGCTCCCTTTGCTGCGCATTTGGAAATGCAGCACAGACAAAAGCCCCACACACACAGAGAGACACTCAGTGAAACTAAGCCGACAAAAAGACAACAAATAAGAGTGCACCAGAAAACGCTTTACTCGACGGCCACATATCCTGTAAAGAGTTCTAATTAAAAATTTAATAATTGGGCCTTAATGATTGGGACTACCAAGCATGACTCTGTGAATGATATAAACAGGGACTACCAAGTATGACACTGTGAATGATATAAGCAGGGACTACCAAGTATGACACTGTGAATGATATAAGCAGGGACTACCAAGTATGACACTGTGAATGATATGAGCAGGGACTACCAAGTATGACACTGTGAATGATATAAGCAGGGACTACCAAGTATGACACTGTGAATGATATAAGCAGGGACTACCAAGTATGACACTGTGAATGATATAAGCATGGACTACCAAGTATGACACTGTGAATGATATAAGCAGGGACTACCAAGTATGACACTGTGAATGATATAAGCAGGGACTACCAAGTATGACACTGTGAATGATATAAGCAGGGACTACCAAGTATGACACTGTGAATGATATAAGCAGGGACTACCAAGTATGACACTGTGAATGATATGAGCAGGGACTACCAAGTATGACACTGTGAATGATATAAGCAGGGACTACCAAGTATGACACTGTGAATGATATAAGCAGGGACTACCAAGTATGACACTGTGAATGATATAAGCATGGACTACCAAGTATGACACTGTGAATGATATAAGCATGGACTACCAAGTATGACACTGTGAATGATATAAGCATGGACTACCAAGTATGACACTGTGAATGATATAAGCAGGGACTACCAAGTATGACACTGTGAATGATATGAGCAGGGACTACCAAGTATGACACTGTGAATGATATAAGCAGGGACTACCAAGTATGACACTGTGAATGATATGAGCAGGGACTACCAAGTATGACACTGTGAATGATATAAGCAGGGACTACCAAGTATGACACTGTGAATGATATAAACAGGGACTACAAAGTATGACACTGTGAATGATATAAGCAGGGACTACCAAGTATGACACTGTGAATGATATAAGCAGGGACTGCCAAGTATGACACTGTGAATGATATGAGCAGGGACTACCAAGTATGACACTATGAATGATATAAGCAGGGACTACCAAGTATGACACTGTGAATGATATAAGCATGGACTACCAAGTATGACACTGTGAATGATATAAGCATGGATTACTAAGTATGACACTGTGAATGATATAAGCATGGATTACTAAGTATGACACTGTGAATGATATAAGCAGGGACTACCAAGTATGACACTGTGAATGATGCCAAGAGCAGATCGTTGATAAAAAAGTTACAGAAACTTGCCTACCAATTTCATAGCTTAAGCTTGTGTATGAATCAAGTTTCTTTTTATATCTACATCTACATCTCCATCAACATATCAACATGTTTACAATAAACGTTGTTAAAATGTTAATTTTATAAATTTATTTATTTTTTAATATAATCATTGCTATTTTGATTTTTAATAGCCAGCTTAACTTAGTCAATGATAAATTAGAAAAACCACAAGTGTACACATATATATATGTGTGTGTGTGTGTGTGTGTGCCACAATCGAGCATGACCCATTGCCTGCGCGTACAGGGTATGTGGCAGGGTATGTGGCATACTTTGTATTTAAAAAGAGCAACAGCCGCAGCGCAAAGCGAACGCATCCATCACAGGCCCTTAGCATGCCACACTGTGAGTGTCTTGGTTGGGGTTGGAGATGGGGTTGGGGTGGCGTTGGTGGCAGGATGGGGGGTAAGGGGTAAGCGAGTTGAGCTGTTGCATTGAAGTGCCCGTTATGCTGTTGGCTTAGTGCATAAATGGATAGATAATAACTTGTGAAAATAACTTTTGCACTTGACTATGATTGCTGTTGCTGTTGTTGCTGTTGCTGTTGCTATTGGTGTTGTTGTAGTTGTTGTTGTTGTTGTTGTTGCATTGATTCCCGCACTCCAAATGGCACACACACACACACACACACACACACTTAGAGATAGACAGATGTGTGTGTGTGCATACATTGTGCGCGCTGTCAAAATCATGGTCCATGGGTGTCGTCTGCTCGTCGTCTCCACAACTCCACAGCTCGGCAACATCTGCTCCAACGTTGCCATCTTCAAACGTTGCATGCAATAAAAAAAAAAAAGCCTCGACACTGAAATCTGACAGATGCGAAGTGCAACAAACGCTTCATTCGTGCCACATGTGCAGCAGCAGCAGCAGCTGGCGGGGGGCGGGGGGCGGTGGGCGGTGTGAGGGGGAATATTATGATTGTTGGGCTACCATGGGAATCGCAAATGTCTCTGTTGTTGTGCGATGTGCGATGTGTGTGTGTGTGTGTGTGTGTGTGTGTGTGTGTGTGAACTTATGCAGTGCCATCGATGTCATTGCCTGCAACAAAATCGTTTCGATTGTCGCTTCGAGTGCCATTCAAATTGGGAATTGAAATCAGAGTAGGGGCATGATCGATGTGTGGGTTAAAGAGGGCTGGGGGGTTGCGGTGGGGGGGGGGGGTGGTTAGAGAGAGGTATCGTGGCTGTAGAAAACACTCGACTCATTTAGCTAGATCAAGTTCACTTACAACACGCACATAGACGTATATGTAAATATGTATGGCTTAACACCCGCTAAACATTCCAAGTTGCCAATGTGTGTGTGTGTGTGTGTGTGTGTGACCCAATAACAACAACACCAACAACAACAACAAGAAGAAGCAGAAACGTTTTTAGTAAATATTGCGATTGCAACAAGCTGTCTCATCTATCAAACGGCAATTGTTAATTGAAAGCGTCAACATCGATTTTGTGTTGTTGATACCACGTTACAATTTTTCATCTAAAACCAATACTCGAAAGTGCTTTTGTTGTTGTTGTTGTTATAGTTGTTGTTGTTGTTGTTGTTGTTGCACTTTTGGCTGTCATTTGGCAATTCACACTTAACGGCACTTTGAAGCACCTATCCACAAGACAGCCACAATTACACACACACACACAGATACACACACACACACAGATACACACACACACACACACACACACACGCACACACACACACAGATACATGCAATACCACCAATTTCGTAAAGTTATCATCGAGTCGAGTGATAATGAAAAACCGTTCAATAAAACATTATACAAAATAAATAACAACGACCACAAAAAAAATAAATAAATAAAAAAAAATAAAAAAAAATAAAGAGACTATCATAAAACTGTGCAATCATCATCTGTGTGTAACGCAACGGGGGGAGAAACAATAAACAATAAATGCTGTGCAAACCAAATTGAAATCCAATAAATCCATTAACTCAATTGTTTTTTTTTCTTTTTCTTTGTTTTTTGCTTTTCGATCGCCTTTATTAAGACGTAAAATCATAGTTGTGAGAGCACTGAGTTTGAATCACTTTAACTAGCATAATTTAAAGAACTAGTCATAAACTTTGTTGCTTTAGTTATAGACGAAATAAACTGTGAAATTGCGGAAACATTTTAATTGGAATCCAAGTGAAAATAACAGAGGCCGAAGATGGCATGCCCTCCCAGAGAGCCGAAGTGCTATATGATATAGTAGTAGCATTAGTTTGATGGGTTTGATGATATAGTGGTATCTTGATATACATCCAAGACTATATATCTTAACAGTAGAAATCTTATTCAGATCGCTTAAGACATACAAAGCTGTTGAGTGAATGAGACGGATAAGATTTGCGATAGTCGATGACTTAGTATTACAGATTGTTTCTGTTTAGTGTCGAGTACAGGGTATATCTCAGTCAAGAGCACTCTTACTTGGCATTCTTGTTTGCTTTCGGTTCTTATAGGCGCAATCCACTTGAAACAAATAAAAAAAACTTCAGCTGGCGCCGACAAATATTACAAAAATATTTCAACTTAACTGGGAAGTGGCCTTTTTTTGCCACTCCGCTGACGATTGGTGCATCCTATGCACAATTTGAATTTTTAATTAAATTCACTTTCAAAAATACCACTAATCATTTAAACAACAACAACAAAAGTCGAAATCGAAATCGAAAACGAAAACGAAACGAATCGAGAAAATCGGGGGGCAGGTGGAGTTAGAGTCGCTGAATGCGAAATACACTCAGGCGAATCAACGGTAATAATATGCGCACATTTTCGCATATTTGATTCACTCTCTCAATGGGGGGGCGTGGCAGTCGCCAATCCATCCATTGATCAATCCCATCGATCAGCGTTTATATTCATTCAGCTCCTATTCACTCACTGATCGAACTAGCCAAATTTACGCAACCCATTTACGCACATCTGTGCCCCTGTGTGTGTGTGTGTGGTGTGTGTGTGTGTGGTGTGTGTGGTGTGTGTGTGTGTGTGAGTTCATCAGTGAAATTCAAAAGACGAATACCTCCCAAATTGCGATTTCTTTTGGACCCCGGGGCGTATTGTTGTTTGCTACAATTTCCAATCAAAAGTTGCACAAAACAAAATGACTAACTAACTTATCAAACTATTAGTAAACCTTAACTCCCCCACCTTGCCCCACTCCCAGCCCCAACCCAATTCAGAGAGTTTTTGTGTAATCCGCAATCGCTCCATCAATGCCACTAATTAACCAATATTCCATTTGGGTGTAGCTGTCTGTTTATATATACATATATATATATAACTGTGTGTACATACACACATGCCGAGCATATTTGCCAATCTGTACAATTTATGTTTGGCCTATATACAAACTCCAATCTAAGCCACTTCAGTTCTGATCTTGGGCCAATCACTCTGCTAAGGATTGGTTTCCTTAAGATTATTTGTATTTGGAAATTTTCTAGATCTTTTTTCTGAAATCGAATTCTGGGATATTCTGCTTGGTCTTGTTATAGATCTTTGAATACGATCCGCTTGTGAGTTATGCCCCCATTTTGAACACACATAAAAAGTATATTTAAATTCGAGTTTTTTTCTTTTTTTTTAATTGTTTACCAGCTTTACGTATGAAAACAATTACAAAAGGTATTTCAAATTATGGTTATGGTGCTATATATGAATTTAGATAACTGTAACTGGTACTTGAAATGTGTTGTATTTGGGTTAAGAATTTGAAACGGCGATGTAGCGGTTTCTCTGCTATATATTGACTTAATTAAAATCGAATCCTATTCTTTTTAGGCTGTATGTCAAAAGCAGGTCTTTCAATGCGATCCCCATTTCGAGCGATCATTAAAGCAATAACCAAATTGATTACTCGTAAAAGCTACAGTTGAATTCACATTTTACACATCGTTTTGAGTTTCTGACTAGTTCTACACATATAAATGAAATCAAGTATTTTGAGATATATGATATATAAACTTCAGGAAGAAGAAACTAGATAATAGCACTTTGTTGGTTCGTCAGGGTATTTGGCCATCGTTGTAGTTGCAACGAGGCTTTCCTTTGTTGTTCGCTTAAACTGCAAAGTGTTGCTTGTTTTTAATGCGATCTGCGAGCTAAGTTTAAGTTAACCGAGTTTAGCTGCAGCTTAATTAAGGCCCACTTCGTCGCCGTTGTATCATTGAACGTTACATAAATGGCAATAGCAAAAAAAAAAAAAAAAAAATATACAAAAACCAAAACCGAAACGCGATTGCGTATTTGCAATTGTTTTCCTTTTCTTTTCTTTAATTTAATTAAACTACTTCTTTTTTTTTTTTACTGCTGCTGTTGTTGGTCAAGTCGAAAAATAAGGTTTTCAATTTTATTTTATTGTACGAATGGTGTTTTTAGCGCGAAAGTTTCGCTTCCAATTCCAGAAGTGTTAATTGGCTTAAAGAAAGTTACACGCTTTGGCATAAGTTAAAATGTATGGGCGATATTGTTATTCACATTTTAATATATAAGATATTAAAGGTATGAGTTATATGATTGAACATATAAAGGCTTAAGTTATATAAATGTGTAGAGGGGTTTTAAGTATAAGCACTAAACAGTCGGTAAAATTCCTAATTGGAAATGTGTCAGTGCTGAGGTCTAAATTATAATGCATGTGAAATATAAATGATGAAACATTAGACTTGGGTATTAGCTATAAAATGTCAGAAAGTAACCAAATCGTATTTCTGAGTTTCAATTGGTTCATTTCCGTTAGCGATCTGTCAAAGAACCTGGGAATATTCCTGATTGTAAATTAGAAGACTTCAAATGTAATACTTGACACATAAAGCTATGATGAAGATATATAAATACGTATAAAGCCGTCGAAAGGCACAAAGCATTATTAACTAAACTTTAAGTATAAGCTCTAAATAATAATGCATATGGAATATAAATGATAATGCAAACCTTGTTTCAATTGGATGATCTTCGATAAAAATGGTTAGTTTTCAAGTCTGGGGCAGTTATGCGGAGCAGAGTCCACTGTGGAAGTGGAAGATATCAGGAACGAGTTCTGCGACTCCAGCAAGGTCAACAAAATGATTGAATTCGCACGGTTCGACTGCATGCAACAACTTATTCAACAGCAACAGCAACAACAGCAACAACAACAACAACCGCAATTTGATAAATAGATAAGCGATAAGTTTTATGGTCGTCTCTATAGCCTTGGATATTTTGGGAATGTGCAATAAGCTCGGACAGCATTTAGCCGCAGCCACAAGACCGTTGCGGTGATGGCATTAATCTTCCTTGCTTGCCACAAAAGCTGTGGCAGCTAGCTTTGCTTGCTGCTGCCGCTGCGCTCCTTGAAGTTCACAGTTCAATTGAGCTTACCGCTAATTAGCGTTCTGTAGTTGGATTTTATAAGTGGCGGTGTGCAGGGTTGGCTATGGGGTTGAGGCTGGCGCATCATCATCAGCAGCTTTTGTAGGGACGGGAGGGGGGATGTGGGTGGGGTGTGGGGTGGCAGCTTAGCATGTTGCCTGTTGGCCATTGCGGCTGCCGCTGGCAACACCATTAACCTGGCGCCCAGCGGCAATATTTCTTTTGCTACTTCTTTTTTTTTGGTTTGGTTTTTTTTTTTTTTGTTGTCTTTTTGAGGTTGTTTTGCTGTTGTTGTTGTTGTTGCTGTTGTTGTTGCTGTTGTTGTTGCTGTTGTTGTTGTTGAGGCTTTTAAGTAACCGACCGCCGCGAGTCACTTTTATGTTTTATTTATTGATTTTATTTGTATAGTTTCTTGTAGTTATTGCTGCTGCTGTTGGCGGTTGCTGCTGCTGCTGCTGCTGTTGTTGCTGGTTGCTGCTGGTTGCTGCTGGTTGCTGCTGGTTGCTGCTGTGTTGCTATTGTGGTTTTGTGTCCCATAATTATGTCAGCTGCAGTTCCATAGTCATAAATTTACGCCGGTCGTTCGTTTTAATGTACATTCATTCATTTCTACAGCCAACCAGTGGAGCATTGCCTGTAAGATGAGGGGTTTGCTGGCAGCAGGTGGGGTTGTTGGGGGGGATTATTCACCGTATGCAGGCATGCTGCTACAGGAAGGTGCAGGGATGGAGGGAACCAGGCGAAAAGTGGCAATCCATTAAGTGCAAATATGTATTTGGAATGCAGATTTAATGGAATATGCACATATTCAAATTTATGATACTCCCCGATGTGTGTGTGTGTATCTGTGTGTGTCTGTGTATCTGTGTGTGTATCTGTGTGTGTGTGTGTGCTTTTATTTACCTTAATCAGTTGCCTGAACGTGCAGTTCATTAGTTATGTTCACCTATAAATTCAGGAATGTTCCGGTTTTCGTTTTCTGGCTAGAATTTTGCATTTATTCACGCATTCATTCACTCATTCACTCATTTGAAACAACTGTGGCGGGTAAATGCATTTTACAGCCAAGTGCTAATGCTGACAATTCATTTACATGTGCAACTCGGCCCATTAAGAATGTTGGCAAATTGTGAGCTAAATTAGAAAATAATAATTATAATAAATAACGAGTGGAGAATAAATGGCCATTGCTTATTGAAAAACATATATTCGACTTTTTAGTGTCCACAAGCAATACTTAATGGCGACATTTATTTTTTCATATTCAACACTTAAAATATTTGAACTTGTATCATATTTCAACAGATCCGTAAAACAAAGAACGAATCACAGTTTCCAAAAGAAATCTGATCTTATTTTGAGCATAAACAATTTTTTTATTTATTTTTTAATTCCCTTCAACTTCAATTCTATTTGCAGAACTTGAGAACAATAAAAAACAAAACGGAACGATTGAAGGAAAGAGGCGTGAAGAAGGGAAGGGAAGGGAATAACGGTACGTTTCCATCACTCGCTCAGCTAAACGAACGAGACAATGCATGACTCGCAGCAACCATAAGAAGAAGCAGAAGAAGAAGTCCGTGTCAAATCTATGCACGATAACTAATTAATCTACTCGCGACACCCCCACAACCCCCGACAACCACTCAAATCTGAAACGAGAGACTCACATCGATATATAGCAAGACTATAACATCAACTGATCAACTTGCAAAAGATATAGCGAGAGCGAGAGAGAGAAGAGCAGATATCGGCGGCATGGCAATGCTCGAGGCGCGGCCGTACAGGCCCTTCAAGTCCAGCGAGGAGTATCTGGAGGCGATGAAGGAGGATCTCGCTGAATGGCTGAGTATGCTCTACCCGGAACTGAGCATCAATGCCGAAAACTTTATGGATCGCCTGGACACAGGCGTTGCCCTCTGCAAGGTAAGCTCAACTTCCAGTTAAATTGTTGGGGGTTTCTCATTTTTCTGCGGCGACAAAACAGACAATTAACAATTTAAACAAACACAATTTAACTGACTGGCAAGCAAACATGAACATTGACAAGAATACGTGAAAATAACATGAACCGATTGAAGTATAGATTGACTTCCCCCCACAAATTCTGTTGTGTGTGTGTGTGTGTGTGTGTGTGTGTGTGTGTGTGTGTATTGTGGGGGAGAGGAGAGAGTGGGAGTTTTAAGTAGGTTTACTAGTTGCAAGCAGATTTTATGACCAGCAGCTGGCGCATAAACAAATTGAAATATGAAAAGCTCACTGGCACACATTTTGAAGGCAGATGATGCAGATGCACACTCTGAGCGCTGGGAAGATTGGGGCAGCGAGGGAGGCGGACAGGTGGATAGGCGGTAGGCAACCCACCCAGTCCAGAGGGCAAGAATTCACACATGCCACCGATTAGGGGGCGAGCAACTGGTTCCCTGGCAAATGGATGTTTGTTTAGTTAGGTGCTAAGAGCGCTGGAGATTTACGGATTTTCGTTTGCATTTGGGCCAGCTTTTATGGCCAATGCAGTCAGTCAGTCTATCAATCAGTCAGTCAGTCAGTCAGTCAGTCAGTCAGTCAGTCAGCCAAGCATGCTACTTGGCGGCACGCTATCAAAGCCCATCCGGCTTTCAGCTCAGTTCAGCTCAGTTCAGCTCAACTTAGGCCAGCTTGTGTAGATTAGGTTGCCCCAGTGGCGGTGGGGCAGGTCAAAGCTCCTTGAGGCAACTCTCCAATAAGGTTACCATCGTTCGTTGTGCCTGAATGGAGCGCAGCCAAAGCAGCACCTCCATTTGCATATATGCAAATGTATTTGTGAGTGCTGTTAAATGTTGCACTTTGTGCGGCTGCCTGAAGTGGCCACAGTCAAGTTTCTGTTTCACTTGCTCGCTGCCCCAGTTGCAGCACTTCGCTTTTGGGGCTGGCCGTTCAACCCCCAACCCCCAATCCTCAACCCTCAGCTCTCCTCATCAACAGGAAACAGCTTCAGTTTTCCATTTCGTTGAAGCTGCAGTATAATTTTTGTCATCATTTACCTTTTGAATTATATATATGATGATAAATATTATATTTAAGCCAGCAAAAGCCAGTTTCTAACTTTTATAATCTTATGCGCAAACTGCCAAAGCAAATGTTGTCTTTTCAATTTTAAGATGCATAATAAATTGTGTGCCTAAAAAAAGGGTTGATGTTTTTTTGAATAAATCGATTGAGTTTTGATTGAGCATAAATAATATTATGAACTCACTATTATTATATAACATAAATAATATTATGAACTCAATGAATTGATTTCCATATTATCACTAAAAAGCAAAGAATAACCTTTTTATTGATGTTTAATATTGTTGATCCAATTAAGTATTATTATTATTAAATATAGAGTATTATATATAGGCATGTCAAGTTGTTTCCTTGAATTCATTCAACTTGGCATGTATCCGCTTATTCGGATCGGATCACTAAATTATATGGCTGTCATAGGTACAATCGATCGCAAGACGATGTATGAAGAATTTCGTCTACTAAATTTGCCATGAATTGAAATTAGTTTTGTTTATATATATATATATATATATATATATATATCTGTGTGTTTGTGTGTGTAAGCAACAACTACAACTAGGACCCTCGAGATCCATTTCAATTGAAAAATGTACCGCAGAATTACATTTGAACTCCGCATTTACTCCGCAATCCCTTTGAGCATTCGCCGACTGAGAGAGCGAGGAGATCTAGCTGCATTTCAGATCTAGCTGGGTACCTGTGTCCTCTCCTCTCCTTCTCTTCCATGCCGACCCGTCCTGCATCCCCTTGACTGGCTGGTTGACTGCAGCAAATTCCATTATGCCACTTTTAATTACCGATGCGTTGCCGTTTGCCCCATTGCCTGTTTTGGTTTTGGTTTCGGTTTCGGTTTCGGTTACGTGGCGCATGCCATAAACCTCTGCCCATTGCCACAACAGTCTCTCTTTCCATGTGTGTGTGTCTGTGTGTGTCTGTGTGTGTGTGTGTGTGTGTGTGTGGTTTGTGCCATTGCCATGTTTGTTGTGATTATGGGCGCTGAGTGGCGCTGCCCGCGGCTACTGGCGCCAACGTCTGTGCAACGCCGACAACGTCACGCTGGAGGCCAATAGCCAAGACCTCAACGCGTAGACAATTTGTCTTGACTTGTTGTTGTCACTGTTGCTGATTGCTCTTGCTGCCGTTGTTGTTGCTGCTGTGGTTGTTGTTGCTGCTGCAGAGCAGACCAACTGAATGCACTCCGACTCCAGACTGCAAAGTCTGAATTCCTCTCGTATCGGAAGCACTGCATCGCTTGGGCTCTCCGCTGTGCTGATTGTTGTGCTTCTGCTTCTGCTTGTGTGTGTGTGGTGTGTGTGTGTGTGTGTGTGTGTGTTGTGTGTTGTCTGAAAGTAAAAACACAGATATAAATATGTATATGTATGTATGTATTTGTATGTAGCGCGAGAACTATGCTAAAGTCACAAATACATTTCAAATACCCTGTTGCCATTCAAAACGCATGAAAAGCGTATGGCTTAACTAAATATATATTTATATCTCTCTAAATATATACATAATGCATATATTTGAACAGTTGAGGGGCGCTTATACGAAACTTGAAATATATATTCATCCTTTTACCGCAGCCAGTGCATATATGCATATATCAGAGCCCGCCGGATTAGATCACTATATCATCTGCCATGGGAACGCTCAATTGAAAGATGAGTTCGTGTATTGGCCACCTTTTGGTTGGTCAAGTTATTCGCAACGAACTCATTTGGACAAATTAAGGAAGGAACGCAGATTGCATACCCTTGAAGAACTGGGCTAATCTGCTCACATCAACATTTTAGTCGGCAGTTCGAACTATAATTATTTATTACTAGTTAAATTTAGATTGTCGACAGGTTGACTTCAGTCTGGGAGGATATGCGATCTTCGGCCTAAGATAGTCTTTGCCACTTCTTTGGAGATATAATTTAAATTTTTAGACACAATAATTTACAACACTAACTTAACTTAACTTTAAAGCTAACTAAAATTGACAAATAATAATAATAATGAGCAATACAGGTCATGTTGTAGTCGGGTATTGTCGATTCGATGCACCTATGTTTTTTCGAAGGGAGTTGGTTGAAAGGGACACAGCTCTGGCCGGATCGTTTTGGGGTTATATATGTGCTGCATATGGTGATGGATATGCGTGGAGCATATAATCATAAAGTTGCTTTGATCTTGACAGACAGACAGACGGACGGACGGACAGACGGACGGACAGACGGACGGACAGAGGAAGGAGTTGTCTTTAAATACACAAATGAACTGCAGGCATATCTCTATATACATGTATTTATTTATCTAGTCGAAATACACACACACACACAGAGACTGTTTCGATTTTGCATGTGGGAAGAGGGGGAGAGATGGGGAAGGAGGCGGGGCAGGGGCTGCTGGGAGTGTTTGGGGGCTGCTGCCGGAAATGTCATAAGCATAAATTAAATTTTTGATAATTGTGTGTGTCGCGAAGCGTTAATGGAACTTTAATTGAAACTCACGACGCGATGTGGTAGCCGGCAGCGGCATGTTGCAGTTGCAACGGCAGCCGCCACATACATAGATGTGTTTTGTATCTTGTGGATGACTGAGAAAATAAAGCAACCTTGTTGCATGTCTTCATCACAAACGGTTCGTTCTGTGTGTGTGTGTGTGTGTGTGTCTTTTAATTATATACATATAGTATATGCATATATATATATATATATATATATATATATATACATATATCTGTAAGTTAATGTATACATATTTGTATATGTGGATCTGTGACTTAGTTCTGAGCATTGCCAATTAGCGTAGTCAGGTCGTTAGTGGCGATCATTAGCGAATTTTCTAACGATCCACGTGCAAGGCGGCCAATTTGGACACACGCCGTAGATACATTTGTATCTAGCTTATTAATAGCTGTATTATTATACATGCCACAGCTGCAATTTACGCACAACTAACTATGCACCGCCAGATACAAATCTATCTTATCTACATACAAAGATCACAGCTATTATCCATCATCAGCGCGAACTGATGCAAAAACCCAAGCATTTCTGATGGCGATCAGCTCGCACAATGCTCGCACAATTAAACACACTTACTAAATTAAGGAAGTTCACCCAAGGCAAATTATAGTCTTGTTATCTTTGCTAAAACTAAAAGCTTGTGAACAGCAACAGTTATTAATTGCAATCTGGCCAACTCTATACTTTAGATATATATATATATATATATATATATGTTTTGTGTTATGCAGGTCGCCTGTGCTTAGGTTAGGTTAGCTTGTATCGACACACATATGCCATATTTGGCCCGTTGTGATACCGAATGTATCTGCCCCGTTATAGCCCGGATAACTGCAGAACAGTTTGTCCGACTCAGAGTGTACCCGTGATCAGAGAAGGAGTGGTCATCAGACACTCTCCAACTTGTTAGCTGGTCACTCATAGATAATAAAGGTGGGATCATTTCCCACTAAGGATGAAGGATAGGAGTGACTCACCCCTCGGATTTGTGTCCGTGCTCCCCAACTGAGCGTGGTGGGCATTGGCGTCGCTGCCTATGGCTAGGCCGATTTTGTGCTTCTCGCACTCCTGGACGAGGGATCTTGTGGTCTCGTCAGGTGATGGGCCATGTATCGGAGCTCCAGGCTTACCGCTGTGTTGTCGAGATTGCTAAAATGATGGAGCAGAAAAATACTTAGATGTTTTTTCGCGAGTATACAGGTACGTTTTTTACCTTCATTTTCAGCTACTAATTGTTGTTTCCTAGTCCGCAAACCTTGCCTCCGATCACCCAAGGTTCTTGGACTAGTAGTCTCCACCTCCAGTCAGGCGGAGCATCAGGGCAGCAGATGCTGCTTTACAGTGGTGAAGGTTTATCGGTCGTAGTCTCAAGGACATCCGGACACTCAACCCTCACCACCGTATTGTTGCTGTCCTCTCCATCAGACAGCGTGAAGTCGTCTTCGTCCAACTCGTGACACATGGCCTCAAGGCCCCGTGTCAGAGTTGACGCGTCCGACGTGTGGCCAGGCTCCAGCTCATCATCGGTTGCTCCGATCTCCGCAGGAGTTGGGTGTTGGGTGGTGCCTGGCTGTAGTTCGGCAGCACCCTTCTGGCCCACACCACCTTATTCTGCCATTCGGCTGGTGGGTTGGCCATTCTGTTTGCGTTTTGCCGCTTCAAAATGCTTGCAGCATTTTTCTTCTCGGCATACGTAAACCTTTTAGCCGCAGCGCTGGTAGTTGGCAATACGCCCTTCGCACCCGCTCCGGCTGGCAGGTTGGCTGCACAAGTGCTTTGCCTTCCTACCACGGAGTCGGATGGGTCAGGGTTCCTGCCAACTGCACCCTCGCCACTGGCTTGACAAACAGGCTTTTCCGCCACTTTTGTCAGTTTGTCGCTTTGGCCAGGCTTTTGAGCCACTGCCTCCGCTACATGCTTGGGATTGCTCCCTACCGGTTTTTTTTTAGAGTACCGGACTCTTTTTGATTTTTTTTTTATTGGAATACATGGTGATTCCCACGAGTTGCAGAGAAAGAATGTCCACCTGCACAGAGATCCCCGATGTGCAGGTAAGGCTGTTTTAATATCGGAGGTCGCCAGGTATCCGATATGCTCAGTAGAAGACTGGGCTATTTGAGGGCCCCCAGCCAGGCTGACTATCGGCACGGGTCGCATGACACCTTAGTCCGGCCCGTTACCTCGAAACCATGACTCGGTCCATTCCCAGGGACAAGACTATGGGGACAGATCATGTCCGAGGTTCAGGGCACAAGTCTTAGCTAGCATCGGTACCTTGCGGACCACTGTAATGCTATTACCAGTCGGCACCCTCGTGGAGGGTTCAGTTGAGGAATTTTTGCCAACCTCGCTTGTGCTTGTTTTAACCACAAAAAAAAAGAAGAGTAGATATCATATAGAAGCCAGCGAGTCAAACCGATTCTCTTTTGATTTCTTTGAGTTTCGATCGGTTCAAATCGGTTAAACAATGTCAATGAATCGGGGAATGTCGAACTGCGAATTTGGTTCTAAGTTGCCGATACCCTGATGGAAAGTCGCTTCAATAGATATATATATTATATATTGAGTATGTAGTAATCGGATTCGTATATATTCTATCGCAGCTGGTTCCGGTTTTGGTATTTTTTCACTGACCATTTAAGTCTGATCTGAACCGTATATTTTATATGCATTACTATTGAAACTCCGTCATTAATGATATATATATATATATATTGAAATGAAAGTGTATATGAATTTCGGTGTGAAAATAGGCAGGTTTGTTTGTTGTTGTTGCTGCTTTTTCAAATCTCTTTTTTGTTAACTTGCCAACGATTTCTTGCGTCTACTAATTGAATTTGATAAAGCTGACTTGAGGACTGCTTTTAATTGGCCAAAAACTCACACTACCAATTATCGGCGATACGAGAGCAACCCGCTTGCCCCTGCCCCGCTCAGTGCTCGCAGCAGCAGCAGCAGCAACAGCAACAACAGCAGCAGCTCTGATAATGAATGAATGCATTGCTTACCCAGCTCCAATTTGCCTAAGAAAGTTACGACTCGGGTCTCAATTAAGTGGCCGTTGTTGTGATTATGCCGAGTGCCGCCAGTTGATTTCCGCACCAGAAGCAGACGCAGTCGCAGTCGCAGTTGATATCAACAATGGAAACAAACACACGTAAATTCATCAATTCACACACACACACCATTCACACACACACACACACACACACACCATTCACACACCATGTGTATGGATAAATGGGGTTGAGAAAAGAAGCATTTAATTGATAAAAGTATGAAATTGTTTGGTATTTGGGTTACTGTGTCCAGCTACTTGAAGATTGAATTCAATCCGTTTCATGAATTGAGTGCAATGCCGATAATTATTTGTATTGGTCAAGTGCTTTACCAGCGTTACACAACACTGAACATACACACACACACACACAGACACACACAGACACACACAGACACACGCACACACACACATCTCAAGATTTGCATAATAAATTGTTGTGATTTATACTCACATGTAAATCAAGACCACAAATTGTTCATTGAGCATTAACTGCGAATTGTTCTTCTTCTGTTTAACGAGTCACATTTGGTTCGTGACTCGTGAGACCATCCAATTTTATAGTCCAACCTCGGTTGTTGCCTTCTTAATGGAGATTGTCTCCAACTGCCTCCAACTGACAGCCTTTTCATTTTTTATTGGCCACCCTGCATACCAAGTGGCCAAGAGTTATTGGGAAATTTGCAGCTGGGACGTGGCACAATGCGATTTCATTTGATCAGGATCAACGATATATATATAGATTTATACATATATATATATATATATATAGAACGAACTTGTCTATAAATCTATCCAATGAATGTTTATTACTGCTTGCCAAGCTTGGAATTTGAAGGACATGTTTTGGACTGCGTTTCTTGTCGAGTGCCTGGTGACTTGTTCAATTCGATATCTTGCGATCTGTTTGTAACAACACACAATCCACAGTTTTGTTCAATCTATCAAGATATGTGCCTAGTTATGTTGTTGCTGCTGGGGCACGCCTTTGCCTACCGTCTGACACATATGGGTCAGTGTGGCTAGCCTTATGACAATTGTCTGCTGAGCCTGAAATGTTGATTTAGCTATGGCCAAAGGCAATTCCAAATGAATCAAATTCATTAGTGCCAATTTATTGTTTGCCATTATGGCCAACAGATCAAATATCTTTTTTGCATCTGTGGCCAAAAATCGACCAGGTATCTGAACTGCAAGTGTGTGTCCAGCCCAGTCCAGTCCAGTCCAGTCTGTGTCAGTCTGTGTGTACCTGTGGCCAACTGGCATGCAGCTGAGCTCCACTAGACGCACGGGGGCAGGCGCTGACCGAGCCGTGTCTAATCCGATTTTGACTTTATTAACGGTGCAATTTGTATCACACTGCAACAGCAACAGCAACAACAGCAGCAGCAACCCCCCTTGTTGCATATGTTTGAGAGTTCAGGCGAATGCAGCAGACGGTTAAGTGATCTGTAAAAAAGGGATATTGGCTGAATTGTTTATGTTTTTGCATATATAATACAATTGAACTGCTCGCAAGCTTACTTGTTTATATGGAATATACATAGATATATCCTATATACCCCATATATCCTTTATCATATATGTGCACTTGTCATGCAACATCCAATTCAATTTACTGCTTCTTTTTCCAAGTTGCCTTCCGTTTCATATCTGTATGAACCAAAAGAAATTATTTTATTAGAACTTACTCTTATATATATATATATAAATATACATGTATATATACAACCATTCTTCTGATTTAATTACCTTTAATATCATAAAAAATGTCAAATTTATATCTTTTAGAAAATACGCAATAAAATATTTATTTTCTTTTTGTGTCCATAATCCTTCCATATTGTTTACGATGCATTTTTTGTAGTTTTCCCTTTTTTTGTTTTTGTTTTCATTATTTATTGCTGTCAATGCAACAACAGCAACAACAGCAACAACAACAACAGCAACAATAGCAGCAGCAGCATGTTGCCTCGCAAATTGTATGCTAATCGCCGGAGACCCAGAGACCCAGAGACCAACGAAGCCAACCAACCAACAGCAGCAGCAGCAGCAGCAGCACCAGCGGGCGGCCAACTCGATTGGCCAGTTGTGCTTTGGCCAGCTGCCTGCCTGCCTGCCCGCCTGTTGCTGGCCAGATCTGCTTGGACCAGGTCTTTTATGATTGTTTTGGCCGTTGTCTGATTTATGGAGTGTCGCTGACTAATTTGAACTCGAGCGTGTTAAAGTTCTTGTAAGTGGCCGCCACCGTTTTGTGAGACAGCCGCCATTTGGTAAAAGAATTCAAAATTCACTTCTTCCAATTTTGGCTATTGTTGTTGCTGTGCTGTCATTGAGACTGCTCGTTTCATGTGGCATGTGCCGCAGCCTCGATCAAGATCGTTCCGCCAGTTGTCAACTTCAGATGACTACATAGAAATGTACATATATATATATATATAGATTTATATATTTATATATAGTCTTAATACCCCAGTGAAATGTCTTCATTAACGGTCATCTGTCTCAGCAGGGATTGCGCTCTATATTTGTCGCAAGTCCAAAATAGAAACAAAACAACAAGATGCGTTTTGGGCATGCGGCAGGAGGAGGGAAAGGTTAAAGAGCGTTTCCACCACACCACCCCCACCAGACCCGCCTGTTGCAGTTGTTGTTGTTGTTATTGTTCATGCGTCACGTTGCAGTTGTCGTGCAGTCTCAATGGCGACAATCATGTGGCCGCCACAAAAGGAAGTCCAAAATCGTTGAGTCGCCTACGAAATGCGACTATTCGTTTTTGCTGTTGTTGCCGCTGCTGCTGCTGCTGCTGCTGCTGGTGCTGGTGCTGCTGCAACTGCTGCTGATGATTCATTTTGTTGGCCAATTAAATGGCGACAACGACAACGACGACGTCCAAGTGCAAGCCAAGTTTTGTGGCTATTATGTGACAATTATGCTTCTTTAGCCATATTTGTGAAAATCGTTTGGCGCCATTCGCGGCGGCCTTTTTGTTATACCCTGAATCCATTTCCAAATGGATAAAATGGGTATAATCAGAGACTAGAGGAGCTAGCGCAAAATAAGTTCTCGTTTGATCAACTTGATTACATTTAATCGATAACTCGTTTAGTTTCGCGAATATCGATACAAATCGATTCGTATGCAATTTCGGAGATTTCTTTTCGGTCTTCTGCATAAGAACATGCGCTGCCTTAAAACAACACACATTGAACAGGGTATCTCGTTGTCGCGCACTCTTATTTGTTTATTTTTTTGTATTTGTTCTGTTTAACGATGCCGCGACAAATTGCGCTCAGCAGCAGGGGGAGGGGGTCACACTGCCAAAATCAAAACAGACGGCTGCGTGTGAGTGTGTGTGCGGGCGGGCGTGCGTGCGTGCGTGAGTGTGTGCGGGCGGGCGTGCGTGCGTGCGTGAGTGCGTGCATGTGTGCTGCCGGCAAATTGAGCTAGACAGGGTCACACTTGAAATGTCGGACAGTGTGTGCAAACACTAAGCAGCTTTCACTAGCAATATGTGTGCACATATATATATATATATATAAATATAAATAAATAAGTATGCATTACGCTAGTGTGGAGTGTGCACAGTTTTTGCCTTTGAAATTCCGCAAATAGCCTTTGCAATCGCATTCGCATTCGTATTCGGATTCGCACTCGCACAGCCCGACTTCAAAGCAAGGCCGGCACAATTCCCACACATTTTGGATGCGTTGATGGACTGCCGCCGATGTCGAGTCTCGCTTTTTGTCTTGGACTGTGACAAAGACGTATACGTATATATATATATACATATACATACGTACACTTGTAGTTGGACGATGTCACCGAAGTTGACAACATTGAGCGAAGCGATTCCAATAACAGTAATAATAAACAACAGTTTTGCATTCGCATAAATATTGTAAATTGAGAAGCCAAATATGAAAAGCGCGCACTGTTTAATCTGAGCATCAGCACATGTCTCTATCACTGTGTGTGTGTCTGCGTGTGTGTGTGCGTGTGTGTGTGTGTGTGGGTTGCAATTGTCGTGTCAACGTTTAAAAAGAGTTCGCGTCACGTTTGTTTAATAAAATTAATATTTACATATGCTCGTATTTACTTGGCAAGCAAAAAAAAAATGCTTTTGCTTTGTTGTTGTTGTTGTTGTTTTTGGTTTTTCTGTGCCCAAAACTGGACAAAAAGCCAAATGGCAGACATGGCCTGGCAATTTGCACGATTCCCCGCCGAAGATTGCCAGATCTCACGCACACACACACACACACACACACATATATTTACATATACTTATTTTCTTTGTAGTCGAGTTCCGCTTGAGTCAGTCAGTGTGGCTTGCCTATTTTTGGGCAGCGTTTTGTCATGTTCCTGCCTAATTCACAGATTATAAGTTATAATATATTATTATTAAATTAGTAATTAAGCAAAAACACAATTAAATAATTATTTGCTAATTGTACAATTGATTATTTTTGAGTTATACCATTTTTATTTTTTATTTTATTTTATTTTGTGATTTGTATTTTAAAAGAGAAAATTGAAAAGCAATCAATTCGATGGTCTCAGTTCAGTTGTCGAATAGAAATCCAAATCTATTCGTTACCAATGAGAAATGTGTACAAAAATACATAAATCAAAAATTAAATAATAAATCAAAGATTATCCAAATTAATGTTTTAACATTTACGAATGCTTTTCTTCGTATTACAAAACTAAAAATTAGCCTCAATTACGATCAGTGATGCCTAATGACATTTAATGACTTTGAATTTAGCAGCCAGTTTATTTGGCTGTTGAATATTTTGACAAAGTTCATTTTGGCCAAGATCATCATTTATACTTGATGCCAAACTGGCTTGAACTTTGTCATTGATATGTTAATAGGAAGCACGCTCCATAAAAGAAAATAAATAAAAGAAATGATTCTTTGACGAAATGAAAAAAAACGAATATGTAAATATAACATATATATATATATATATATATATATACCTCTCTTTTCTTATAGCCAGTTTGTTGGTATTATTTTTGTACTCTGTAGTCTCATCCGTTTTAAGCCATTCGGTTTCGTTCCCAAGGCGCACATTCTTGTGTATTTTTGTTGTTGCTGTTGTTGCTGTTGTTGTTGGTCTTTTTAGGCAATTGCGACAAGCAACATTTGTAACTGTCTCGCGGCGGACGAAGTCGTTTCAGTGGCGCTCTCACTGCGCGGCCCAAACTCTGTCTATCTAATTTGGGCCGAGTCTAAATTCAAGTTTATAACTAAATATGCGCTTAGCAGGTCTAACACTGTGGCGAGCGGCGAAGGGGCGAGCAGCAGTGGCGAGCGGCGAGGGGCGAGCAGCGAGTGGCGAGCGGCGAGGGGCGAGCAGCGAGTGGAGAGCGGCGAGGGGCGAAGCAGCGAGTGGCGACCAGCGAGGGCGCGGTGCGGGACTGGGCGGGGTGTGGTGTGGTGTGTGGGGCGTGTGGTGTGTGTGGGTGTTGCTCTGGAACCCAACACAGGAGCGATTGGCCTCGATTGCGTTTTTCGTTTTGCGTTTGCCACATTTTTAACAACTTCACCCATTCAAATTCGTTTTGGCTTTGGCTTTTTTTTTGAAAATAGCAGCAAACGACGAAACCAGTTCAGTTTGCTTTAGTTTTTGGCAACGGCTTTGTCTTGTTAGCTATTGTATACGTCGTCGTTGTTGTTGTTGTCTTAATGAGCATTCAGCATGCCACAACTCATATATATACATATATATGTATACAACATTGAAATAGAATAAAGTTCCTTGATCTGTTAGATCTTTGCGTTTACGCTCACCTGACCACATTTACCGCCGACTGCCACTCGCCACAATCTATAAAAAACACACAGAAAAAACCATTCCTTTCACTAGCCAAACAACTACAAAGAAAAAGGCAAAGAATTTGCTTGATGTGTGACAAATTTGAGCCTGAGTTCTTTTTTAGCTCTCAGCTAAAGTTCCCACAGTTTGCGCAGAGTGCAGCTTTGGGTATCCCATATAGCCCCAACTGCAGTTCTTCAGCAATGTCCAACACCCACACACACACACACACACACACACACACACACACACATAGATAATCACACACTGAGTGATCATTGTTGCAATCAGTCGATCAGTGATCTCATCTCATCGATCTTTTGTCCATGGTCGTTTCCCACACCTGAGCGAGCGAGTGAGCCAGCCAGCCAGCTAGAGAGACAGACAGAGAGAGAGAGAGAGACAGAGAGAGAGAGAGAGAGGCAACAAACTTTTGGCAAACAAAACGCCTTCTATGGCATTATGGAAATACCGTTAGCAAAAACAAAAACAAAAAAAAAAAACAAAAAAAAACGGAGCCCAATCAAATTGATAAGTTTACCTACAGCCAAGATCAAAGGGGTCCCCCGAAGCAGGTGACCAACAGATCTTAAACAGCAACTGTTGCTGCTGTTGTTGCTGCTGTTGCTGTTGTTGTTGTTGTTGTTGCTGTTGCTGTTGCAGTAATCATTTGGCAGCGATCTATCATTGCCAACTGGCCAAAAACAGAGAGACATGTACATATGCTTGACTTGGCTAGTTAGCTAGGAAGTTGTCCATGAGAACCTTGAACCCCAAACAGACAACAATTGATGTTAATGTTGTTGTTGTTGCTGCTGCTGTTGTTGTTGTTGCTTTGCTGTTGACGGCAACGTCGACACGGCCTTTGAAATATGATTTTTGAATGGAACAGCGTGGACAGTTTTTATTTTTATTTATTTATTTGTATTTTTTTTTTGGAGAAATATTATGATTTTGATTGAGTTGAAAACTTGAAAAGTCGAATTTGAAGCCGTCGTGCTTTGTTGGCCATGCTGGGTGTTAGTGTTATGGCCAATCCGGCTAGCTGACAATTGGTGGCAAGTCCACCACTTCACTCCATTAGACTCAGCTCTTAAAGCTACAGCAACAGCAACAACAACAGCAACACAACTCAGCATCGCAAGTCAGCCAACACAATGCGAATTTTTTGTTGTTCGCTTTTTTTTTCTATTCGTAAAACGGTTGACGGCAAATCCGTTTAGGCGTCGGCCAAGTCGGCTTGCCACACACACACACACACACACACACACACACACACACACACACACACACACGCACACACACGTGTGGGGTATGTGAACACATTGGTAATTGCAGGCAGCGTTGAAATCAGCAATTGTACATTATAAATATTATGCTCGCCGTTAGCTTTCTGAATACCCTCGTCCAGCGGGCATTTCAACTTGAGCACAAAGCACAACCCGCTGCAAAAGTCGAATAGCAATTAGGATTTGGACCGATCAACATTGAGTCACTAATCGATTATAGCTCATCAATTACGCCCATCCCATCAACATATAAATATCATATTTGTATGTCCAAAATGGAGCTATATGTTAGGGTATTAAATCGTTTTCTGGTATTTTTTCTATCGATTTTGATTTGTTGTTTTTTCTTGTTGTTTTTTTTGTTCGCTATTTTTATTTTGCAATGTCATTTTTGAATTTAATATTTGATTTTTTGGCAGCTCGTTTTAATTTTGTTTGATTTAATTTGGCATTTTTACAGTGGACGCTTTGCGGAAGCAAAAAATTGTTACGGGCATTACGGTTATACACACCTTTGCCTACAGAAACACACACACACACACACACGCACACACACAGAGACGTGTGTGTGTGTGTGTAATGCGACAGAGGCTTTTTGCAATTGCCTTTTACCTAATGTTATTAACGCAATATTGACACACATCTGGGCAGAAAGGCAGAAAGCAATCGAAATAATAAAGAAAAGAAAATCTAAGCTAATTATGTCTGTGTGTGTGTGTGTGTGTGCCACAAGTTGCAACATGCGCCTGTGAGGGGCTTGTGTGGCAACATCTTCGGCGCTTCCTGAACGGCTTTCGCTCTCTTTTTTTTTTGGTTTTCTACCTGCACATCAGCCACATGTCACGTACTTGCGCTTTGTTGCATGCAACTCAGTTGCAGCGGCGTCGACTAGCGTTATGAGTTGGCCCACTTCTGGTCTCTGCCAGTGTTAATTGCTTCGACATCTGACATCTGACACCTGCCGCCTGCCACGTGGCAAATGAAAATGCAGAGCAGAAATTAAATGAAAACTAAGCCAGTGAAATGGTAAAGAACCGAAAACTGAAAGCAATTAAAACACCAAATCGATCAAAAGATTACAACTCAGCTTATAATATTTGTCTGAATAATTTGTGACTAGATCAGATCAGATCAGATGAGATGAACATTTTTCGAATCGAATTTCTCAATCCCACTTGGGCTTTGGATTGAGCATGAAGCGTAGCTCTTCTGGGTTGAGCGGTTCGTTCTGATGGCTGGGCTTTTGCATGGTAATCGTATTTTCCTGGGCTGCGAAGAGGGCAGCCAGAAAGTTGCGGCCAACATTCGATGGGGGTTGGTCGGCCAGGACATCTGCCAGCGTTGCCTGGGCGCCGCGCTCTTCGCAGACGCGGATGACCTCCTCCTTGAGCGGTCCGAGATTCTCGTCCGGGTCCTTCTCTAGGCGCATCTGCTCCGAGCGACGATCTTCGTTCATTTCTTGCCTAGAAGGGGCTGCAGCAGCCTCGCCCGCTGCTTGGTCGCCCTGTTCAGCAATCGAGTTAGTCTTCTCCGTATTCATATTGAAAACAATCTGAGATCTAAACCAATATCAATATTCGGTTATTGCGAAATTTCCAAGAACTCCAAAAAAAAGCACGTCTGCTCGCTAGAAGACAATCAGAAGGAAAGAACTTGCCGGAAGATGACAGCTTTCGATTGGAAAAGTAAGTATCGATACTATAATGATTGACAATTCGAATGGAACCATTGGAACCGATGGAAATCTCAAAGTTCCATATATGTCAATGCATATCGGAGGAGCGAATGGAAACGAATGGGACATGTGGGGATTTTAAGAATGCGATTTTTATCCGATCAGAATCCATAAATAATCAGTTGCTAAATATATTTTTTTCAAATCTGGCAACCTGATCCCAAATATGACTCCAATTGTGCATCTCTTCAATAGTTGAGCTGCGATTAGTTCATCTCTAACAAGTGCATTGGCAGCACTGCCACGTGCTGTTGTTGCAGGATGAAGAAGAGGAAGAGCAAGTGGAGGGGGAGGGGGAATTCGCATACCAGAGTCTGATATCATAATAAACGATTTTCATGCAGCTCGACTCTGTGTCGACGCTTTCGAAAGTGAAAATCTGATGCAGCTTAGAAGAGGTAACAACGACAACAACAACAACGACAACCATAAAAGCAGCTAAATAAAGCCACAACGAGGCAAGCGTGGCACTTGTGCCACACACACACACGCAGAGAGTATCGATTTGAATTTAAATTTGATTTCGGCTCTGTCCGAATCAGCCATGCGCTATGAAACCGAACATTTGCCGACTTGAGTCGACTCTAGCAGATCTAGCAGATCTGGCAGATGGGAAATAAAACGGTATTTTAACCTAAGAAAGCCCAAATCGGTTGCATAAAATGCGGGCCATAAATTTGATATTTGGTGCACTGCAATTCGCGTGCTGTGCACAAGGCCAAATGCCCGACTGTGGGTAGCGCAGCGAAGATGCCGAGACCCATTTAACGCCTCTGGCCAAATGCATCGTGGGCGTCTGTGGCGCTGTCTCCAGCTCCATCTCCAGCTCCAACTCTATCGCTGTCCCTGTCTCTGCGCTGCTGCACTTTCGAGCTTTGTGCTTCGTTCAATGATAACAGCTGAGGCCGAAGACGAAGCAGACAAAGCAGATGAGGCAGCGACCTCGATGCGATGCGACAGGCACACAACGACTCTGAAATACCCTACCAGCAAACAGGTCAGCAATAAGCGAGAGAACACCTATATATATATATACATATATATATGAGTATTCAAGTACATATGCAAACTATGGCAATGCCACGCCCACTTGCAACAGCAATCAGATGTCAGACGTCAGCTGCTCGCGATGATGCCCTTGTTTGGAATTAGGGTGCGAAACGCTTAAAACAATAAACACCAAATAAAGCATATTGAATGCAGTTTGTGGAGATCTCCATAAAAAAAGAAGTTATAAAAAAAGCACACACAAACATACATAAAATAATAACAATAATAATAAGCGACACGAGCGAGGCAACTATTGAAATTGTTCAAATATTAAATTATTACTAAAATGTGCATAAATGAATATGGAATGATGTAAATGGAAATGCAAATGCAAATGCAAATGCATCACTCGTCGACACGAGTTGTTGTTGATGTTGTTGTTGTGGCAGTTGTTGTTGTTGTGGCAGTTGTTGTTGCGGCAGTTGTTGTTGCGGCAGTTGTTGTTGCTGCAGTTGTTGTTGTCTTTGGTTCCTTCAATTCGAATCGGATAGGATGCGATGCGATCGGATCGAATCGAATCGGATTGGATCGGATTGATGACATAACTAAAGTAACTAAAGACAAACGTCAAACTTGCACTTGTTACAGACATATATATATATATATATATATGTATTAGAGGCAACAAGTGCAATTGGGTTTAAGATAAGATACAACGTCTATCTTATTGCAGTCAGCTGCATGCCGGATTCAACTGGCCCACATCAAAGTGTCACCACAAATTCAAAAAGCGACCGATTGTTCCTGTGAGACCTATATGATATGGTCGTCTTATGCCGATAACCTTTTGGGATAGATTGGTAAACCAAAAAGTTGTTCACCTGTCGACCGATTGATCAAAACTGATGAGCAGACGGATATGGTTTTAACGATTCGGCAGCTGATATTGAACCATTTCAAGCAAAAATGTTAAATTACAAATTTAAAAAAAAACATATTAAATTTCAATTAACTCGATGCATTTGAATTGCAACATTTGTGGCAAGGAAAATACCGAATCAGTCCAAGAAAAATGATAGACACGCAAAGTAAATGATATATATAAATAGTAATCAAAGTCGGAAAAACCAAAGTTATCAAATCTATAGGTATGCATAGACATACAATAAAATATATATATAAAATATATACTAATATGTGTATTATTTATTACTTTATTTGTTTGCTTGCAATCCTCTAACAAATTGTTGTTGTTTGCAACATTATAATGCACTTATCTCTCTAATCTGCCAACAATGGGCATTGCTTCGAGAGACTAGAAACACTTATATGGCAGGTGTTCGCACTGAAGATAAAGATGTGAATAGCTGATACATTTACAATATCTGATTGCTTCGCAAAATATATATATATATAATTTATAATTTACACATTTAAAGGTTTATTTCGAAAATGAAATGATTGATGGCATGTCGCAGATACATTTAAAAGATCTCAATAATTTCTATATACATTATGTATATATATATATACATTATGTATATATATATATATATATATATATATTTGAAATTATAAAGATACATTAATAATTTATAGATGAATTTATGCGCATTTGAAAGTTTGTTTCGAAAACGAAATGTTTGGAAATACATGGAATATGATTATGATTTATTGATTGCGCCTAATTCGCAAATAGTCGATGCCCCCATCTAGCTGACAAATACGTTAAGTATCTGTGTCAGAGGCCCGCCCATTCACCAACTGATCTATGCCGGTTTTTTCTTCTTCTTTGTTTTTGTTGTTGCTTTTTTTGCCCAAATGACTGATGAGCGACGAGTGTCTCGCTGTGAATGCGATTGCAATTTCAGCTGTATGTGTGTGTGTGTGTGTGTTTGCCAGTGTCTGAATGGGTGTGAGTCTCTTTTTCTTTTTTTTCTTTTTCTTTTTTTTTTTTTGTTTTTTTTTTTTTTTTTTTTGGTGGCTGCGTGTCAATTAATTATGCATAACATTGCGGCGCCATCATTCGAGTGATGCCTCGTCAGCGCAGCTCCTGTGCCCTGGCCTGGCCTGGCCTGGTTGTGTTCGTTTCGTTGGCTGCCCGGTTCAATCAGCCGAACCAACTGTCGACTCTACCCTCCTTTGGTGGACGCTGCAGTACAGTGTGGAGAGCGGGAGGATTGGGTTGCTTGGCGGGGGGAGGGGGTGGGGCAAGGGGTATGGTGGATAGGACACAGCGTTCAGCGTTCAGCGTTCTGCGTCGCCGTCGTTCGTCAGCCTAAAAATGCCGCGCTAAATTCTTGAGACGCTTAAAAATAAACTTTTTCTAGATTTTTGTCGCGCTTTAAAATAAGCCAAAATATTTTTGACTTTCACTTGCAACGCGTCGCATTGCGTCTTAGCTGCTGCGCTGCTGCTGTTGTTGTCGCTTTTGTGTCTAATTTATTGTTGTTGCCGTTGCTGTTGTTGTTTATGCGCTCTTTCATTTGTTTTCAGCACGCAAATTATGTGCGGCAAGCGGCGGAGGACTATTTGGCCCGGCGACAGGCGCGCAACAAATCAATGACTCGCTCGATGACTTCCGGATTGGCCGGACCGATACTCGCCCTGGGCAATGTGCACTACCTGCCCGCCGCCAAGAGCGGCACCTTCTTTGCCCGCGACAATGTCTCCAACTTTATAACCTGGTGCAGGTGAGCAATTCTCAATCAATCAATCAATCAAATGCAAGCATACCACATCAGTCTGAGATCAATCGAAATGGATTTCTCGTAAACATTTGAAGAAGGAGAGAGAGCGATAGAGAAAGAGAAAGAGAGAGAGAGAGAGAGTCACTAGAATAGATTGAAGATAGATGTAAGATCGATGAAGAAGTCGACTCCAGAAAAAAAGAGGAACAAAATTTGCTTATAGCTTGTCGAAGTCTATTTCGAAATTGCACCATTAATTTTGGAGATTTCCTCCTGCTACCAGCACTGAGCGTCATCAATAACTGGTTATTGATTGATCTAAAAGAAAGATCGAAATGAAGGATGATTAATCCGACAGGCCGCACAAGAAAAAAAAATGATGATTTCGATTGAAAGGAATTTGCTGCATTGTTTAGCAATGAGATAATCAAATTAAGCGCTGATCCTTAAACGTTGATCTTGATTGACGTTTGTGATTTGTCATCTTTGCAGAAAGAGCCTTAAGATCATCGAGTGCCTATTGTTCGAAACGGACGATCTGATCATGCGCAAGAATGAGAAGCATGTCATCCTCTGTCTGCTGGAGGTGGCCAGACGTGGCGCCAAATTCGGTAAGTGCAACACAGCCTAATCGATGATGATGATGCTGATGCTGACGATGATGATGACGATGATGATGATGATGATCATCCGTACTGATCAATATGTATACTCTATATATTTTTTTGGGCAGGCATGCTTGCGCCGATGCTGGTGCAAATGGAGCGACAAATTGATCGCGAAATTGCTGCCGATAACAAAGCAAACGGTTGCAGCTGCGGCTGTGGCTGTGGCATTGGGTGCAACACCATCGGCTGTGGCACACAAACCGGCAACGGGTGCTCCGAAAGCGGCACCCAAACGGAGCCGCCAACCGCCGGCGCAGAGTGTGTCGCCGTCGAAACGGATCTGTACGACAGCGATACGGAGAACGAGGATGAGAACGATAAGGATCCGATGCTGATGTACGGACCACAGCCCCAGATCATTACCAACGATCTGAAGAGTCTCGATGAGATGGTAAGTGTACCACCAATACCAAAACCAATACCAATGCCAACAGAGAACCCCAATTCCCACTGAGTACTACTTCGCATCCCGAATCCCGACTACTTTTTATGTCACTTTTCTATACCTTTTCTGACTTGTGTGTGTGTGTGTGTGTGTGTGTGTGTGTATGTGTATATTTGACTGTGTTTTCTCTTTTATTTAATTTTTTTCTACTTTTTTTTTTTTGCTGCGAACCTCACGATTTTTTTGTTATTGTTGTCGCTGGTTGTTGTTGTTGTTTAGCGTAGCTACTTTTCTCATGTCCATTTTTAGCCATGGCTAAGTTTCCAGTTTCTAACTTGGGCAAAACAAATCAAAAGCGAACTGCAACAACAACAACAAGCAGAAGATACAACAACAAACAACAAAAAAAAAAAAACAAATGAAACAAATGCAATTTATAATTGTTACAGACAACTTTAGCCTTAAAACTGCCAAAGGGTTTACCAATCGGACAAATTGCATTACTTGCACATCAGAATCGTGCTGAGTTCTGAATGCTTATCAATGTTTATCAATTTATTTAATTTATCGTATTGATTTTTGGTTCTTTTTTGGTTTTTTATGGTATCACTAAATATTCAACATCAATTCTATAATTTCCGTGAAGCATCAAATGATTAAGTTAAATATATTCATTGAATATTTGAAATACTAAATTTGTTTTTTTTTAAATCGAATTTTTTAATTAATAATTATTATTTTTCTAATGGCTTGTTTTTTCTAAAACGATTGTTTATTTATGATTATTATTTTTGTTGATCAATTATTGAAAACTAAAAGTATATCCTTATTGTTATCGGCCAGATCTGAATTAATATAACAATATACAAATACAAATTCCGTTACTTAGTTAGACGAATCAAATTTGAATGCCTCATAAAGTATTTGATGACCCAAGCAAAAAATACTAATAAATAACATGCATTTGAATTAATTAATTTAAAAATGATTTAAGGTAATATTATTCTGAAAATAAGAGCAAATAAATAATATAAATAAATACGATCGCAGTTGCTGCTGTGCTGTTGAGTGGCATGCGATGACAGAGGTTTCTCAGCGTCTCAGTTCGCATTGATGCATTTCTTTATCTAACTAATGAACTCGACAAACACCTTTTGTCTTTTGTTTGAAACACACAACGTATATTTTAGTTAATTCACTGTTATCGCTGCCAGATATGCAAAGTTTTTCAAATCGAATCGATACACACAACCCACCTCCAACTCCACCTCCACCTCCAACTCCACCTCCAACGCCAACTCCAACTCCGCTGACATAAAATGTATCCCAAATTAATTTGACAAGATGCTTAGGGTGTTCCCCATTCCACGTTCCCCGTCCCTTCCACTCCCTGCCCCATCGCTACCGTTCCATACCGTTCCGTTTCGGTTCGGTTCGGTTCGGTTGTTCGATTGTTCGCCCGACGGCGCCAAATGTGCCAACAACAATTACAACAATCGCAATTGGCGACGGTAATTGCAAGTGTGACTGCGAGCAAAGCGATTGCGCGACGGCAACAGCAAGCGACGACAGCAACATGCAGCAGCAGCGGCAGCAGCAGCAGCAGCAGCAGCAACAGCGGCAGCAGCAGCAACAGCGGCAGCAGCAGCGGCAACAATCGACAATCGACAATGGACAACGCTTAACGATTGAGGAGCAGGCAAACAGACAAGCAGACAAACAGACACAGGCTGGCAGGCTGGCAGGCAGGCAGGCTGGCAGGCAGGCAGGCAAATCGGAAAACTAATGAAAAGCCATGCAAACATTTCCTCACGCCGCCAGCAACATTGACATCAATGATGACGATGACGATGACGATGACGACGACGACGATGGCACAAACAATGCACACCACTTCCCCAACCCAGGCAGCGTTGCCAGCAGCCCGCCCCATTTGGCTGGCCACACTTTCTCAGCAGATTGCTGGGATCGACAGCTGCTGCACAGATGGATAAATCGTTGCGCATTTATTGGACGCAACATGGACATGAACGTGGCACGGCGCATTGCATTTACTGTGGCAACGGCCACCACACAGCGCCACATGCTGCCAAAACATTGTCAGGCAACAACATTAGCAACAATAACAAAGTGGCCCGGCTGAGTCTTGGTCTGGTCTTGGCCTGGACTGGCGTGGACTGGCGTGGACTGGTCTGGTCTTCGCCTGGCTTGCCTCTTTGGCTGTGCGATCACTCAGTCAGCCAATCAATTTGTTTGTAGCAGCAGCAGCAGCAGCAGCAGCAGCAGCAGCAGCAGCCAAATCAGCAAATAGCCTCAACAACTTGTCGAAAATCAAATGATGTGCCACCACGGCAGCAGCAGCAGCAGCAGCAGCAGCAACTGTTGCAAGCATAGCTGCTGCAACTGCAACTGCAGCTTACAGCATGCTGCAAACCAGCCACGAATCATTTGTCGCTGCCGTTTGGCACGTCCGCATCGTCGTCAACATTGTTGTTGCTGTTGCTGTTGCAGTTGTTGTTGCTGTTGCTGTTGTTGTTGCTGTTGCTGTTTGCAATTTATGGCCTGAACAGGATCACAGCGCCACAGTCACAGGCACAGTCAGAAGCAGCGGCAGAGGCAGAGGCACAACAACAGCCATTGCCAGCGCCAGCTAATCTTGCATGCGTCACAGTCACGCCGTTCCCTTCCCCTACACTCCCCTCCCCTACCCTCCCCTGCCTTGCCTTGCCTTGCCTTGCCAAACTTCAGGCACTTCTCGTCCCGCTCCCCTCGATAGATTGCAAATCTGCCTGCCAGATCATTTTGCTGGCTTATCGCCATGTTAGATTTATTGTGATGTCGTCTTGCCACAAGGATACGCCTCGCCTCTGCTCGTGTCTCTCGTGTCACGAACACAATTTGAAAAATCGCTATTTATTTCTTTGAAAATGTTACGTTTCCAAAAATGCATTCAAATTTAAAGAATTCAAATTAGAAGAGAAAAAAATATGGTTTTGGAACCCAAAAACTTTAGCAAAAACTAGACAAATCATGATGATAATGACAAAACATGATGTAAGATTGATTAAATATATAATATATAGTTTGATTAATTTAAGAAATTGTAAAATATATATATATATATATATAAATATTTTCTCGTGTATGGATAAGTAACCTAGTTGAAAAGGGCTGCAATTGTTTTCAATTGATTAGTGCACCCATCTCTAGTATCGATCCACGAGCGACGCATTGCAGCAGCAGCAGCAGCTGTGGCACAGTTCCCACTTAGTTGTAGACAACTCCTGCAACAGGCAACAGGCAACAGGCAGCAGGCAACTGGCAACTGGCAACTAACTAACGAAGTTCAAAGGTGCAAATGCGTTTTGTCTGTTTCGCCGCCTCAAAGCAGCAGCTCTTTTTGGCCAGCTTCACTTTGTGACTTTGTGCTTGTATCGCAGTCAAAAAGGCCCGTCAAAGGCAGCGGCACAGTAGCCAACTGGCAGCCAAATAGCAAAGTAGCCGACTAGTAGTCAAGCCACTGCCTCTCTGACTCCCTACAGAGACAGACACAAACCCAAACGAAGCGAAGCGAGCCAGTTGCTCTGGGGCCTGATCTGTCGTCTGCTCTGTGACTGGGAGCTCTGTCTATACGTCCGTCTGGCTGTCTGTCTGTCTGACTGTTTGGCTGTTCCGCTCATTTGTTTGATCATTTGTTCGGACAATAGCAGCGCGTGAATTTATGCAGTGAATACAGAAAAAAAAAACAGAAAAAGGCTTTGCGACTTTTTGCCTTTCGGTGGGATCTCTCTTTAATCTTATGCAATGGCCTGGCCTGGCCTGGCTTAGCCTGGCCTGGCTTAGCCTGGCCCAGCCTGGCCTGGTCTGGCCCGTGTTGGTCTGCCTCGAGGTCAGCCTGTTGGCCGCTGCTTATGTCCCTATCAAAGACATGCAACATTTGACACATGCAATTGTTTTGCTTGCTTGCAGGTCAGAGATTTGGTCGAGAAATGCACATGCCCCTCACAGTTTCCCATGGTGCGCGTGTCAGAGGGCAAATATCGCATTGGCGACACCAAAGTGCTCATCTTCGTGCGGGTAAGTTAAATCTGTCAACTCATTGATTGACACATAATTAATATATACATTTTTATAATACTTGATAATATTTTGCAATTTTTGTTACTTGTTGTCTATTTTGAATTTTCAATGTGACAGATTCTGCGCTCCCATGTCATGGTGCGTGTGGGCGGCGGCTGGGATACGCTCTCCCATTATCTGGACAAGCATGATCCTTGCCGCTGTCGTGCCCAGCATCGCAGCTCCATACAGGCGCGCCTCATGACCCGCAACACGACCAATTCCGGCAATGGCATTGAGCTGCACAAGGCGCATGTGATATACGAACGGTGAGTTCGAGGGGAAGCGGAGGGAAGCGGTGCGGATTGTGTGTTTTAATCAGTAGCCACACAGACAGACACAGACACAGTTGACGACCGACCATTATGGGGCGGGCAATGCATTAAGTGCTTCTCAACCCACTCCCCCAATTGCTAATTGCACGCATAAAGCCACTTAATGATGCATTTATACCCACTCCCACTCCCACTCCTCTTGCCCACCGCTCCGCATCAGCTTAGACAATTAGTTGGACAGAGGAGAATCAGAGAATCAGGCGCAGGCCCAGGCAGAATCGCTTGAGTGCTCCATTAGGCGCACTCAGACCAGGTGCAGGAGCAAGTTGGTAGCCGAGATTGCACTAAATGCACTCATCTATCCATGGCAAGCTATCTTTGCTTCTCTTCTCTTCTCTTACCCCCTGTCTGGCAATAACTGCATCCTTAACACAACTGAGACATTTATTGTTATTTACACATTTGTACGTAATTTATACGTTTTTACAACTTGATTTAAATGTGGACCCTATCAAAGTGATTTAGTGGCGTCCCTTTAGATTGTTTCTGTGTAGATTACATCATGGTCGAAACGATGAGCAAACACTCTAATAAAATATAAATGATCGATTTGATTGGCTTTGCTTCGGGTTTTTCTCTCTTTGTTGCGTCAAATAAGTATTTTTAAAGTCCGACAATTGATAATTGACCCGCGTAATCAATGCATTACGATAGAGGTATTTGTACAGCATTTCCGTTTAGTTGGACTTGTTGCTGATAGTTTCATATGGACTTAAGATAATATTTATAGTGTTCAGTCAAACAGTTATACGCTGCAAAGCAATGTCGATTCAAAGGCATTGCCCGATATCGAAAAATATATATATATAGATATAGATATAGATGAGAAACTGAGCACTGACTACTTATATCGTTGATATGCTTAATTGAAATAGTTACTTAGCATTATGGAAAACACATGTTTTAAATGAGTGAAATCTGTAATCGGAAACGAAATCCAACATTTTTGTATAACCCAAATACCAAAACGGATCCAGGTGACAGACTTACCTATTTATGGGTTGATGCGAGAACCTGTGTTCTCAATTTGAAGAGACAGATCGAAGGGACAGATCGAAGGGACAGATCGATTAATGCTGATCACGAATATATATATAGCTTTTGGGGTTGCAGCTGCTTTTCCACAATGAGAACATACCCTCAATTTCATTATAAATTTCAAATACCAAAGGTATTCCATGCACGAGGTGCAAGCCTGCCAGGCAGGCCCATCCAAAAAAGACTCCCCACTAACCGCGAAGTCATCTTAATCGATTCGTTTGCAGCTCACCACCAGCAGCACGTCGCATTTTGTCATCGGCCGCAGTCGGAAATGGAAACGGAACTGGAACTGGAAGTGCAACTGGATCGGGAGCCACCTCGCCAGCCGCTGGAGGAGTGCAGAGCACATCGAATGTTAAGCATCGCAGTCGCAGTCCGACGCCGCAGCGCAAGTATCTCAATCAGACAAATAATAGTGCGTTGGCCAATGCCAATGCCAATGCCAGTGCCAATGCCAGCAGCTGGAACATGGAGCTGGTGGCGGGCTCACCCATGTTGGGCCGCCGCTCCATGTCGCCCAGCCAGCGGCGGCTGATCGATATGCGCAAGAAGCAGAGCTCCCTCGACACCTACCACAGAGATGGGCCCAAATCCCTGCCGCTTGCCCCTGCTGCTGGCGACAGCGGCGAGGAGACATCAACTGGCGCAACTGGCGCATCCGCAACGATTGCCAATGGCGCCCAGCCGGAGCAGAGCAGCAAGTTCGAGAACATCAGCGACAATGGCAGCGAGATTAGCGACGAGGGCTACCGCAGCCTGGGCGTCATTCAGTCGAATGCACAGAAGCGCGAGTCCCTGCACAGTCAGGCCTCCATGGAGGACGCTGAAACCAATGGTAAGCAGTGACCCCATCCAGCCCATCCACCCGATCATAAACATATTGCCTGCCCAAATATGAACTATTGATGAGAACAAAAACACTCGATCCTCCGGATAATGCCGATCTAATCAGATAAGAGCACTACTCATATTATCCCCAGGATTCTCTGCTTTGTTTTCTAAAAAAATGGGAAATATTTCAAATGTATCTCGAAAATTTTCAAACATAAGTTTTACATAAATTATAAATATACTTTTCCAATTTCTTTAGTTAGTTTATTAGTTCAATAATAAAAAAAATTATGAAAATAATCTGTAAAATTTGATGTTAACCATAAAAAACGCGTATTTTTTAAACAACTTTATTATTTATTTGTACGAAAATGTTTCCTTAGAAATTTCAACAATTTTTTTTATAGTTTGAAATTACGTTCGTTGTAAATTAATCAATTTGTAATTTGCAATCAATTTGCCATTTGTTGTGCATTGGATTAATTTTGCTGTCTTTCGACTTTGTTGCAGCGCGTCTTGATCAAACGTCCAGCGACTCGCAGATCTCACCCACAGATGAGCCAGAAGCAGAGCCAGAACCAGAGCCAGAGCCAGAGCCGGGGACAGTGCGAGTCGCACGGGTGGAGGTGGTGGCGGAGGTGGAGGTGGAGACAAAGGATGAGCCAGACTATGCCATCTGCGATGCGATCGATGGACCCCAATCGCTGCCCGCCGTTCTGTCGCTGCCCAAGCCGAGAGGCGTCGCTGCCGGCTACGCTGGGGAGGGACACAGCAGCAAGTTTGAGCAGTCTGGCGTCTACATTGACGATGACGAGATTACGGTGACAACCGATGTTGATGTCGATGTCGATGTCGGTGTGGATGTCGATGTCGATGTGGATGTGAATGGAGCCACAGATGTGAACAGTGGCAATAAGCAGCTGGCAACCGCAACGAACCAACCACAATCGCAAGGCAGTAAAATACCCCGCTCCCCGCTTGCCCAGCGACGTCGTCGTCGCAGCAGCAGCATTGATAATGCCACCTGCGCCGGTGGCAGTCTTCAGGATCTAAGCACACGGCCCCCTCCCCCCCAAAACGGCGTCTTCAGTCGCAAACAGCCCGTCTATCGCTCCGTGCGTCGCCCAGCCCCAGCCCCAGCTCCCGTCCTGTCGCCGTCCCCATCCCCAGGCCCGGGAACGGTGAAAGCATCACAGTTGCCGCTGGTGCGGGATGTGACGAATACGTGGGGTGGACGCAGTGCGGCAACGCCAACAGCGGCCAGCAAGAAGCGGCCGACCATCAATGCGGACACATTTGCGCCGCCGCTGGCTGCAGCCACATCGCCAGCTCCGTTCGAGCGTGGCTCGAAGACGCGCTCCTCGCACATCCTGTACGATAGCAATGGGCGGCGGGTGCGCGGCTGCACAAGCTCATTGACAACGTCACCGGTGAAGAACCATGCCTCATCGCCGCTGGCCCAACAGCTCCTCGAAGCGGCCAGCAGTGCCAAGAACGATGCACAGATTCTGGAGAAGATGAAGACACTGCTCTCCCGCTATGCAGCCGGCAATCAGCAACAGCAGCAGCAGCAGCAGCAGCCGCGTCCGAGTCCAAGCAATTGTAATGGGAAGAAGACGCCCATCTATGAGGACTTCACCACGGCGTGGGTGCACAGCAATGGCAATCTGGAGAGATCCGAGAGCTGCTCGCCGCCGGCAAAGGCGCGCTCCAAGCGCAGCTCGGGTGCCTCATCGTGTGGCAGTAACAACTCGACGGGTGCAGCAACGGCGGCGATGGTGTCGCCGCGACGAGAACGTGGCATGTCCAAGATTCCGGCGCCAGTTCGTCATCATACGGAGCTTTATTAACGGCACGCGTGGACGCCCAGCGTCCGGCCAAAGACCAGGACCAGAACCAGGCCACATGTTAAGCTACTTCCAACTGTTTACTGAGAGACGACGACGGTCGCAATATGAATATGAATATGAATATGAATAGAATTGTGAATGTGAATGTGAATGTGGTTGCTGAATTGAAGGATTCAAGGATTCAAGTTAGAGCTTAAGTTAATTTTAGGGCCAAGCTGGAATTGTCCGTCTGTGCGGTTGTTCATTTGTTCGTTGGTTCGTTGACTCCAATCGAACCGAACCGAACCCAACCAAGCCGAACCGAACCGAATCAAATGTAATTGAAGCTAATGGAACCGTTCCAATAAACCTCAACGCATATACAATACATAAAAAAAAACAAAAACAAAAAAAACAAAAAACAAATATACTCGTCTATCGCTAGGAAAACATTACGTAATCAAATCTAAGAAACGTTCGAGAAGGAGCAAACAGTAACTGCCTCATCAGATCCCCCGTCAATTTGAGTTTCAGTTTCAATTTCAGTTTCCTACTACTCGCTCTCGTTACATTACTTATCTGCTCACTCGGTGCAAATGACACACATTTTGCTCGCTACTCAAGTCCAGCGAGTATTCCTAAGTACAGACAACCAAACCAAACTTTTCCAATTATCATCTATCTAGTATCTAACTCTGCTGCAAAACGCATTTTATTCCTTACTCGTTACTCGTTGCGCGTTACGCGTTACTCGCTGCTCGTTAGCTTCCATTAAGCGATTCCTCTTTAACTGCGTGCCTTCACAGGGAAGAAAAGGGGAGGAAGAGTGCACAACCAACAAACCATTAACAATCCAAATTGAGACTTTGAACTAAAACTTTACCGTTTCATCTTCTTACTTACCACTCAAGGTAATCTTTACTTCTGTGTCGTATAGGATATTAAACTAAGCAAAACAACACTTACACATTTGCATTGCTCTCGTGATAGATCTTAGAAGCAACCACATACATAGAAACCGCATAATTTTCTAGAAGTTTTACGATTACTCCATACACACACACACACTTTTCTATATATACATATATACATATATATATATATATATACAAATATATATATACCACACACACACCCACATACAAAGATGTTGTATATAGGCTGAAAAATATTAATGCAATTAAAGAGGAAATGTATCTAGATACTTGCGTAATAAAAGTATCAAATTAGGACTGATTGTTGTGCGTGTGTGTGTTGTGTGTGTGTGTGTGTGTATTTCTGTGTGTGTCTGTGTGTGTGTGTGTGCGATGAATTTTTTTCCAGCATAGTCTTAGAAAAAGGAACATTTATTTTTATACTCAAGCAAAAGCCACCAATGTGAAAAACAAAATCAAAATAATATGGGGGAAGAGAAGCTTTTTAACGAAAATTCGATTTTACGATACGATACGATACGATACGACAGGATAGATAAAACGCAAAAGAATATATATACATACATTCGTATATGAATGTATATGGTCTTAGTTAGGACACATGGAGGTATCCAAAAGAAAATCAGAGAGTTGAACTAAATTTTTGGTGCTTTACTCAGAACAGGCGAAGACCGAACTTAATTTCATTTACAATCCATACACAAAACACAAATAACAAAAACAAAAATTATAAAAAAAAATAAAAATGGAAATTCAATTGAATTATTATACTACAGCAATGTAGACGGCGGTCACAAATTTATAAAAATGTTAAGTAATTCCCTTAATCGAGTAACTAATTACCACAACACACATATACATATGCATACTTACATATATATATATCGAGTCCCATAACCGTACTATGCTAAACTTATAATCCCCATATAATTAGGTCGGACAACTGTTCGATTACGATTATCATTTGACAAAAGATTATCTTAATTTCGTGGAAATATACACATCCATACGCCTATGTATAGGTATAAATATGTGTAAAAAAAAATAACCATAAAAATGTTTGTTTTTTTTTTTCTTTTAATAGTTTTTTTTTTATTTTGATTTTTGCTTCTTTTGATAGCAAAATTTAACATATTTAGTACGTCGTACCTTTATTAAGATGTGTACATATATGTGTTTGAATGTATGCATATAAGTATTTAATATATATAAATATATGTATCCTTACTTTATGAATACGCTCCACTATTCAATCTTTGACGCCTTGTGTTCGATGTTTTTTAATGTAATATGTATATGATTTCGAGTCGAACTTCTTTTCAGTTTTGTAACGTAAACCAAATGTATTTCAAACAACAGGCAAACGTATTTATATGCCCAAATGTAACACATATGTATTCTCTACTATATCTGAGGACCTAAGCTCCTAACTATATACACAAAAAACATATGTAGATCAAATCGAAACGATAACACTGCAAATTAATTTCAGCAAAACGACAATTTAATTGTTTACAACACACAACACGCACATTTAAAATATATATAAATTTAGGAAAAAACGGAAAAAAAAACAACAAAAAAAATATATGGATTTAAAAAAGAAATGTATCTTATATGTGTATTTGCTGCTGTGTTGACTTACCGTCAATTTATTATGCTGCTCTCTAATTTTTTTCTTTCAATTTCGTGTTTTTTTTTGGAAATTGATAAAACGCAAAACATATAAAATGTATTTTAAATACAATTAAATATTATTAAATCATTTAAAGCAAACTAACTATTAAAAATGGAATAGATTACAAATATGTATGTATGCAAACAACAACAACAAAAACAACAGAAACATTATTGATTTTAATCACAAACGTTTAATAAATAAATACGCCTATATACTAGTAAAAAAAACGAAAAGAAAAACAAAACGATTTGGTTTTCCTTTGATTCTATTTGCAGATCATAAGCTGTATGTGTATCTCACATAACTCACATCTCGTTGATGTTGCAAATCTCGCATAGCGAATTGGCTGCTTGGTTGCTTGGTTGGTAAGCCAAAAGTGCTTGCCAAGTGCATCATCATCTGGCGTCGTCTGGCACCGAAAGCATTTTGCTTAATTATAGAAATGGAGTCATTAAGGACGCAGTTGTCCGTTGTGGCTCTGCTCACCTGTCGTCAAAGTAAATTAGCTAGTGCATCTGCATCTAATTGGGAATAATCAGGCGACTTTCTCAGCATTTTGACAGCCAATTAATTAATGCACGCATATCCGTACTTAATTTGAACATGTCACATTTTCGGCTAGCTGCAGAAGATGTGAAATAATAAAAAAAAGATTGAGAAAAAGGCCAACGATTTCCTTTGTTTACTTCGAACTATATTTAAAGACACACACGCATACATATATATTCGATTACAATCAACAAATGAGGAATATAAAGGGTACATATGTATACAGTATTGATTGCTTTCCTTTAAATATTACTTATAGATCGCCGAGATTGCCAAAACCGTCTTCCGCCGGATTGAGACGTGCCTTGTCCTGGCTCTCTGTCCAGGCCTTTGCAATCATTTGCTTCGTCTTGGAATCGCCTTTGTTGTACATCTTCTTCATGATGTTGACCAGCGCACCCTCGGGATTCTCAGTGTCCTTGGCCATCTCGCTGTCCTGCTTCTGCTTGAGGCGCTTCTGTATCGATGTGAGCACATCCCAGTTCTGACCCTCCTCGGCCTTCTTCAGGTATATCGCCACCATGTCCGTTTTCACCTTGCGATAACTGTTCGCCACATCGATGGCATACAGCAGATTATTGACGGAAAGGCCAAAGTCCTTCCCGTTCAGATTGCTCACGTGCAGCTGCAGCGAGTGATCCGTGTAGTTAACGGTGACAGCCTCCTCGGCGCAATTATGTACGCCATCCAGTGTAATAAAAAGCTTCACAAATTTAACGCTCTGATCCCAGCCGTAGTCCGTCAACTCGTGCAAATAACTGTGCGTTGCAAACAAAATGCATTTTATTTATTATCCGCAAAATAGCAAATTGTAATCGGCTAATCTTACCGTTTTGTATCACCTCCAGACGTTTGACGTTCCGCTGCCAGGCGTGCCTTGATCTCCAGATTGATAATTTCACGCTCGGCCTCCGCCTTGGCCTGCGTCAAAGCTCCTTTAACACGCGCACATTTCGCTTGCTCCAACAAAGCAGCGCATTCGGCGACATCGGCCTTCAACTGGAATCAAACGATGGGGTTTGTTTTGCCTCTTGTTAAATTACGCATTTAAACTCACCTGTTCCAGGGGCATTGTTGCTGTCTGTATTCGGTGGATCGCACTTGACCAAAACGTGAGCAACGTGCAATTGTAGAGAAGAAAATTTCGAGCAACAATGACGCCGGCTTATGGATGTGCTTCTTCTAGCATTATATCGATACGTTGAATATATCGATATGCCGCTCACGACCTTTGAGTATGCCAAGTTCATGGTCGATTCAAAAATAAAAATAGTTACAATTTGCTATAACGGACAACGCGATAAGTGTTGATATGATATCATAGCAAAATAGTTATATATAGTTAAATATATATGTATATATATATATATATGGGTGTCGATTTTCTTATTTAGAGATCTAGTTGTCGTTTCTGGCAACGCTGATCATAACGGTGCTTTGCCAGTCCTAGTCGTTTGTACATGTCGTGTGAGCTTTGTGTGATTTTGTTAAAAATAAAAAATAAAATAAATCATGAGTCTGGAGGATGAAAGTTTTCCCGCCGATGAGCTATTTGATAAGCTGAACGCCCGACAAAACAGCAGCGACCAATGCTTGCAACGGCAATACAGCTTCTCTCTGAACCTCGACGAGGCCGATAATTTTGAGCGCGGCGCCTCGCAATTTTTAAACAGCTCGGAGAACACGTGCGCCAGTGATCCCGCGGGACTCCAACACGAGGACAACAAACATGGTAAGCAAAAAAAAAAAAAAAGTTCATTTTGATTATATCATCCGTTGACGCAGACAACAAGGCTGATAATGAATGTGAGGACGACGAAGAAGCCTCGACGCATCCAAAGTTGGGCAGTGAACGGAGTAGCAAGGCCGTATCCTATCAGGACATACACTCGGCATACACGAAGCGGCGCTACAAGCACGTGACCAGCAAGGTGCGCAAATACATTTCGGATCTCGATGAGCAGTCAGCGAAGCAGCCTCGCAATCCATCGAACACATTTCAACGGCATCGCTCCATGCCCGAATCGCTCACACAGGCCAAGCTGAACGACGACGAATCGATGTTAACGGCGCACAGCAGCGAAGCGGACACAAATACGCGCGACGAGAGCTTCGAGCGCCTCAGCAACGAAAAGGAGACTCTGCAGATGTACAACGATTTCCTGGAGGCCCGCCTAAGCAAGAAGTCCAACGATCACATCCTCTTGCGTCGCAACTTTGAATCGGTATGCACCGAACTTACCGATTGCAAGGAGAAGCTCAAGCGACTATCGGCCGACAAGCTTGCCGCGGCAAATGATGGCCGCTCCTTTTTGCCGACCATCTACGGCCAGCCAAGCAGGCAGTGCGTGGCCAAGGCGACCCAAACCGATTTGGCGCCGGTGCTGTTGCACACCCTGCACATTTTTCGCTTCTCCGATATGCCGGACATGCCACCAATTGCGGCGAACGCCACTCCACAGCTACATCCCAATTATAATTTGACTGACATCACGTTGGGCAGCAGCGTTGGTTCCATTGAATTACCGACGCGCAATATGTCGCCGGCGGCTCGCAGGCTTCACTTGCAGGATTTCATCAACGACGGCGCCCAACTGGAGGCTAACGCAATTGGTAAGGGCTATGATAAGTGCATTTATCTATATATTTAGATATATATTATTAATATCTACATATTAGCATAAATGCAATTTGCATTTTCAAAATTTAACTGCTATTTTTATAATAGTGGTTGAGATGAGTTGAGTTAAGATCTGATATCAAGTTGTATCCAATATATTTAAAAATGTTAGTTGGACAGCGCAACAAATTCGAATTTCTCAAAGTATATTAGATATTATTTTTGAAAAATTAAGTGTTATATTTGCGAAAAGCTAAGATCATTTTTAAATAATTGCTTTATTGTATAATACTAGTTGAGTTGACTTTTCAGGACAGAAAATGGTAGATGATGTATAATATCTTATTTTTTTTATTCAATTACAGCAAGCAACGATGGCGTTGACTTTGTCGTCAACTTGCCACCAACCAGTTGCAATCGCCTCATCGCAACAACAACAACTAACAACTGGGCCAGGAGCGATCCGAGCAGCAATGACTCCGCCATCGAAGTTGATCAACATGGCACCAGCAGCAGCACCAGCACTCAGATCGAAATTACCGGGCTGCATTTTAACCGAAGGCGGAAGTCGCTGGCTTCTCGCATGTTGCTGCGTCTATTTGGGCCGTGTGCCCGTTGTAATGATCCCAACCAGACATTGGATGAGATTGCCGATAGCAAATATATGCTTATGGCTCGTCCGACTGGCAATCTTTTGGGTTAATTTATATTATTTATAATATTTATTGCAATGTAAAATTGTTACGTGGGCGTTTTCAAAAGTTTGCGTTAGTTTATTTATTTTTCATTTTTTTACCTTTCCAATTGTTGTAAAAAAAATATTGTATTTTTATGTTTTAGTCAGTTTTGTAAGTATTTATGGAATTTATGTATGCCATGTATTCGAAATATTTATGTGGATAGGCAATCGATAAAGTTGCCCCAATATTTGTAATATTTATAACGCCATTCAATTTTTACGCTGGCGTTTTCAAAATTTTCCGTTTATTTCTTAACCCATCCAATTATATGTTTTAGTCACCTTTGTAAGTTTATATTAAATTTATGCATACCAATTATTTATGCCGATTATTATTATTACTGTTGTGCGCTTAAATTAGAATGAAATTGCAATAATGAATATTAATTTGAATTATAGGCAATCGATATACAAGACGAGGCGGCTAAGCAATATGCTAACGATATGCAACACTGCAATCAGCTGGTCGCCGTTTATCGCTGGCCGATAAGCTCGAGATGTCTGAAAATGATTGTAATGGGCAAATAAACGAAAGAGTGAGTAGAGAATACCGTATGGGGGCGCACATTATTCGATAATACGGCAAGTGGTGCGGAGAGGTAACTATTCCCGCTGTTCATATTCGCCAAACATCGTGCGTGATTCGCCGTATATACGTCACGCTGTATGCGACTGGCAGCGGGAGCGTCAGCAGAGTAGCAGAAGACACGACAGAATCGGTTCGATTCAGAATCGAGTAAAAAAGTATACGGTTCGAAAAGCAAAAACTCAGTTAAATTACAGCGCTCAACAATCTCGTTTGGCTGAAGCAAAAAGAAAAAAAATACAATTTTTTTTTTGTGCTCAAAATTGTAATGTGTTTTTAAGTACATTCGTACTGCAGGGCGGCAAAAAAAAAAATAACAAAAAAAAAAAAAAAAAAAGCTGTGCGTCAATTGAAAGCGGATCAAACCGGACAACGGCAGCAAAATTCCCAACTCGATACGCTCCCCTCCACATCCACATCGACAACCACAACCCGATCCACAACCATCTCAGGCCGATGGTGGCATTGGTGCCATTGGTAATGCGAACGACGCCTGGACAATGGAGAAGCGAATCAATTCGGGTTCCGGCTGCTATGACTACGACTACGACTACAGCAGCAGCAGCAGAAGCACCACGGCTCTACTCGCTGCACCGCCACCATCAGCAGGAGCAGCTGCTGCTGCTGCTGCTGCCACCACCACTATCAAACTCTCACTTGCAACGCGGATAGGCAGCAACGGCAACAACAGCGGCAGTGGCAACAAACCGCAATCAGCAATTGCAGCAATCGGTGGCAACTCTAGTCCCAAATTGGCAGCCACATTTCAGGGCATGAGTGTCAATGTGTCAATGCCGCCAACAACAGCAACATTTTCACCTCGCATCAATAAACAGCAACAACAAGCAGTAACAACAACAATAGCAACATTTAATCATAAGCAGCAGCACAATCACATCAGCAACAACAACACCAGCAACAATAATAATAATAATAATAATGGCAACAATGCGTTGAGGCTCCAGAAACAGACGCCAGCAGCGACGCTCGAACAATATGCGTTGGGCAACAGCAGCAGCAGGACGAAGCCGCGGAACAAAAGCGAAGGTAAGCGGCAAGCCACCATTTTGTTTTCTTTTCCGTTTGTTTTTCAATACACATACGTTGTATGTGTGCATATCTACACACATACATATATGATTCTTTTGCTACGGCACAGCACCGTCCGTCCGACTGTCGCTTCGAAATCTATTTTTGTGCACAACTTTCGTTTGCCACTTGGAAAAAATGAATTTTGTACACACAAAATAGAAAGACAAAAATATGTTCCACATACGATGAAAAAGTACAATGTTTATATATAAGGATAACGTAAACGATAAAACCCAAAAACCAAAAACGTTAAATTGCCCTTTTGAAGTTTGGATCATCAAAAAAAAAAAAGAAGCGAACATCGCTTGATAGAGTTCGGCTCCAAAGAAACAAGGAGTGGGTGGGCGGTGGGGTGGAAAGGGGGGAGTTAATTGCTGCCAGATTTTACGAGAATCGAGTATAGTAATCAATACATACTAACATCGCATATATGTATATATATCGTAGAGGCCATCAGCGATTTGCTGCAACGCATACCGGACATTGGCCAGATATTCGATGTGCAGAGTCGCATCGGCAACGGTACATTTAGCACCGTGCTGCTGGCAACGCTGAAGCGGGAGGCACAACTGCCGGACGGAATGCGGCGCAAGTTTGCGATCAAACATCATATACCCACCAGTCACCCGGATCGCATTATGAAGGAGCTGCAGTGCATGACAGATATGGGGTATGTACGATCCATCCATCAAATATCAATAAATCATCAAGCAATATTCAATCTGCACCCGAGTCTTACGCGACTCCAAACCAAACCAAAACTTGTTAGTCTCTTTGTTTCTGTTCCTTTTTAATTTGTGATTTTTTGTTTAGAGCGTCACGAACGACGTCAGCCGAAGCTACAAAGATCCAAGCACACATGCATACACATATACACACATACACACTCACACACATACATATATAGATGCCTATGTACATACGTCATTGCAATTTATTTAAGTTGCGGCTAGCGTTGCTATTGCCCATTGCCATTGGCCCAACGTTTATTGCACTTTCACACACCATTCACGTGCACTCTTCTCTCTCTCTCTCTCTCCCTTTCTCCCTTTCGATCTTTCTCGCTCGCTAGCGAAACTTGTAATGTTTGTTTACAAATCATATGCATAAGTATATACATATTATACTGTGTTTATATGCACGCGCAAAAGCACAGTTGCTCATATTTATGTAAGTATTAGGATGTGCGCAAAAAATGGAGTTTTGCTTGAATATCCTTCAAATGCGTACTCCCAAAATGATTATCGATTACATGCCTTGGACACTTGTGCGTGTTATCGATAGTCTGCGTGCTGCTTGCCCAAGATTAGATAAGTGGCCAATTCAAACACACACACACACGCACACACACACACGCACGCACGCATGTATCTGAATGACTGGCCGATGACGTAGAAGAACCGTTAAATACCGCTTTGAACTACCTTGAGCAAGGTTATCGGCAACAAATAACAGCTAGCCCAAATACCAATTACCAATTGGCTGACAGCACTCTTGGATTCCCTCAGGCATATTCCCTCTCACTCTTTCTCAGTGCAACACACTCATAATAATAATAATAATGATAGCCGGCCGGTTTGTCTGTCTTGCCTGTCTGCCTGTGTATGCCAGTGAACTGAAGACTCCGCTCTCTCTCTCTCTCGCTCGCTCTTTGCGTACATCTGTTCATGCATATATATATTTATATATATATGCATATATCTTGCTCTATTCCGTTGCCATTCAATTTGCGCAAATTCCGTTGCCCAGTTGCGTCACAGCGATAATAATTACATTTGACACGGGGATGCGGATTGGGTCGTGCGCAGTTGTGCTGCCTCTATTGGGGGAGATGGGTGGGGGCGGGTGTGCTCTAAGAGGGAGATGGGGAATGTGGCCTATGTGAAATAATCACTGCTGTGACGTCGGTGCTTCGCCAGTCGCCAGTCGACGTGGGCGCCCTGGACATCCTCCCACTTAAGTTGAAGCAGCCGAAATGACCTCATCTCAACCACCTATAAGTTATGTATATATCTGTAAATATATATATATACATAATATATATATATATATGCATTTATATTATTAATATTGCTAATAGCGCTGTGTCAAGATTTCGCCAGAATTATGACGAATTAACGACGAAATGTTGCTGACTTATTTGAGAGTGGAATTTGGGCGCGCATAGATTGAAAGTCATCTCGAAATAGTGATGCAAAAATGTTGCAATCGACAGGACGGGGAGGAGGAGTAGGGGGAGGTGGAATAGGAGGAGGAGACATGCTGATGTCTATTTGATGATACACCCATCGTGAGGGATTTCATTTGTTGAGTTGGTAGACAATCCAAATAGGAATCATTATATTACATTTTCCAGATTCTATATGGATATATTGACTAATCTCGTTCACAATTCTCCCGTCGTTGCAGGGGCACCAACAACGTGGTTGGCATCCACTGCTGTTTGCGCTACGAGGCATCGGCGGCTTTTGTGATGCCCTACATGCCGCACGATCGTTTTCACGATTTCTATACGAAAATGGATGTGACGGAGATTCGTTTGTATATGCAGAATCTGCTCCAGGCGCTGCGACATGTCCACAAGTTCAATGTCATCCATCGGGATGTGAAGCCCAGCAATTTTCTGTACAATCGCCGACAGGGCCAGTTTCTGCTCGTCGACTTTGGTCTCGCTCAGCATGTGAATGTCTCCCAGCAGCAACAGCTTCAGCTCCAGTTCCAGCAGCAGCAGCAGCAGCCGGCATTGCGTGGCGGTGGCAGTGGCAGTGGCAAGGCTATGTTAAGCAACAGCAGCAAGCGGCCAAGGGAACGCGAAGTGAACTCAAATCAGCAGCAACAACTGCCGACGACGACGACGATGGAGGCAACACTTGGTGGCGCCGTCAAGCGGATGCGGCTCATCGATGACCAGGCGGTGAGCAACTGGAACAAGATGCCACTCAAGCCTGTAAATTCTGCGATTGCTGCGCAGTCTGCCAAGCAGCAGTTGACGCTTAACGAAGATGCCACTGTCTCGGCTAATCAGGCGACGGGCAATCAGCAGCAGATGCCGCCACAGCTGCCCAGCAGCAACAGCATACAGCAACCGGAACAGAGTGCACCATCCGTTAGCAAATACAACACAAATCGCACAGCTGGCGGTGCGAGTGGTGCTGTTGGTGGTGTGAGTCCAGCTGCTGCTGCTATTGCCGGTGGTGCCTTGAGCGGATCGAAATGTTTTTGCTTTGCCAATCCGAGCGTTTGCCTCAACTGCCTGATGAAGAAGGAGGTGCATGCATCGCGAGCGGGCACACCCGGCTATCGGCCGCCGGAGGTGCTGCTCAAGTATGCGGATCAGACGACCACTGTTGATGTGTGGGCGGCGGGTGTCATTTTTCTATCGATACTCTCGTCGGTGTATCCGTTCTTTAAGGCCCCCAATGATTTTGTGGCGCTGGCCGAGATTGTGACCATCTTTGGTGATCGGGCCATACGCAAAACGGCCGTCGCCTTGGAGCGCATGGTGACGCTCAGCCAGCGCTCGAAACCATTGAATTTGCGGAGCCTGTGCCTGCGATTCCGGCATCGGCTCATCTTCAGCGATCAGCGGATGGTGCGCAAATATGAATCGGCCGATGGACGCATCCATATGTGCAAGAACTGTGATCAATACTTCTTCAATTGCCTGTGCGAGGAGACCTTCTATGTGACGGAGCCACTCGATCCCTACGAATGCTTTCCGGAGAGTGCCTACGATCTGCTCGGTCGACTGCTCGAGATCAATCCGCATAAGCGCATCAGCGCCGAGGAGGCTCTCAATCATCCATTCTTCACGGAGTCACAGGCAAGCATCATCAACACCACCACCACCATCAGCAACACTGCTGCCAAAGTGGGGCGCCACAATGACGCACTGAGGCAAATGACGCGCAGGCGCGCCACCAAAGCAGAGCCAGAGGCAGAAGCTGGAATGGGAGCGGGAACGGGAACGGGAGCTGTAACTGTAGCTGGAGGAGTATCTGGCCAACAATATGCTGCAGCTGCGCCTGGAACTGGGACTGCGGAGCAGCTGCATCCAAATCTAAACAAATTGTGAAAACTAGTCGAAACCCTTTTTACAACCGATAGAATTAAATATAAATATTTTTTTTTTGCACCAGTGTCAAGCTTTGTATATATAACATGTACATATGTACACTCACACACACACACCCACACCACGCACACACACACAGACACACACACCATCGCCTTCGTCATCGTCATGAACACTGCCCAGTTATCATCTAGCAGCCCCATGCATATCTTTACTGAGGATTAGAAGGGATCACAAAGCCGAAAACTCAAATTGCCGCCCTCGGACGCAACTACTTAAAAATCAAGAAAAGAAACAAAGAAACAAAAAATAATAACTATTTGTACATTTGAAGAACTTTACATCATTAAATATACAATAAGCAAAAAGTACATGAAAAGAGAAACAAATCAAATGGAAAAAACATACCTCATAATTGTTTTGAGCGCTCATTATTATACTCAAAATCGAAAATCCAGATCGGATTCGATTGGTTTTTGATAAAAACCCCACTATATGTACACCAAAAATACATTATAAAATTTATAACTATATATACACACATATATATATATATATATATATATCTATATATATATATATAATTATACACAAAACTGTTTGTTTTTTTTGCGGACAGAATTTATGAATGATTTATGGCGGATGTAGTTTGTACATTTTGAAAATATCGAAATAGTTTTTTGGGCAGTTGAGAAAAGGATTTCTATCTGTTTAAAAAGATGCCCTGCAATTTGCAGAAAGAAAAGAGGATTTTTTTGGATGCAGTCCCCAATTCGATTCCAAGTCCAATTGAATCAAAATTCTCTACAAACCAAATGATTTCTTTCGTTAGTCCCACAACAAAATCTGTGATTTGAACATATCTAAATATACATATTTATGTATACAATTTATATTGTTTTTAAAGATTTTCCAAAGTGTTGACATATGATAATAGAAGAAAAAAAAATATATTAGTCTATAAACTGTAAGATTTTGGTCTCCATTTTGTTGGGTCTCTTTCGTGTCACTTTTGCTGATGTGGTGGCCTCTTCTGTGTTCTTTTCTTCCACTTTGATCCGCTTGCCCACCTTGACATCGTCCTTGCTCGGCTGCGTCTCGATGACTCGCTTCTTGGCCTTCTGGTAGCTGCCGCGACCAACGGCCCGTTCCGATTCCTCGATGCTGTACGGCTCCAACTCGAGCGCCTTGAGTCGGCGCTTGTGCACCTTGGTGTGGAAATGTGACTGCAGCGCAGTGTCATCGATGAAGTACTTGGCACAGTGCACACAATAGAATTGCGCAAATCCCGGCTTATCCAGATCCACATTCTGATTAATTAGCTCGGCGCTCCGCGTTCGCATATCGTCATCGATCTGGTCCAGATCCCGGCGACGATTCCGTACACGCCAGCGACGCTGCAGATGCGTGTCGCCATAGTGCATCTTCTTGCGCTTCTGTACCATACCCATCCCGATGCGCTTTTGATATTATATCTGTCTTGGCTGAAAAGAAATTTGCTGCCGATTTGCTTGCAGCTACCGATGCACGTTGCACGTGTTTTTGTTGTTTTGTTTTGACTGCACGTAGAGAAGCAGCAGCAAGTGCCAAAAATGTATATGCTAATATGCAAAAGATGCAATCGATCAGCATAAGAAACGGGCAATCATCAATAATAATCTTAACATACTTTATGCTGGTTAATAACCGCTTTTCCCCAAATATTGCGCAGTGCACATAAATATTATTACAACTAAATTTGATAGGTGCACACTGTTGTTGCGGCTGCAAAGCGTGCAGTGTATACACACTTTTTGCGACACTTAAACCAGCTGTGTACACACTTCACAACTGATTATCTTAATATTTATTTTTTATAGTATAAGTATAATAAGTATTCAATTATATTGGCCATAATGTAAGCTTTGTTTTATTGAAACAGACAGCTCACACAAGACTTTCCATAATCGATAAGCAAAAAGAAAAAGTACTCGATAGCAAAAGAATCGATTTACATGGAAAAAAAAGCTCAACAATCGTTTTCAGCTGCGCGGCCATGACGAAGTGGCACTTTAATCGTGCGAACAAGTTGTCTGCGAACGGACGTGCGCATTTTAGTTTTTCATTGCTTTGATATCAATACGGCAAAACGAAGTAAATAACGCAGTATTATTAAATAAACAATAGCTTAATTGCAGTCCGATAGTGCAAAAATGTAGCCCATAAGCCTGTAACACACACACATATGCAAAATAAAACATGTTTAATATGTGATTAAATAACGTTGCCACAGTGCGGGTTTTTTCTCAATTATTTTTTTCTTTGCACTTTTTTTTGAGTTATAAAATGAACAAAGTGTACAAGTGGAAACTGTCAACTGTGAACATTAAGCATGATTTTATTGGACGATGGACCAGCTGCAAACAAACGTCATTTAGTCGTCTGTTTCACATTGGCCGTTTTGCCGTTATGAACAGCTGTTCTCGTTGTGCTTGTGCATCTGACTGCGCCTTCTACAAAGCGCCAAACGACGGATGTTGTTGTTCCTGTTGTTCTCACTACGCGTAAAGTGGCTGTGTGCGTGTATGTGTGTCTATGTGTGTGCGTGCAGCGAGCGTTCTTGAGACAGTTATTCCAAATCAAAAAAGAGAAAAAATTGAGATAAATTATGTGCATTTATTTTGCTTATTCACATTACTGATTTCTGTTTCAGCTTTGCACACATTCCCTTTTGAGTATATATAAATATATAGATATATATACCGGCTTATTATCCGTTCGTAGTATTTGTATTCGCAGGCGCAGCCGTCAAGTGCAGTAAGTACAATAAAAATTGTTGCTGTAGTTGCTTTTTTTTTAATCTCTATAACAACACTTATCAGTTGACAAAAGAACGAAAGAACGTGCGAGGGCCCGTTCGTAAGTGGAGCGGGGAGTGGGGAGCTGCCTCGTTCGTTAATCACTCGATTCGCCATTTAACAGTTATATGCATTTACGTCGTCACGTGCGTGTATGTGTGTGTCTTGGTATTTAAATCTGTTTTGCTTTGTGATCGATTTTACATTTAGATCGAGTCGCGCAAATTTTGTAATTGTCTCGAAACTCGAATGTTGCGCGCACTGTGACGTAACAGACACACCAACACACACACACTCGCACTCAAAAGCTTGCATCGTTTTGGCATTATAAATGAATGAACGCACCGGCGAATCCATGCACCAATCACAGTCTCCCATTGCCAGCTGTCTGCCAGAGAGTCACTTGCTTTTGCTCTCTTGCTCTCTGCTCAGTGTTGCTCAAACACATAAAAAAAAAACCAAAACGATAACAAGTGTATGCATTACGATGCACAATAGATAAATAGTGCATTATTAATACGAATAAAAAGAGGGTTATTTTGCATATGTTAAGTATTAATAAATGATAAGCTCACATTTATATATTTGCCATTCCATGTATATCTAGCTCTTATTTATGCATATGCAAATGTATTTCTTTCTTTTCAAATATCAATGCTGCAATATCAACGAAAGTTGTGGACATAATCAAAGAATATTTATGCATATGCTTGTGTGTGTGTGTACACACTGTCCATATACCATTTAGAGCCAAGCTATTTCATCCAGCCAAAAGCGAAAGTCTTTTTTGCTTACACACCTAAAACGGAAAAAACACGCAATTTTTGGGAGTTCGTTTAGCGAATTGCAAAAAAAAAGCAAAGACAGCTAAAAATCAAAAACCCAATGCCCGTTACCAAGTCAAAATTCGCAAATTGGTTGATCTTTGATCTTGTCTCGCACGGCGATTGTTGCCAAATGCGAAAGTCAAATTTACCACATCATTTATGAAGTAACAATGCAAGAGCAATAAGTATGTGTGTGTGTGTGTGTGTGTGTGTGTATGTATGTAATTTGTAATTTGTTAATTTAGATTGTGATGTTGTTGAAGTATCTATGTTAAATGTTTCGAGTTGCATTACAGTCTTCATTTGATCGTTATTTGTTTTTTGTTTTTGAAATAGAAGAAGAGGCAAGAATGAAAGAAATTAAAAGAAATATGATTAAGGGCGATCCCATGTGGGGTGGTGGTGGTAATTGGTGCAAGTCAGCAGATGAGAGACAATTACCACAATTCCATAACTCTGATCCCGACGAACTGTCTACGAATCAAATGAAATACGAATCGAGGCCAGCAATGAGCATTGAGAACGGCGAGAATGGGCCACCTGTTGTGGCTGCCGTTGCCACATGCTGTGGCATAAGAGGTGCACCACAGATGCGACTGCCACTGCTGGAGTCGCCCAACAAAGCAAATAATGCTGCGGCTGTTGAGAATCTTTCGCATATTGCCGACGATTTCATTCAGTTGCATCTGTTTGGCAGCCCAATGACGAAACCGTTGGACACACAATCAAAGACTTATCTGCCCGCTTTGCAATCCATATTTATGGGCGAGCTGTCGCCTCAGATGCCGCCGGAATATGTCAGCGGTCTGTTGTTCGATCCCAAGCGTGACCAGCCAATTGGTGGCATTTGTTTTGTGTCGTTTCCCACCCAGGGATTCATTGAGATTGTCTTCTGTGCGATTGTGTCGTCGGAACAGCTCAAGGGCCACGGCGATCGTCTGATGGGTCACATGCAAGACTATGTCCTCAGCAAGGGGCTGAGGCATTTGCTCGCCTATGCCAGTGACCCTGCCAGCGGTTTCTTTCGCAAGCAGAGCTTCTCCACCCACATTCGGCTCGCTGGCACCATCTACGAGGACCACATTCGGCCAACTCACAATGGGGCCGCTCTCATGCACTGCGAACTGCATCCGAGCATTGCGATGGTGAATGCCGATCCACATCAAATACCCCATGGATCTGCATCTGATGGATGAGCGCCTGGAGCAAACATACTCGAACTCCATTTCCGTGGCCAAATGATGCAAGATCATCTCAACTCTTAGCTGATTACGACACGATTGCAGCGTGTACACAATTTACAGCCAACTCAAAGAATATGTGATTATTCATTTTATCAGTATTTTGACTCATTTAGGAACATTTCCTAAGTGAATCGTTTAATAATAATAATAATAATAATATTGCTGACTGCTACCAGCAAACACGAAAGCAAATCTAGTTAAGTTTTAATTATGAGCGAAACAATATATATATATATATATATATATAGGCTGATGAGAGTACAGACTTTGAATATTGTAGCAAAGCTGAAGCGCCCTTTTCTCTTTAATGAATACTTCATTCATACATAGGAATTATTTCTCATGCTTAACTTGTTTGTTGCATTAACTTTTCTTTTTTAGTGGCTTTAACGGGGCTGGCCATAAGCCACCTCCAAGCCAATCCATTCAAGCCAGCCAGTTAGACCAGTTAAGAAACCTTTGCCAGCACCGCAGACGTCAAGGTGAGCGACTATTTGCTGGACGGGCTTCAAAAATGCCGAATGACTTCGAACCGTTTTAAATTATGCTCAACTAGAGAACTATTTCTCATTTGGGCATTATGTGATCCGTTTAAAATAAGATGGTCTTGGCTTGGTCTCTTTCTTCTTTCTACAATTGAGAGTTTATTTTTGGGTCAGCATTTGAGATGAGAGATGAGAATTTACCTAAACTTTGACTAGAGAACACGTAGCCAAAAAAAAGTAATAATAATAATAAAAAAGAAACCCTCAAACCGCTTTTTATTGCGGTTTCCTTTTGTTAGACTATTGGCTGGCTTACATACTATAATACCTGTGTACATGTCATTATATTAAGCTGATGCCGAATGGGTTTTTCTAACTACGAAATTGCGGTTGTTGCTCGCTGTTTGCTGCTTGTTGCTGCAAGGCATGTCTAATTCCATTCGGAACTTGTTTCTCGTCTAATTAAAGCCCGGATACGGAGAGTGGAGAGTCTGGTGACTGGCAATGGCCAATGGAATGGTCTCTATTGTGGCATCTATGAACGGGGCCTGGTTTTTTTTTCTTTGTCTTTTCTGCGATTTATTTTACTTTGCGAGAAATGGGGTATTGCAGTTAAGATCAAACCTGATTCTTCAGCTATAAACAGAGAGAGAAATAGAGAGAGATCGTGTAAGAGATAATGAGAGAGAGAGGGAGACGGCAGGAAGAGTTGTTAACTGAACTCAAAACCCACTACAACGCAATGTACAAATTGTTTAGCGATCGTTGATTACAATACAACAACAACAAAGTAGTATTACTTATCTGCGATCGTATAAAACAACCACAATAACTATGGCAAATGCTAGATGTGCATATGTATATATATATATATATGTATATATGTATATGATATTACACGTAAGTATGTAAGTAGGCAGATGCGACTTACTTGCTGGTAAATTCCCATGCCCAAACATGCGAACTTTGAATAGTATTATACAGATATGTATATGTGTATATAGGCATACTTTGTATGCACATGGTACCCGCTATTCGTGTAGTCGTACGTATTGCGCTGATTGCATGTCCCCTGCCCTCCCCTCCCCACTCAAAAACAAAAACAAAAAAAAACCGCAAGCTCACGAAAACCCCTAATGCACCTTATCATTTATTTTGTCAGCAATTCTGATATGGTGTGTGTGTGTGTGTGTGTGTGTGTTTACATGGTCGTGTGTGTGCTGCCACACACACCACAAATAAAGGCCTTAATTCAAAATTCCCCCGTCGGCTGCAGTTCAACTTTTGTGAATTTTGCGGTAAGCCAAAATGTGATAAAGCCCAACATGTTCTCATATGTAATTTTCAGTTGATAATGCCCCAGTTGACGCTAAACTCGCAGTAGTCGGTCAAGTGCCCTGAAAACGGAACAACTCTTAAATACAACTAGTACTCGCTATAAGTAATAATTATTGTTATTAATTAAACCATCAACCACATAAAATAAACTGAAGATTGTCTCGCTTAAGCTTTGCAAAATACCAGCAAAAACAAAAAAAGAATCGAGCACAAAAATTCTGCTCAACTTAACTTAAATCGTTAATCGATTTAATTGTTGGGTTAGGTTGAGGCTGGATGCTTTGCCATCTCGCATCTCCTTCACCTCCACAACTGACAGCTTCCGTTGAGGAATTTCATTTCATTTCAGGAATGCTGAGACAATGGGCAAATGGCATTCCTCACTTTCTTAACTCTCTAAGCTGCTATGGCTAGCTAGGCAGGGGGGCGGGTGATGGGGGCAAGGTGAAAGGTGGCTCCGAAACGGGAGTAAATGTCTTGCGGCTGAGCTGCGTCATTTTTGTTTGTTGGTTGGAAATGAGTTGTGTACTTTCTAGTTATTTTTGCTGGTCGGACAATTGATTTGGAATCAACGGCGAATTGAAAAGGCAACCCGAAATTCCAAAAAGGCAAATCTCAAACCCAGATTTGGATTTGTTATATTTTCCACTTTTATTGTGTTTGGCTAATTCTTTGTTCATTAAACTTTCACCGTAGATAAAGTAATATAAAAGCGGTGCCAGATCGCAGCACTTGGAAGAGTAACAAAGAAGAAGAAAAACAAAATGGACGCACACGCACATCACGGCGCAGCCAGTGTTGGTGTTGGTGAGTACTATAACGGTTCTTGCTGACAATGTTGCCACATGTGCGAATCTTTCGTTAATAGTTCCACGAGTGGAACTGGAACTTCCGCAAATCATACAATATTTTGAATTACTCATAATATTGATTAATTTTTAAATGAATTGTTAAATGTTTGTATTTGTATTGGGCCAGAACTGATAGACCATTCCATGCATGGACACGATCACGCCGGCATGCATCACGATCACGCTCACATGGCGCCAATGGATACGACAACGCTCAGTCCGCCGCTGGCGACGCCTCACGGTGATATGGGAATGGGTGGGCATTCGTCGCATCATCATGGCAGTGGCGGCACCGGACACGGCATGGAGCACATGATGTCCATGGCGGTAAGTGCCAGAGCCGAATCACAAAATACAAACACATTTCGATGTCCATTTCGATATACGATACATACACATTTCGACTTCGATTTGGATATTTAAAATGATGAGTGATATTTTACTGCTGTTTGGACAGTTCCACTTTGGCTATGATGAAACAATACTGTTCTCCTGGTGGCACATTGAGACGGTCGCTGGTCTCATTGGCTCCATGATTGCCATCTTTCTGCTGGCGCTGCTCTACGAGGGCCTCAAATACTATCGCGAGTATCTGTTCTGGAAAACGTACAATCTGCTCGAGTATCGACCGGTGACGGGACCACAGCGCAATCCGGAAGCACCACGTCTGCCCCCACCACCCGCCGCAGCAGCCCCCTCGCCCGTGCAGTGAGTATCCATTCGCCATTTGTAGTTGATCAGTTTATTTTCTTTTTTCTTGTTTTTTGTTTGCCTGCGTGCCTCTCGTCCTGTGCCTTGTTGTGTCTGCTGTAAATATCAATTCTAATGCTTTTCTACATATATTTTTCTTTCTCTCTCTCTCTCTCGCTATTTTGTTTGCCGTTGCCGTTTACCGTTACATATTAATGCCTCGTCTCTTGTGTGTATCATACACTTTTCGCCTCTGCGTCATCATCTGTACTATATCAAAAACTTGCGCGTCATCATGTAAATTATGCTCATCATTTAATATTGATCAACAAATGTACAAAACAAACCAAAAAAAATCAAAAATCAAACTAATTTAATAATAATTATTGTTATTATAATCATATGAATATTCCTATAAAAAAATCGCGAAATCTTACCGCGCCTGCAAATTGATAACGTAACGATAACAATCTGATATTGATTTCGCTCCTCTCCCCCACCTGTATTCGTATAAAACAAACACACGCAACCGTTACCCGTTTACCGTTTGCCCGTTAACTGTGCCTACGCCAACGCCACAATATTCATATCCTCAGATACGTTGGCGAAGTTGTGCACAAACAACCGTAAGTATTGTAACTCCAATGTATGTATGTAAGTCTGTATGTGTGTATGTATGTCTGTATATATGTGTGTATGTTACACGTCGCAATTGCGCACATAATTAACGCTCTCTTTCGAGCGTGTGGCCAACTTCGTTAATTGAGCGTGTGGCCAACTTCGTTAATTGGTCGATTGATTTGAAGAAATAAAACGCGCGTCTGATTGGCGATGACAAAATTTGCAACCCGATATCCAACTTGTTGATATCGATTGCATAATTATCAAATCTTAATTACAGACTTCAGTCTGACTGCACACTTGCGTAACAATCCAAATTTGCACACTAATTTAATGTAACTGTACTGGAGAAAAAAAAAAAGTAGTACATAATGTCAATAGAACTTTGTCTAACCCAATAATAATGCACCCGATGAAGCAAATTTCAGAAATACAATCATTCTGTGATTTTCTGATGTTTCTCTTTTTTAATCGAAAGCACTACTATGAATTAACTATAGAAAATAAATCGTATTCTAATTCGTTTAGTATATATAAAGAGCGCTCTTTTTCGTTGCAAATGAGTTCGATATGCACTTATCGATAATCCTTTGAGCCGTTATACGCAATTAAATTAAGTGCAACCCGAAAATAACCTTGTTCATAATTATGTTTGTTTGTATATTTATATTTGTAATACCAGTTACGTTTATTTATTTATTTATTTTTTGTGATTTTCGATTATTGTGAGTTGAAATGAGTGGGGGCTGGGTTACTTGACCTGATCGTTGAACAATCTAATCAAATGTTGAATGTTGTGTTGACCCTATGCACTACAGACCCACGATGCTGTCCATTAACCATCTGTATCAGACGCTGCTGCAAGTGCTCCAGGTGACGCTCTCCTTCCTGCTGATGCTGATCTTCATGACATACAACGTGTGGCTCTGTATGATGGTCGTGCTGGGCTCCGGTATCGGTTACTTTCTATTCTGCTGGAAAAAGTCGGTCATTGTGGATGTGACGGAGCATTGCCACTAGCAGCGGACCACGGCCAGGACCAGGACCACAACCACGACCAGCCACAATCCAGCGATCCACTCCAGTCAGCGCTGTCTCACCTCTGATGTTACACCCTGATAAGCTGGCGATCTACCAGGCACAATTTCGGTTTGCAGCCTGATACCTAAATTGTCCGCTGCCCTATTTTCTCGAAATGTCTCCACTACACACACATACAAAAACACACACACACACACACATACACACAGGCAAACACACATACTCCCACTCACACACACACCAAGACATACCCAAAATACATATTACATACATTTTTAGGTATTAAAATATATATATACATTTTTTTTTATCCGTGCTGAATGATCGGGCAACGCATTTGCCAGCACTACTACTTTTATAACAGTGAATTTTTCAAAAAAAATTTAAAAACTATACACAAAAATGCAAAAAAAAACAAGTAGCTGCTTTGGGTACTCCTTTTTTTTACCAAGCAACTAACTTTGAGGATAAGTTGAAAGTGCAGAAGCAATAATTTTTTCAAAATTATTGTTTAAAGTTGCCCAGCAAAATATTGTAAAAATTGTAAAAAAAACAAAAAAAAAGAAAAGAAAAAACAGAAAGCAAACAGCGAATCATTTGTTATTAGTACTCAATGTAAGTTAGTGAAAAATTTCTCAATTGCTCAATGCTGATTACTTACTTTTGTTTTCCTCATACTTTGTTTTTACAAAATATTTACACATAATCTTTATAATTATGCTTACACTTATTATACACAATCAATCTGTTTATAAAATTAAATTTTTGTAAAATATTCACAAAAACTTTTCAAAATATATATATATATATGTTTGTTATATATTCGCTTTCATCGCTCACCCCCTTATGAATTTATGTTAATTGATGATGAAAATTCTGTTTTAATATGATATTGTGAAATAACCGAAATTGATACATGCATAGCTATATTTACATAGACCATTATACATACTTACAAATATATATATATATATATAGGACGCATTCATATACATATATATATATATATCCAGATTGTTGTAGATATTAACTATAAATGCAAATGCAAATAGTAAGTGCAAACATCAAAATTATACGTATACATATTATCTATACAAGCAAACAAAAGATTACAATAAATATACACAATCGCTAAAGATAAAACATGCAACTTTTCTTGGTTTTATTTTGCATTTTTCAAATTGGAAGGAAAACGTCATCTGTATCACACATAATTTCATATACAAACCTTGTATAGCAAATACAAATTGAGATCATGTATAACAACCTTGCTATTGCGAGACATTTTTATTCTCTTCAAAGGCTACTTTCTATTGCTCTCAGAGATAGTTTTCGAATTGGGCTACCTTCTTAAATCCCATACCTTAAACGCTGTTTGAGAGAATTTGCAAGAAACTTTCAGACATTATTTAAGATTATTATCTGAAACACCAAATTAATCGATAATTTAAAGCAATACATATATATATATATATATATATATATATTTTTTTTCATTTCTCAAACAACGTTTTTTCAGCTGTTGTGAATATTTTCCCATTTTCTTCTTCTGCTGAAACAATATTCGCTTTGCTGGGAAATTAATAAACAGTCTCGATTCATATGGATCCAAACTCTGCTTCTCTTTGAATTGAGCTTGAAGATGCGGATGCTATAACCTTCATAGAATTGCTAGCTTTACTCTCTCGACTCTCCGAGCTTATAAAGACCCACTCCAAGCAGGCGATCTTCAGCAGGCCTCATCACCATTGATGTATATACGATCTATGCAGCCAGTGCAATCATAACGCTTACTCGTCAAATTCAATTTCAAAGGAGTGTAATAAAATAAAACAAGAAAATTCAGGATTCTGTGTAATCTCTTGCTAAAGTTGATTTTTATTTTGTTCAGTGTTTTTTTTTTCTGTTTCTTTTTAATATTATTGAAAAATTATTGCGAGTTTCGAATTTGAATGTTATCATTATTAATAGTAATAGTATGTATTAAGTGTAGATGTAAGTTATGTATGTAATAATTAAAAACCTGCTTTTATGACTACATTTTTCATGTTTTTTCTTCTTTGTTTTATCGTATATTTATTCGTTTTCGTTCGGCAATCAAACATTTTTGTACGCGAAGAACTAAACCAAATTAAAATATATATATATATATTTTTGCTAAATACATAACGAAAGGCGATTGCGTCATGGCCGCAGGCGACGCGTTATCCTTCACAAACGCTACTGCGCGGATTATCGATATTCGATATTCGACACATATGTAGAAATTCATATATGTTTATCATGTTTGTGAAAGATAAAGCGATGCCGATAAAACAAAATATCTAACAATTGTTATTATTCTTTTGTGTGTGTGTGTGTGTGTGTGTTTGTGTGTGTATGTGTGTGTTTGTTTGTTTGTCCTTCAATTTTATGTGTGAAACAGACAGAGAAAGTTTGAGATAGAGAGCAATATATAGGATGTATATAGGCATATACATGCTCATATAAATACACACTTTTCCACATATATATATACATATATATATATATATATATATGTTAAATATATATAAAAATATGTATATGAATATAGCTTTGCATATAGAGAAAGAGATAGAAAGGAGAGAAATTGAAATTCACCTCGTATCTCATGCTTATTACAGTTAACATGAGTGGTAGATTTACGGTGAGCCCGTCACTCGTTACTCGTTACTCATTGCTCATTGCTCGTTACTCGCTGCTCGCTGTTCGTCGGCATTCGTCTGTCTTGAAGAAACATTACTGGATGTTGTGGGCATAGCAGTTACCTGGAGAAGATCATCACAGCGGGCACAAACGATCACAACACGGGTGGCAAAAGAAGTCCGCTCCTTTCAAACATTGGCGCCCATCGTTGATCCTGCAATGTTTGGAGAGAGTGGCATTAGTATTAAATACGTGGAGCTTATACGGACAGCAGGACATGCCCAATGGCCTGCACATACATACATCAGAATACATATACACATGTACATACATATACATATGTATTTACACCGCTGCGAGTGAAAGTCAAGTGTAGACTTTTTTTTTCTTTTTTTCTTTTCTCTTTCTTTTTACAAATTTTGGTGTGAAAGAATATATATATTGTAGATATGTATGTATGTATATTGTAAGTACTAGATTCGATACTCGTGGATGTCGTAAGTAAATAGTATAATAGACGCAACAAAAAAAATATATATAAAAAAATAGGGGCGTAATATGTTTGTTATTGTTGATTTCTGTTATTCCATTTGGAGAATGGTATTTAAAGCAATTCTGTTTAGTTGATGAACCCACCAGTAAATAAGTAAGCAATATATTTGGGAATTTGACAGAGAGGGGGCGGGCTGGGGGGTTTTAAGATTTCGGAGATTTTTTTTTTGTCTTCTATTTAAACCATTTGAAAGTTGTCTGGCCGTAAGCTGCTTAAGTTCTAAGGTTTCTTAATACGTACGATATTTAGTTAATAGATGTATATACAAAGTATGGAGATTTTGTAGCGTGTGTGTATTATTTAGTATTTTTAATGTAGTTTTTATAATCAAAATTTACCTGGATATATTTGGGACTTGGGGGGCGGTTGAACATATACATACATACACATTACACAGTCTGGCAGTCTGAATAACATAACTTGAATGGGGGTCAAATTCGTATAATGTTTGGTGGCCTCACACGCTGCCTGGCAATTTGTGGCTGTGGCGCATTGTATTTCGTACGGCTCTCGCCTACCTATATACAGATCGTGTGTGATTTCGGATGTTAAGCATCTACATGCATACACATACATAATATGCTATATATATACATACATACATACATACATGCATGCATGTATGTATAGATAGGCATATTATCAGTGTATGTTAGTTAAAAGAAATTTACAAATTTGATTGGTATTTTTGAATTCAATTGCAATTACCTCTTCTTACTCTTCTTCTTCTTCTTCTTCGTCATCACCATCATGATTGACTCGATAGTTCTGCTCGGATCGTCTAACGTTTCGATAACGATAATAGTGCAAGCTCGAATTCGAATTCGACCCAAAATATATCGATCACTGCTTCTTCTCTCATCGTTTTCGATTAATTATTACTTTTCGATTAATTTGCTCATTTCATTTGCAACTTTTAGTATGTATGTGGTAAGTATGTACATTGGAAAGTACAACAACGATAAACATGAAAACAAATTCGGCATTGCCGAAGCTACTATGTCCTTTCCAAATAGATTTCTGACATTACAAAAAAACATATCTATCTCTATAAATATAGCGGCAAACTTGTACTATAAATGATCAAATTGAGTAACTTAACATTTCACAATTGAAGTATAATTGGAACTTTGTAAACTTGTTTTTATTATCGGATTTATGTGTGTAGAGCAAGTAATGTGAGTGGGAACATCGTGTTTCTATTTGGAATTGACATAAATATTATTTATAGAAAATGTACCTGACGCACATGCGAGTCTGGGAATGCCGTTAAGTGGAAGTATGTTCTTATGTTGTTCTTGGGTGCGCGAGAGCCTTTAGATGTCTTTTCATTGACTTTTTATTACAACGATGGACACTTCCTACTATATGACTACAGGAGAGATTCATTTATAGACAGATTGAGAGAGAGAGAGAGATATATAGAGAAACAGAAACAGAAACAGAAAGAGAGAGAGAGAGAGAGACATCGAGAGGATTACGTACCTCTGGGCCCTGCAAACCTGACCCTGATTGGGTAGCAATTAATAAAAACGCTGTGTTTGGGACCGGGAATCCCTGATTCGCTGAACCGCTGAACCGCGAACCACAAAGAAGCACATGCCATTCCCATGCAAACGCGATCTGTGTGGGTGGTGTTACATTATATGTATCATATATCATAATATTGTATATGCATATACTTAAGATTGATTGGTTGATTTTTGAGGTTAGTTAATTTGTTGTCGAGTTGTAAATACCTGGTACAATCAATTGAACGTATCTCCAATAACAGGTACAACACGGATATATTCCCAGCGATCTTTGAGTATTTTCTCCCTGTGTGTGTGTGTGTGTGTATCTGTGTCTGTGTGTGTGAGTGTGAGTGTGTGTAAATGTTGCTGTGAATACTGTCCTCAAGGAGTGGACGAATAAAAACCATACACCAATAGTCGAATGTTCAAAAATTCAACTAACCTGATTCCATTAGTTTTTTTTCACACATCGATCACGATCACATCGAATGGATTCACCCCAAGAACAAGTACTCCACATTCTTATGGCAATTTGATCCATCTGTCGTGTCTGTCCGGTTGTCGGGCATGTCTCAGTTATCGGTGTCATTAGTTTTCTATATATATATATATATATATATATATTTATATATATATACATGTATATATATGTATGTACAAATGTACATTGGGGTAGAGTGAAAATATGTATTGCTTGCCTTAACTTTAACTTCTTAAATTCAATCTGATCTTTTGTTAAACCGACGACTAAAGATAATGTGTATAGTATCATCGAATGTTATTGTTTATATCGCTTCGCTCTAATTTACTAATATCTCGACTTGCGCTTGGCCTGTTCCGGTTTTTATATTGTTTTTGTGCAAATGGCTTTTAAATGAATACCGAATACAAAATTGTGACGAGTCTTGTCAGGTTTGATGGGAACGTGAAGTTATATTCGAACATTGAACATGGTAATAGATTATATTCAGAAATCGCAATTACGACTCATTGCAGTATTCCTTGTAATCCGTGTAATTGTTTCGTTCCTCATACGATATGTGAGAATCATTGATATATAGAATATTCGCTGCTTAAATCAAACGGACAATAGGCATTATTCTATTAGCATCACTTGTTGCATTCCATTCAAAATGTTAAACGATTTTACACAGAGTTCAAAGTTATTTGAAGGCTTGAAGGAGTGAGTATTCCGTACATAATTATGTGTGAATAAGAGGACAGAACAGGACGATTTAAAGATCACTATGAACAGGAATACATCAATATGTTAGTAATAAACACGCACAACATATGTGTGTCTCTGTGTGGTGTCTCTGTGTGTGTGAGAGTGTGTGTGAGAGTGTGAGTGTGTGGGTATATGCCTGTGAGCGTGTATCTGTGATTGTGATTTCAAGGGATTTTAATTTTGGTTGATTTATATGTATTTTGTTTTGGGATTTGAGCAAGCGATAGTTGGAAACTAGACATTCTGTGCCTGTCTCTGGTCTGTACAATTGAAATTCCATTTGAAATTTGTTTTGTTTTTTGGCTTTTCTTTTTGGTTTCTTTCTTTTTTGGACTACGAGTAGGTGTACGAGTACGATTAGCGTTTAATAAAGTGTGTTCGACTCACCTCTATTCGCATATTTGGAAGGTTCACACGTGTCACACATGTGTTCCCCTTTTGACTGTGATCTTATATATCTTTTCTTTTTTTTTTTTTTTTTTATACAGATTATTGAAATGTGTTATTATTATTTGGAGTACCTCGTTGCTGCATTCAGAGAGACAGTGAGTGTGAGAGAGAGAGTGGAAGAAGGGCGGCGCGATTAGAGATGTTTGAAGTTCTCGTTTTTTCTCGTTCGTTGTTGATGCTTGTTGTTGATGCTTGTTGTTGTTCTTGTTGTGGTTTGTTTCTTGTTGTTGTTGTTATTGTTGTTGTTGGGTATCTCCGGCTAACTTGCATTTTCAACTGATTACAAGAGTTGTTGTTTTATGATTTTTGCGTTTTCATTTCTTTTTTTTTATGTTTATTTTGTTGATTGAGAACTTTTGCTGCTGTTGCTGCTTTTGCTGTAGTTGTTCATAGAATTATTGCTGGCGCTGTTGCTGTTCTTCTGTTTGTATTTGGTATTATTGTATCAGCCACTAGTAGCGACTGCGACTACGACTGCGACAGTGACGCTCTCGACTGTCGTGCCGGTAATGATTGTGTCGACTGCGAGTGCTGCTGCTGCTGCTGCTGGTCGTGTTGTGGCTGCCACTCCGCGAATACGACGAATGGCCGTGATGCGATGATTTGTGGTGATCTGCAACGGAATACGGATTGAGAGTTTCGGTTCGGTTCAATGTTGTGCAATACTTACGGTGTCGTCTATCAGATGACTGTCGATTCGGCGCATAGTCACGACTGCGTTCCCGATAATCAGAGCGTTGATCTCTGCACGAATGCGAGCGAGATGGCGATGGAGTTGTAGTTCGGGTTCGAGTTGAAGTTATGCAAATAGAAATGGAGACATTAGAAAAGTGCATTCCAACACTAGGCAGGGCAATACGTGGACTGACTGTGCGCATGGATCGCCTGATCTCTCATCATCATCCGGCTTAGCTTAGAGACTGCCTGTCTGCTTGGTGATTCTAGTTTGGATTCTAATTGCCACCCTTAAGCAATTCTACAGAGGTCTACACTAAATTCTACACTTGCGCATAACTTGTTTACCCTAATCTCAATTCACAGAATTGTTCTTTGATTCTCAAGTCTAGTTTCTAGATTAGTTTAGTTCGTTTCTCTAGTTTATGTTAATCCTGGGCATTCAACTCTGCTCACTTTGCAACTGAACTCTTTACTCTTTGGAAGACTCATAAGTTTCTCTGTATCTATTCAACATGAGCCGAGTTCTACTAAATTCTAAAGATTTGCGTCTTTGCCTTACCGCCTGTTGTCGAAGGTGTTGTGGAAGCGTTGAACACGATCATCGCGACGCCTTCGCTCCTCCTCCTCGTGCTCCTTTTGGCGTCGCTCGTTGATTTCGGCGACGGCGTTGCGCAGCTTGGAATAGCCCAAATGCTGTTTGCCCATCAGATGATCCTCGATGCGCTGCTGTGCATCGCCGACAATGAGAAAAGCGCCACAGATTTCGCAGACCTTCATCTGTTTTTCGGGCAGCACATCGTGCGACCAATTGGCACCCGTTTTGGAATCGATTTTATTAGAGTCCGTCTTTGGGTCATCGGCCGTGGGATTTGTGCTCGCCGTTGGGGATGCGGACGCAGCTACTGTTTCAGTTGGCGCTGCCGTTGCCGTTCCCGTTGCCTGTGTGGTTGTTGTTGTGTTTGTGGAGTTGTCTTCGCCAGCGTTATTTGATTCGGCGCTGTCATTGGCGCCCATGTCGCCACTGTTGGCTATGATGGGACTGGCCAGCGCCTGGTCACCGCTAGGCGGTTCGCCGGCGTTCGGTGTTGGCGTGATCGTGGGCGTGACCGATGGCATGGTTGTATTCGTCGGTGGCGGCGCTGTTCTAATCTTTTGGTATTGCTTGACATGGGCCTCGTACTGTTGCTGCAGCGTTTCCTTCTCCTCCTTCAATTCCTCGCAGACGGTCATCAGTTCCTGGGCCTGATCGACATCGCCGCGTATGCCGGCCTCCTCGGCCTCGGCCACCAGCTTGTTGATGCGTGCATTCAGATTGCCCAGCTGCTCCTGATGCTTGGTCAACTGTTGTACGGGCGCCGACGGATGATCGCGCTGCATCAGCTGCAATCGCTGCTTCCCCTTCTGTATCTTGCGGTCCACATCGTGCAGCATCACATTGCAAAAGCGCAGAAACTCATCCTCCGTGTGCCGCTTGCGCTGCGACGGACGCGCCTCCTCGTACAGATGCTTCGCCTCCTCGTCGTGGATGCGTGTACATGGACCGAGATCGGCTCGTGTGTTTATAAACAGATCGTGTGGACAGAATTTCACATTGTAGAATTGACAAAACTGCAAACGGACATTCGAAATGTAACTGATGTTAATTGAGGGTCTATTGCAATTGGAAACAACTATTTAGTATTTGCCACCCTATTCCGGCATTTCAGGTAATTTAAACTATTTAATAGTCTTATGATTTAAAATTAACCAAAAATACACAAAACAAAAATGTAAACAAACCGAGGTTTCATCAATTTTTCAGCCGTATCACGACTCTTAGCATGCAGTGTGCGTCGCCGGCAAAAGCAACATAATGAAAATAATAGGAAATAAATGAAAAAAGAAAACCATAAAAGGTGCAACATTAAAAGAGAGGAGCCTGTGCCAAGATATTCTATTATATCACAGAGAGTACATCTTAGGTAATGCGCTAATACTGTTTAATGGGCGACTCACCTCCGAATCTTCCCAGTTGACAGCCTGCCCCGCCTCCGAAGGATGCAAATTTCGGTTGCGACCCATTAGCTCATCGAGCATTTGTCTGGCAGCGTCCACCATTTTGGTTGTATGTGTGTGTGTGTGGGTTGCTGGGTGTGTGTGTGTGTGTCTGGCCCAAATCACTTGACAGTCGCAGGTGTTGAGCAAAGGTAATTGCTTTTGTTGTGCACCGCTAGCGCGCAATTGGCAAACGTGTTCGGTTAAATCGGTATAAGCAAAGGTATTTCTCCAACAGAGTTCCGGAATCAATAATTCCCTAGTTGCAGCTAGTTCGCACGCTCTAGCGATGGTAACTTACAAAAATACCCGCAATCGCTAACACATTGCGATAGTGCGTGCCTTGCAGCCAAATTTATTTCCACTCGATTTGAGCGCGCAACTATCGATTGGTTCTTATCAGCACCAGCTTGCATATGAGTTTTGAAATATAACGTTTATCAAAAAACAGCATAGTTAGATAAAAATTCACAAGTATTTCGTAAATTCGGACACATAATTATTGGGAGTCAATTATATCTCTGAACGCATAAGTGAGAGCAGTATTCACACGAAACGATAACTCTGCACAGCAATCGATAACACAAATGCCGATACTGTCAGCGGGAACTGGCAAAAAAAAGGCGCGAAAATTGGCAAAACACGCAGCTGCTGGCTAAGCAAATAGCATCAGTGAACGCAAATTATATTTGCGCGTTAACAATTTATTTGGAGTGCACGAATTGAACGAAATGGATGTGGCAGAAGCACAAATTGGCCAGCTGCGCGTCAAGGATGAGGTTGGCATACGCACACAGAAGCTCTTTCAAGATTTTCTCGAGGAATTCAAAGAGGATGGCGAAATCAAATATACGCGTCCAGCGGCCAATCTGGAGTCACCCGATCGTTGCACTCTGGAGGTGAGCTTCGAGGATGTGGAGAAATACGATCAGAATCTGGCGACGGCCATCATCGAGGAGTACTACCATGTCTATCCGTTCCTATGCCAATCTGTGTCCAATTATGTGAAAGATCGCATTGGCCTCAAGACAAACAAGGATTGTTATGTGGCCTTCACTGAGGTGCCGACGCGTCACAAAGTGCGCGATCTGACCACCTCGAAGATTGGCACCCTCATCCGCATCTCCGGCCAGGTGGTGCGCACCCATCCCGTTCATCCGGAACTGGTGCTGGGCACATTTATGTGCCTCGACTGCCAGACAGAGATACGCAACGTCGAACAGCAATTCAAGTTTACCAATCCCACCATTTGTCGCAATCCCGTTTGCGCCAATCGTCGCCGTTTCATGCTCGATGTGGAGAAATCACTGTTTCTCGACTTCCAGAAGATTCGCATACAGGAGACGCAGGCGGAGCTGCCGCGTGGCTGTATACCGCGCGCCGTTGAGATCATATTGCGTTCCGAGCTGGTCGAGACGGTGCAGGCGGGCGATCGTTATGACTTCACCGGCACCCTCATCGTGGTGCCGGACGTCAGTGTGCTGAGCATGCCCGGCACCAAGGCCGAAATGGGCTCTCGTCACAAGCCCGGCGAGGCCTCCGAGGGCGTCACCGGTCTCAAGGCTCTGGGCGTCCGAGAGCTCAACTATCGCATGGCGTTCCTTGCGTGCAGCGTTCAAGCGACCACCGCACGGTTTGGCGGCACCGATCTGCCCATGTCCGAGGTGACCGCGGAGGATATGAAGAAACAAATGACCGACGCCGAATGGCAAAAGATCTATGAGATGTCCAAGGATCGCAATCTGTACCAGAATCTAATCAGCAGTCTCTTCCCCTCAATCTATGGCAACGATGAGGTCAAGCGTGGCATTCTGCTCCAGCTCTTTGGTGGCGTGGCCAAGACAACCACGGAGAAGACATCGTTGCGTGGCGATGTCAATGTGTGCATTGTGGGTGATCCCAGCACGGCCAAGTCACAGTTCCTCAAACAGGTATCGGACTTCTCGCCGCGTGCCATTTACACATCGGGCAAGGCATCCTCGGCGGCTGGCCTCACCGCAGCCGTCGTCCGTGACGAGGAGAGCTTCGATTTTGTGATCGAGGCGGGTGCTCTCATGCTGGCGGATAACGGCATCTGCTGCATCGATGAGTTCGACAAGATGGAATTGCGGGATCAGGTGGCCATACACGAGGCCATGGAACAGCAGACCATATCGATAGCACGCGCAGGCGTTCGTGCCACACTGAATGCACGCACCTCCATTCTGGCTGCAGCGAATCCGATTAATGGACGCTACGATCGCTCCAAGAGTCTGCAGCAGAACATTCAATTATCCGCACCGATAATGTCCCGTTTCGATCTGTTCTTCATTCTGGTGGACGAGTGCAACGAGGTGGTCGACTATGCCATCGCCCGCAAGATTGTCGATCTGCACTCGAACATCGAGGAGTCTGTGCAGCGTGCGTATACACGTGAGGAGGTGCTCCGCTATGTGACCTTTGCCCGCCAGTTCAAGCCGATCATCAGTACGGAGGCGGGCAAAATGCTGGTGGAAAACTATGGCCATTTGCGTCAGCGAGACACGGGCTCATCGGGAAGGAGCACGTGGCGCATTACCGTTCGACAGCTGGAGTCGATGATACGGCTGAGCGAGGCAATGGCCAAGTTGGAGTGCTCCAATCGTGTGCTCGAGCGTCATGTTAAGGAGGCATTTCGTCTGCTCAATAAGTCCATTATACGCGTCGAACAGCCCGACATTCATCTGGACGATGATGAGCAACTGGATGTGGATGATGGCATTGAGCATGATCTGGATATGGAGAACAATGGGGCGGCGGCCAATCAGGAAGGTGGCGATGATGCCATAATGGACACCACGGCCGGCGCTGGCCAAAAGAAAAAGTTCACGCTCTCCTTCGAGGATTACAAGAATCTGTCAACGATGCTGGTGCTGCACATGCGTGGCGAGGAGGCGCGCTGCGAGGTCGAGGGCAGCGATACGGGCATGAAACGCAGTGATGTCGTCACCTGGTATCTGGAGCAGGTCGCTGAACAAATTGAGTCCGAGGATGAGCTCATCTCGCGCAAGAACCTCATCGAGAAGCTGATAGATCGCTTGATCTATCATGATCAGGTTATAATACCACTCAAAACCGGACTGCTCAAGCCCTTTTCCAAAAATGCGATGGGTTACGATGATGAATTGGAAAACGATCCGCTTCTGGTCGTGCATCCCAACTATATTGTGGAGTAATCTTCACGTTTGTCCTCATCATCCATCGGGTTCGCTTTTTTTTTTTCATCTCATTTCAACAGAATCCTTGAAATGCATTGTTCAACCACATATGTAATTAGTATATAGCCTAGCATTATTTAACTTTAAGAAATAACCGTACTTTTAAGTAATCCACTTCATTTTTCAAATTTGAATTTTTAATATTTTCTTCTTTTTTTTCGGATTTATTTGGATGAATATCTTCCAGTAAATTGATTTCAGATGAAGTATTTTATAAAATATTTTGAATTTTGTAGGTTATGTTGCCAATAAATACTATTATTGAAATAAACAAGACAAACAAAAAGCATATTTATTTTTAGTACGGGCTCGAAGATACCTGATGATCCTGAAGAATTTAAACTCGGATCGTTGAAATTTCCAAGAAAGTGCATAAATCAATATTTTAATATTTAATCGACAGACACTTCAATTTAGTATTTCTTTAATTGTACATATGCGTTGGTAAATTGCCTATTTAATCTTAACGAAGGCGAAGCGAAACAAAAATCAAATCATGAACACACGACGCATACAGAGCAATCTACTGTTCCAAGGGCTTCCTATTGATCGAAGGTGTAGTGCTTCTTGCCATCAGCGGGTAACTGCTTGACGGCCACTGGACGATACATTTTCTTATCCTCCAGCCAGTAGTAGACCGCCAGGCAGCCGGCCATGACGCCAGAAAAGCACAAAAAGTAATAGGATGTACTGTAGCGTGGTTGATCCGCCTGCGAGTATCGATCCTCGCTATACAAATCAACATCCGCTGAAACCTATTAAGTAAACCAAACCAGAACGTCATATTAATAATGTATAGTTGCGGCGTAGATGCATTAACTCACTGGCTCGTGCAAGTTGCGCTTGTGCTCGGGATAATCATAGGGATAATAGCTATCCTTGTTCTCTAAGCCCAGTCCGCCGCCAACGTGGGGATAGTCGCCAAAGCCCAGGCCGTTATCAGCATACGGTTTGTATTCCTCTGGCAGCAGATAGTATTTCTTGGCAGCCGCCTCGCGTTCCTTCTCTGTCCTTGGATACGGTGCCGGCTTGTAGTCCTTGTTCCAGCCAGCAACTGTGAATTGTTGTAAATAACGGTTAAGACCATTCGCAAAATACCTCAAAAGTTACGTAAACAAAACAGAAAAACCGCAAACAGAAATGCATTCTACTCACGATTGCGGGCAATCTGAAGCGACAGAGCCGGATTCGAAGCGCTCAGCTTTTTGGCCAGGCACAGAGATTTAATTAACGCTGACATTGTGTAGGCGTTGGCGTTGGTTGCTTTACAATTAACAATTTATATGCAGCACTTTACTCCCTCGCCTAGCAGCAATTCGGCAGACAGCTGTCGCAGCTGTTCACTAGAGATGGGCGATATTTTTATTCGATATATGTATGAGCCGGTGCACTAGCTGTTTTACTAATGTCTCCACATATAAACCCAAACAATTATCTGTAAAATGACTACATTAGTCAAGAATTTAATAACATTATTTTTTTCACTGAGTTGCTCGACACGATGACAAAAACAAAATGTATCGATATATCGCCAGGAACTGCAATATCGTCTATCGTAATTGGTGTTTTTGTTGTGTTTGCCTGCCTGGTGCCGTGAAATATTCGCGGATTTTATATCTAGTTGCAACTGCTGTATTTAACTATTAATATATTATAAAAATGGTGCTACCGCTTTTGCAGCGCTCCACGCTACGTGGCGTCCAACAGATGACCAAGCCATGGACGAGTGCAGCGTACGCTGTTCGCATGGTAAGAAGATTTATTGTTGGAAATGCACTTATGTAATTTCCATTTCTTATTTGGCCTGCATTGTCTTCTTGACCATATTTGAAGGCATCAAGCAGTTGGGAACCTTGAAGCGGACACAAACTTTTTAAAATCCATTCGAACGCGCACAGACATGTCCAAGACACTTCCAATTGGAATCACTGTTAAGACATTTGCCGGCATTTCATAATCAGTTACAGTCACTTATTGCCAAAGTGTATTTATGCACAAATGATGTGCAAAAGCCAACTCAAACTCAAGAAAGTGCTAATGGTATTAATGACGATATTTTCAATTATTACATTCGTTAGGAGTGAGTTCCACAAGTTAAGCAGCATTCAAGAAGAAGAAATTACATTTGTGGAACGTATTTGCGATGAGAGCCAATTAGATAATTTGGCGCCGCCCAAGAGAATTCAAATGAGAATTCGAAGATAAGAACGTAAAAGATAGTCGTGAAAGCAAAGTTCGATTTAGATATTGAGCGTTATCTTGGAGATGTTTGACGTGATTTAAATTAAATAACCATTTTTTAAAAATAAAGACAAACGGAAGGCCTTTTAATCCAAATTTGTTCGAGTTTTATATTCTGAAAACTCTATCTTCAGAACTTTATTTTTTTTTTTTTGTGTATAGCAGAAAAAGAACTTACTGAAATTTTAATGTTTCACAAATTTGAATCACTGCTGAAAGCTTTATTGTTTACTGAACGAAATTAGAGGTTTAATGCAATTAAACTCATTTTTAAAGCTATAGCAATTGACAAATTGTTGACTGACAACAGATATTGTTGTATTTCATTCAGTATTTTATGAAATGTATACTGAATTATCGCTAATTACCTTTAGTAATGATATCCTGTGCACTCCATACGAGATTATTAGTTCAGCTACATTAAATTTAATATCAGAATCTGTTCCCACATACATCGATTTGTAACACATTTTCTGTGTATATTCTTTATTTTGATGCATTTACGCAAAAACCAGTTGCAAGTTGGCCAGTGTTTCAGTTCACAAATACAATCAAATTGGCAATTATACAGGTTTTGGCAAAACAAACCGGTTAATTGAATTGGCTGATGAGGTTCTAATTGGAGTCTAAAACGGTTGTCGCACTACCCGAAATTCACACAGATTGGCATCCCACTAAATACCGTTTCTCGTTAGCTCAACTATCTCGCTCTCTCTCTCTCCCTCTCGCTCTCTCTCATTAATTATTGTCAGTTTTCGTCCGTTTGCCCTTTGCATTTAACACTTGCGTGTGGCTTGTTTACTTGCTTTAAATATTTTATGTGTGAATCTAACACACACACACACACATCCAGATTAGCGGGCAATCACTACGCATTCACACACAAACACACACACACACGTTCACACATTGCCTGGCTGAGAAGCAAAAGCGCCCCACTTGGGTCGTTTAAGACTTTAGTTCAGCATTAAGGCACTTTCAATGGCCTGCAACTACTTGAATGAATATATGAATATATGTAGAAAAATGTAAAGGATTAATTTCTCTCTCTCTCTCTCCTTCTCTGTCTCTCTCTCTTGTTATAAGTGCAAGTCTGAAACACGACTGAAATTATTTAGATTGCGATTCAAAATAGGGCATGTGAGAGTCAGGCTGGCGCGATTAACAGTTCAGCATACTTGTTGAGCCAGCTCTTACTTTTGATTTCTCGCTGCTCGCCGGTGGCAACTTATCTGATTTAATATTTGCCCGCTCGCAATCGCAATCGAGCTGCGGAAACAGACACAATGGTCAGATGAGACATTTGCATAACGCGCTACACACACACACACACACACACACAGAGACACACACACGGCTGATATGAAATGTCCTTAACAAAAAAGAATTCTCAGACAGGCGTCACAGGAATATCGCGTGGAGAGCGACACGTTCGGCGAACTAAAGGTGCCCGCTGACAAATATTATGGCGCACAGACGATGCGCTCCCAGATCAACTTTCCCATTGGCGGCTCCACGGAACGCATGCCGGTGAGTAGCTCGAAAGCTAAATCAAGTTCATATGTAAATGTATCTGTATCTGTATCTGTATCTGTATTGTATGGAATTGCCATAGAAACCAGTCGTTAAGGCAATGGGCATTTTGAAGAAGGCCGCCGCCGAGGTCAACAAGGAGTTTGGACTCGATCAGAAGGTGAGCGAGGCCATCTCGAAGGCAGCGGATGATGTCATCTCCGGCAAGTTGTACGACGATCATTTTCCACTCGTCATCTGGCAGACGGGCTCCGGCACCCAGAGCAACATGAACGTCAACGAGGTACGAGGATCAACTGTGAACAATTTGCTTCTACGCCGTACTCACAGTGTGTGTGTCTCCATTTAGGTTATCAGCAATCGCGCCATTGAGCTGATGGGCGGCAAGCTGGGCTCCAAGACGCCAGTGCATCCCAACGATCATGTAAACAAATCGCAGAGCTCCAACGATACCTTCCCAACGGCCATACATATCTCGGTCGCCCTGGAGCTGAACAACAATCTGAAGCCGGCAATTAAGACGCTGCACGATGCCCTCGCTGCCAAGTCGAATGAGTTCAAGGACATCATCAAGATTGGCCGCACCCACACCATGGACGCGGTGCCCCTGACCCTCGGCCAGGAATTCGGTGGGTATGCTCAGCAGTTAGCCTATGCCCTCGAGCGCATCGATGCCTGTCTGCCGCGTGTCTATGAGCTGGCCCTGGGCGGCACAGCCGTCGGCACTGGACTTAATACACGCAAGGGCTTCGCCGAGAAGTGCGCCGCCAAGATTGCTCAGCTCACCTCACTGCCCTTCGTGACGGCGCCCAATAAGTTCGAGGCGCTGGCCGCTCGCGATGCCATGGTGGAAGTGCACGGCGTGCTCAACACTATTGCCGTCAGCCTGATGAAGATTGCCAACGATATTCGCTTCTTGGGCTCAGGGCCACGTTGCGGTCTCGGCGAGCTCTCATTGCCCGAGAATGAGCCGGGCAGCTCCATTATGCCCGGCAAGGTGAATCCCACACAGTGCGAATCGCTGACCATGCTCTCGGCACAGGTGATGGGCAACCAGGTGGCCGTCACAGTGGGCGGCGCCAGTGGACACTTTGAGCTGAATGTGTTCAAGCCTCTGATTGTCTCCAATGTGCTGCGCTCCATCCGCCTGCTCTGTAAGTAGTTGTTTCACTTGCCGTCAGTCTCCAATTCTCTATCACAACTCAAATCTTATTAATTACTAATTGCAGCCGATGGCAGTCGCACATTTACGGCCAACTGCGTCAATGGCATTCAGGCCAACAAGGATCGCATTGCGAAGATCATGAACGAGTCGCTGATGCTGGTGACGGCATTGAATCCGCACATTGGCTACGACAAGGCGGCCAAGATAGCAAAGACGGCGCACAAGAACGGCACCACGCTGAAGGAGGAGGCCATTAAGCTGGGCTATCTGACCGAGCAGCAGTTCAACGATTGGGTGCGACCCGAGGAGATGCTGGGCCCCAAGTAAACAACAGCAACAAAAAGTCTACTATCTAAGCAAAAAGTGAACCCTTCGTGTAACTGTCTGGACTGAATGCTTGCCAGGGAAACGGACGTTTCCTTTGTGTTCCAGTCCAAACAGAATCGAGAATAAAAAAACAAGTTTGAAAACAAAAAATGTATTGAAATTGTCGAATTATTCTTTCTACAGTGCAATATTTAAATTTGTTTAAAAGATAAAAAGCAATTAATTTTTCATACTCTAAAAAAAACTATTAAGTTCCAGCGATTTTTAGAAACAAAATCATTTTAGTAAAAACACAATTGTTCGTGAAAGTGTTTAAATTTGATCATTCAATATTGCGTTAATAGGTTTATACTAATTTACGTACACTGACGGTCAAAATAATAAGTACACTAACATCACTTGTCTTGGCATTGATGGAGTTTTAAGTTTAATTGTAAACAATCTTGAAAATTCTTTTAAATATTTATTGTGGCCGTAGTATCCAACCAAAAAGTTGACCCTCATTTAACTGTCTGAATATCTACACATCTACAGTCAAAATAAAAAATATATATTCTAGTTCAGATCGAAAATAAGAAGCATCTGTTTTGAAAAACTTTGAACTTGTGAATTGAATTGAGAATTGTTGAGGATGAGGATGCTCACCGGCTGTCGTCATTTTAGCACCACATTGTTGCTCCAGTCTAAAAAGAACAAAGGCGTAAGTAAGACAATCCTGATTGGATTTGAGTCCCAGTGAATAATACACTCACCGCATGGCGCTCGGCAGGATGGCAAGTTTCGTCTGGAGCGGGACACATTTGGCGAGCTGAAGGTGCCAGCGGATAAACTGTTTGGCGCACAGACGATGCGCTCGGTGATCAATTTCCCCATTGGCACCATTGGCGAACGCATGCCGGTAACTCTATATATATATATATGCCCCGGTCTAATCCGATAATCTGCATTTTATTTGATTTTTGTCAGAAGCCCATCATCCAGGCCATGGGCATATTGAAGAAGGCCTGTGCGGATGTCAACAAGGACTTTGGCATGGACGCCGGGATAGCGGATGCCGTGTCCGCTGCCTGTGACGATGTCATCTCCGGCAAGTACTACAGCAAAGGACACTTCCCGTTGGTCATCTGGCAGACGGGCTCCGGCACTCAATCGAACATGAACGCCAACGAGGTGATCAGCAACGCGGCCATCAAGGCAATGGGCGGTGAGCTCGGCTCCAAGAAACCAGTGCATCCAAACGATCATGTGAACAAATCGCAGAGCTCCAACGACACCTTCCCCACAGCCGTGCACATCTCTGTCGGATTAGAGCTGAACAACCGTCTCATTCCATCGTTGGGCTATCTGCGCGATGCGATCCATTGCAAATCGATTGACTATAAGGACATCATCAAGATTGGTCGCACCCATCTCATGGATGCAGTGCCTCTGACCTTGGGCCAAGAGTTCAGCGGCTATGCCCAGCAGCTGACATACGGCGTCGACCGCATCAGGGCCTGCCTGCCGCGCGTCTATGAGCTGGCTCTGGGCGGCACAGCCGTCGGCACTGGCCTCAACGCGCCCAAGGGCTTCGCCGAAAAGGTGTCAGCTCGCATCGCCGAGCTGACCTCGCTGCCCTTCGTAACGGCGCCCAATAAGTTCGAGGCGCTGGCCGCTCGCGATGCCATGGTGGAAGTGCACGGTGTGCTCAACACTATTGCCGTCAGCCTGATGAAGATTGCCAACGATATTCGCTTCTTGGGCTCAGGGCCACGTTGCGGTCTCGGCGAGCTCTCATTGCCCGAGAATGAGCCGGGCAGCTCTATTATGCCCGGCAAGGTGAATCCCACACAGTGCGAATCGCTGACCATGATATGCGCCCAGGTTATGGGCAATCAGGTGGCCGTCACAGTGGGCGGCGCCAGTGGACACTTTGAGCTTAATGTTTTTAAGCCTTTAATTGTGTCCAATGTTCTGCGTTCCATTCGCCTTTTGGGTAAGTAATCAAGTTAATTTCGTCTTGGTCATCGTCATCTCAATGAATATGCAATTTCCAGCGGATGGTTGCGTTAACTTTAGCAAGCACTGTGTCGAGGGCATTGAGCCCAATGCGGATCGCATTGCGAAGATCATGAACGAGTCGCTGATGCTGGTGACGGCATTGAATCCGCACATTGGCTACGACAAGGCGGCCAAGATAGCAAAGACCGCACACGAGAACGGCACCACGCTCAAGGAGGAGGCTATCAAGGCTGGAGTGACTGAGGAGCAGTTTAAGGAATGGGTTGACCCCAAGAAAATGCTAGGTCCCCATTAAATGTGTAATCACCGCTTTATCCTTGAGCATTTGATTTGAATAAAATATGTAGTTGCAACTGAATCGCCTATCGATACCTTTTTGCAATGATTGCTATCGATACGGCATACGGCATACGGCATGAGCTGCATCGATATTGGATGAATCGCAGTGCAGCTCTGTCTGACAGCTGATTGTGTTTGTGAATTTGCTCATTTGTTTTTACTGTAAAATTGACTCAAAATCGAATTCTGGTGCTAAGAACATTTAATATTTGGCTCTTTCGTACATTCGAATTAAAAATTACCAATTCGTTAGCGGTTTTTTTTTTTTTATGGCGATGTGATTATCTAATTTCCACAAAGCCAACCGGAACGATTTTACCAATAATAATATCGATGTTTAACACAAACTGGTAACAACGAATCGTCCATAAATATCAAAACAAACACACACACCGACTTATGCAGAGAAAAAAGCAGGCACGGTTGAACCACTAGTGACAACTGGAAAATCAATCAAGAAGGCGAGTTAAACTAAACAAATTATGAGTTCGTTGAACAAATTCAAACCATTTCACACGTTTGCAAAATAGAATATTAGGAGCAAGCTTGAAGATTTTCCCATTTCGACTATAGCTGACCATATACATATATATATATATATATACATAGTTATGCCTATATATATATATATTTATAATAGAACTGTGACGGCGACCAATTCTACGACGCAAAAACAAACAATTGCCATTCAAGACCGCAATTGATCGATATATCGATAGGCTGCGATCTGCGATAACTGCAGGCGCCTCAACAGTGCAAGGACACCAAAAGCGAAACGATTCATAGGTCAAATACAAGCACAAAAAAAAACGAACAAATAGGTGAGCTCAGCATTAAATAAATAAATAACAATAGATAAAAATCAATGCACTTTCGCTTTCCTTCCTCGATAGTTATTCGTGGTCTGGGCGTAAGAGCAACGAGAGACGCGAAACAATAAGGCCGATCTGCCATTGGTAAAATGTCTGTGAGACTGTTAACCGTGCGGCTGGTTAAACATGGTCGTTACGTTCTACGCAGCTATTGGAATCGTGATATACACACCAACATTTTGGAACAAGGCCAGTTAAAGACACGAAGCAAGCGAGGCTTTCCCCTAACATCTGTCAATGTTCTGCGGGTAAGTGCGAAATATACGATTAATTCAAAGCCAGAATGGCCATCGCCAGTCAAAAGTATTCGTGATCATTGCATTTCGATCACGAGTGCACAGCATAGAGCAAGGCAGAGAGATAGTTACACTTATATATATAATATATATATATATGTAAATCAAAACTAGATCTTAACTTTCGTTTATCGTTTAACGTGTTAATGCTGATCTTTCGCATCCTTCGCAGAACTCAGCGGCAGCCCCGCCGCAGACGGCGAATGTGTTGCCACGCTTCTGTCCGACCCGTCCAGCGAATGGTGGCATCTTTCGCTTTGGACAACATGCCCGCAAGCTCTTCATCGACAACATCTTGAGTCGTGTGACGAACAGCTACTCGGAGGAACTGCGTCATCGGGCGACACGCAAACTCTTTTATGGCGATTCGGCGCCGTTTTTTGCATTAATCGGCGTTAGCCTCGCGACCGGTTCGGGTGTGCTGAGCAAGGAGGATGAACTGGAGGGCGTTTGCTGGGAGATACGCGAGGCGGCCAGTCGCTTGCAGACCGCCTGGAATCACGACGAGATATCCGAAACGTTGAATAGCAATTTCAATATTGACAAACTTGAGGTGGGTCCACCAATTGCCAAGGGCTGTGCGGCCGTTGTCTATGCGGCCAATTTCAAGGAGACTCCCGCATCGGATACGATACACGGCGGCGGCAAAACGAACACAGCGACTGCCGCCAATGCAATGAGCAGCTCCACCAACTGGAATCACGAGATGATGTCGCCCCTCCAGAATATGTCGCGATTTGTACACAATTTTGGCGGATCCGTGGATAACATTTACAATTACAGTCAGCCAACGGCGGCCGCCGCCTTTGTGGATGGCCTCACCACGACAGCTGCAACGGCAGCTGGAGAACAGCCACAGCAGCTGGCCGAGGAGGAACGGGCTCTGCCCACTGGCTATGCTGTGGAGGATCTGGGACTGCCTGCTACCAATAACTCGTCCTCGATTGAGCGTTATCCGCTGGCGCTCAAAATGATGTTCAATTACGATATACAAAGCAATGCGCTGTCCATATTGCGGGCGATGTACAAGGAGACGGTGCCAGCGCGTCAGCGTCGCATGAATGCCAGTGCCGAGGAATGGGAGCGTCTGTTGCAGCATCAGATTTTGACGTTGCCACCGCATCCAAATGTTGTCTGCATGTTTGGCTTCTTTTGCGATGAGGTGCGCAACTTTACCGACGGCCATCTGCTCTATCCGATTGCCCAGCCGCAGAGGATCAATCCGCAGGGCTATGGACGGAACATGTCATTGTATTTGCTAATGAAGCGTTACGATCACAGTCTGCGCGGCCTGCTGGACACCAGTGAGCTAAACACACGCACCCGAATCCTCCTGCTCGCCCAGATGCTGGAGGCTGTCACCCATCTGAGTCGGCACGGTGTCGCTCATCGTGACCTCAAATCGGATAATGTACTGATCGAGCTGCAGTCGAACGATCAGTCGCCGCTGCTGGTGCTATCCGATTTCGGTTGCTGTCTGGCCGACAAGGTGCACGGACTGCGTCTGCCCTATGCCGCCAATGATATCGATAAGGGCGGCAATGCGGCACTGATGGCGCCGGAGATCTTTAATACACAGCCCGGACCATTTGCGGTGCTCAACTATAGCAAGGCCGATCTGTGGGCCTGCGGTGCATTGGCCTACGAAATCTTTGGTCTGCCCAATCCCTTCTATTCAGCAACGGGCGGATTGGCCCATGCACAGGGCAAGCTCACCTATTCGCTGAGGAATAACGATTACAGGCACGAGCAGTTGCCGCCACTGTGCGATGCGTGTCCGCCGCTGCTGCAACAGCTCATCCACAATATACTTAATCCCAATCCGTCGAAGCGCATTAGCCCCGACATTGCCGCCAATGTGCTGCAGCTCTTCCTCTGGGCACCATCGAAGTGGCTCAAGGCTGGCGGCATGCCAAACAGTCCCGAGGTGACCACAAACACCTCACCAAATTTCCTGTGCTCTTTGCTATATTTATGTTTTTTTTTAATGTGTTTTCCTCTTGCCTTTGCAGATCCTGCAGTGGCTGCTCTCGCTGACCACCAAGATCATGTGCGAGGGTCGTCCAAATGGACATGGCAACGCTCAGCAGAGCGGCGGCGGTGGTCGTCATGCCTACGTCGAGTATCTGCTCATCTGCAGCTTTCTGGTGCGTGCACGCCTGCGTCGCATCCGCGGCGCTTTGAACTGGATTCAGAACGTGGTCACCGTCGTCTAGAGGATGACGGATGTCGGGAAGAGCTGGAGCTTTTGGGCTGTGGACGTTCGTCGCTGTTTACATCTTGTTACACTCAGAAGTAAAAAAAAAAAGAAAAAGAAAAAGAAAAAAACGAAACAAAAAAAAACCGTGTGATACCTAAAATATATATAGTATATATACTTGCATATATATATATTTATATGTACATATTTTATAAAAATTACAAACTTTAGCTGCATACGCAAGAAACGCTTTTACTTTTTGCATGTGCCAACCACAATTGTTGGCAACAGCAGCCGAGTTGTTATAGCCATGTCCCACTGTCTGCTTCTGTGCAGCAACCCCCACCCCCACCCTCCCTGCTCCAACTTTAATCCCTCAATGTTGCACGCAATTGCTAAGAAATAAATTACAAGTTTATCAATATAAAAATGGAGTTTTTGCAAGAGTTATTTATTTAATTTCATAATTATTGTATTTTATTTGTAAAATATACAGATTATATGTAATATGTACATTAGTGGAACATGGCTACTAAACATTTCCATATATGCCTCCAAAGGTGCTCAGCAAACCCAATAGATCCTGAGATTCGTCTAAGAATTCTTTGAGTTGGGCGAAATTCCGGTTCTCCGGATAAATACGGACGAGTTGCAGGCGTGAGGCACTCATTGTGACGATTATGCAACGTTTGTTTCCAAAATCAAATTTGTATAGTTTCCTATTGTTCGCATCGGAAGATATTAGCAGATTACAGCCAAATTGATGCAAGTTATGCTTGAGGATTTGTGCAATTTGGCCATCATTGTTGTTCTCTAAATAATGAATATAAAAAACAATAAACGTTTGTGTGCATTGGACATGTGTTATTTGCGCACCAAGTATTTCATGGAATTGTTCCAGAATTTGATTGCGCTCAACTTCAACTTGATGCAGTTCTTGAAGCATCTGCTGGACTTCTCCATCGAATTCAGATGCAGAGGCGACTGTGTTTTGCTGGCCTTTGAAATCTTTGATGGCTGCCCCAATTTGCTGCACAGCGTTAGTTATTTTGTTCAGCGCTTTTTGGATGTCGACAACTTCAGTTTCAATTTTATGCAACATTTGATTACTTGCAGCCATTTCGACATCAAATAAATTCGATGCAAAATTTTATAAACGCGCGTCTGATCACAATTTCGATTGTTCTATCGATATGTCAAATATATGTGTTACACATTCGATATCGATAGGCATGTTTAAATTCGATCAAATTCGCATTTAGCTGAATAAAATAACTAATTTTAATTATGTCTTTAGTCTCTATTATGGCCTTAACCATAATTTGAAAATGTTTTGCTTTTTGCCTATAACTTCTGCCATAATTAGCGCAATATAATAAACGCATTTAGTAATTTTTTATTATATATATTATATTTATTAGAAACAAAAATGTTGAATATTGAAACAGGACACCTATAAATAAAATACAAATATAATAATATTTCACAGGACACCTATAAATAAAATACAAATATAATAATACTTCAAACTACCAGCAAATATGTGTGTGCTTTTGAGCACAATATTCAATCTTTAATCACAACAAATTCAGACGTCAAACAGGCAACAATAAAAAAACGTATTTATATAAAACGATTCTGTTTTTTAAATAATCCGTCTGCTTAATTAATAGGATAACAAAATGTGGAACGTTTCAAATTATGTTTGAACGCTGCTCACGCAGAGCTTGTTGTCGTAAAAGGAGCAGGTTGCCATGTGGAGGATCTCAGCCCGTGCACCGTCCGCTAATGCCAGACTATCGATATTTGGCGCCCAATCGGCGCCATAACAGATGCTCACATGCTGATCACTGTAGGTGCCCACCAGGTTGAGGCCCGGATCCGGGCCCGACGAGCTTATGTCAACGACATGAAAGTTATTGTACATGCAGGCGGTCAGGATGAGATCGTTGCGCAACGGATGCGGCTTGAGGCGCCAAATGCCACCGCCCAGATTGAGCTCGGCGAGGCTGCACTTCATGCGGCGCGTATCGAAGAGACGCAACACCTCATCGTAGCTGCCCGTGAGCAGCTGGTGCTCGGCAACTGAACGACTTAGCAGAGAGGTGACGCCGGCGCCATGCGCCCGATTCGTCCAGATACGATCCGTGTCGCCGGTGCGCAAATCGTAGGCATGCAGAAGGCAATCGTCGCCACCGGTGAAGAGACGCTGGGGCGACCAGCGATCAAAGGCGCATGTCCATGCCTCAAAATTGTGCGCATGCCAGCAGCGCAATTGGCTGAGCTTCTGCTGCGCCGCATGCAACTGCAACTGATGGATATTGCCCTTGGAATCGGACACCAGTAGCTGCACAACATCTGCATCGTCAGCACATTGTCGCCAGTCAATGGCCAGTGCTAGAATCGGTCCCCCTTCGATCTGCTCCAGCTGCAAACTGGCACGTTTCATCAGTCGCTGTTCGGCGGCTAGCAGCTCGTAGATCTCGACCTCACCGAGCCCATTGACTGTGGCCAGCAGCGGGCCGCTCTCTGAGTTGCCGGCGGGCAGCCACTTCATGTCCAAGATGGCTGCCGTTTCGATGCACTGCAGCCGCTGCAGAGCGCCGCTCTGCACATCGAAGGCATACAGATAGACGCGACCCTTGCGTGGCTGCTGTGAATGTTGCGACTGTTGTTCAGCAGCAGCTGCTTGTTCCGCATTCACCAGCTGGTAGGTGCCACACGCAAAATAGCCATTATGTGCCTCATCCACTGTGCACCATTCCACCGAATCGGCGGAATAAACGGTGTCCACGCTGTGCAACGTCGTAAACTTCATGCTACAATTGCAATTGTTGGCCAAATATCGAGATACATATGACTTGAGAGTGGGGTCGATATTTACTAGAAAGTGCAGCTGCCACTCAACGCAGCTTCGACAAACAAAATATTGATGGGACAAGCTAAACTATATTTATTTTGAATTGTTATTCTACGAAAATGCAGCGGCCGCATGTCTGCCGCTGTTTACCAACACTTTCACGCGTTTTCAGTATTGTTTCTGTATTGAGAGTATGGTCACTTTGGCTGCTGCTGCAGCTTTGTAAGCATTGCAGCGGCAGTTAGGTAATTCAAAATTTGGTAAATCACATCTTGCCAAGGCGACTGTGCTTTTCCGGCCTTTACGTATTGTCATATTCTCATAAGCATAATCATAACAAAAACTATCGATTGTACCATTTTTGTTTGCCTTTTTCGATCGATAGTTTTGCATAATTATCGATTTATGTACATGTATATTTTTGCAATGAACTTAATCTCGCAGATGTCATCCATCGCAGATCCGATGAAGATTGTTTTGAAATGTCGATATGCATTTATATACAATTATTATGAGGCCACTCACTAGTTGTCGTAGCTGTCAGGTGTTGTGAATACTCCTAATCTGTATACATGTTTCCATATACCGTTATTTTGTGCAATATTTGAATCCATTGTCAGTTATCGCTGCGGCGAGATAGCATTGTAATTATTGCTTATTTAATTGATTGGAAAGAAACAGAAAGAACCCCCGGCCAATGATTGGCTTTGCTTGTGCGACCGACAATTATCGATATTTAAGCGATCTTATTGCTCATTAGAATTTATTTGTATGTTTTTGCTACTTTTAAAAATTAATACGTACTTTCTACTTAGTGCTCGGTTTAGGGGCTACAAATTATTATGAAATTTAGGCTTAGTTGTTCACTTTTCTTCTCCTTTTTTTTTTTTTTTTTCGCTTAATACATTACATAAAAAGTTAATCGGTAATCTGTTGACGACCGTTACACTTTTAAAAATTCAAAAAAGTTACAATTTCTATACCTATTTTTTTATGCAAATACATATTTTTTTTTCTTCTCTTTTAAATTTATTTAGTTTGTTTTTGTTTGTTTTCCTTTGTTAGCTGCAAAATTAATGTATACGTATAGTGCTTGTGTGTGTATTGTATGTGTATTGTGTGTGTATTGTGTGTGTATTTGTTTGCGTCGGTGCGTTTCGTTACGGTTCGTTTTCTCACAGTGTCCTGGTTGGTTTCTGGGGTTAGCCATGGGGCTTATATACTTTGCTGCTTTATACATGTTCCGATGTATGTGAAATACGATATTGCACGCTGTCTCTCCCTCTCCCTCTCCCTCTCCCTCATTCTCTCTCGCTCACTATCTCTGTCCTGCTCTCCCTCGCTCACTATCTCTATATACCTCTCTCTCTTCTTCTAATGTCTATTGCACTAACGTATCCTTAAAGTAAACAGTTAAGTTGATTTTTAAGACGCCCTCAAATCAGATTTTAAAAGAATACAAATGTTTATAAACAGTATACATATATATATATATATATATATGTATATATATATAGTGTAGAAGTTATGCATATTTGCATATGTTTATGCACTTATAGAAAAGAAATAATAAAATAGAATGCTGACTTAAGAATATATTTTCTTCTTCTTCTTTCTTTTTTTTTTTTTTTTTTTTTGCAAACACTTTCTCTTTTGAATAAAACGCCTACGATACCCATCTATATATTCTATCCGTATATATATGCTACACTAGAACACACTTGCAAGAAATTGATGGGCAGGGGGTTGGGCTGGGTTGGTTTGGTTAGGGGCAAGTGGAAGGGGGCGGGGGCAGGGGCGGGGGCGGGGGGACTGGGGGTAGGTTGGCTGACCCGACGACCAAGTGGTGTTTGTGTGTGTTTCGTTGTCTGCACTCACTTTCTCACAGCGATCTCTGGCGCCAACAATAGCCCAAAACATAAGCACATATATATATATATTCTTACAGATATATATATATATATATATATATATAGCTAGCTATATCTGGCACTGTCTACCGTTGATGATGTTCATGTTGATGATGATGTTGATGATGTTGTTGATGTTGATGATGATGATGATGATGTGTTGGCCCCCTGCGGCGCTTTTGCGTTACTCATTTGGTCTTCATGACAATGATCGGTTCAAGTATCTTAAGCATATCATTATTCTCAGGTGCTCCGTTGCCGCCAGCACCACCACCACCACCGCCACCACCACCAGCACCGCCACCAGTGCTGCCGCCAGCTGCTGTCGTCGTCTGCAGCTTGCTGTAGCCCTGCTGCTGCTGGTGCTGACTGAGGCTAACTAGACGCTGTTGCTGCTGTTGCTGCTGCTGCTGCTGTTGCTGTTGCTGCTGCTGCTGCTGCTGCTGCTGATTGATGACAATCGCATCGTGATGGGGCTGCGCTTGCAGGCTGCCTGCCATCTGTTGGAGGTCGTGTTGCTGGAGCTGGAGCTGTGCGGCAAGCTGCTGCTGCTGATCATTGGACGCATCGCCATCCAGCTGGGAGGTGTCCGTCTTGACGGCAAAACTATCGCCGCCAGTATCGGTATCATTGTCATACAACTGCTCAGCTGTCTCCTCCTCCTCCTCCTCGGTTTTGGCATGAAACTCGGTGCTGGCGCTGCTGCTCCGACGTGGCGTATGGCTGCGCATCCGTCGCAGTCGCGCATACTCGGCCTGTTTGGACAGGCGCTCCTTGCGCTCCTCAATGTTCTCGGTGGCCCGGATTTGGGCACGCATGATACGCGCTCGCTCCGACAGCTTCTGTAATCGGATCGTACGCTGCTCCGGCGACTCGTTCGCACGGACCGCCCGCTGATGCGCCGCCATTTTGTCCAAACGGATGCGTTTCTCCTCCTCCGTTTCGTATTTGTTGGCGCCACTGCGTCGCGGCGTTGACATCTGCTGGTGCACGATGCCATCGCCATCGGCCGTGGAATGTGCATGGATCTGATGATGGACATGCTCAATGGACGAGGGGCGGCCGCGCCGATGCGTTAAATGCGGCGTGGCTAGCATTTGATTGATCTCCTGCTCCAGCAGCGTATTGGTCTTCAGATGCTCCTCCTTTACGGAGAGCAGGTTGTTCTTGCGCGGCCTTCCCCGTCCAACTTTGGGGAACTCTTGGACCAGCTGCTGCTGCTGCTGCTGCTGTTGCTGGGACTGTTGCTGCTGCTGCTGTTGCTGCTGCTGTTGCTGGGACTGTTGGTCCAGTCCGGTGACAGTCAGCGTGGGATTTGTGCCCGTCGGCGCCGCCGTCAATAGATTGTATTGGCCGGTCGCCGTTGTCGGACTGCTGCCGCCGCTGGCGTTCGCAAAATGCACGGGCGTAAACGGCGGCGGCACCGTGTTCGGCCCAATGCCCAACTGGAAGCCATTGTGATACATGGGATAATAGGCGGTCGTTGCGGTGCCATTGGCGCCACTGGCGCCACTTGTGCCGCCGCCACCGATGCCGCCGGTAACAGTAACTGTGCCGGTGCCGGTGCCAGTGGTGCCGCCACTGCTATTGGCCGTTGCCGGGAAGGTGGCCAGATAGGGTAGCTGATTGTATAGCTGGGTCGTTGTCGTCGTCGCCGCCTGTCCAAGCTGCTTAAGCGCCTTCTGCTGCTCCCCGGCGGCGGCCACAATCACCTTGGCCTCGTTCTGGCCCAGTGTAACAGACCCGCTGTTATCGGTCGTCTCGTTGCCGGACTGCAGGCGCCACATCCAAAACAGGACACCCAGAAAAAGAGAGAATTTTATGTGTCAGGTTATGTTGCCAGGCAGAGCTTCACGAGCTTAATCTTCTTCAGCCCCAGCAACTCTCGAGAAATGCAAAAACAAAAAAAAAAAAAAAAAAAAAAAACAAACAACAAAAAACATGATAAAACAATTATTAATCGTTGACAGTGAAACTTCCATAAGAATTTCGAATGTTTGATTTTTTTCTTCCTAAGCGCCGCCTCTTCTGCTTACATATATATATATAAATTATATATATATATATATATATATATTACGTGTGCAAGAATGCCGAAAATAAGGCAAGCTGAATCCAACTCCAACTTTTCGTTAAATTTGAATATAATTCTGCTGAGATCTTGCTCTAAAAAAGAAAACCAGAACTAAACTATTTTTAAGCTATTATAAAGAAATAAAAATAACGCCTAAGAATTGTGCCGATATCGTTAAACGTTGGAAAGGGAAGACATATCAAAATAGGTTTAGTAAATAGTAGATTTCAATAAGTGTAAATTTCAATTGTCCACAAATACAAATTGCCTCTTCCTGCTGATATAATTGCTATATATATATATAGGTATATATATATATATATATATATATATGGGAACTGAGACAGACTGACTGATAGAAAGAGACAAATTTGCATCTTCTTTTTGCATGAATTGAAGACGCATTTGGAGACCTTTTGGGGCACTACACAAAATAGCATTTTAATTAGCTGTCAGATTTCGATTTCTATATATATATCAAAGTTGAGTTGCTCTTTTTTGTAGTGTATTTTTTTCTCTCTTTCTCTCTGCAAGAATCTATATAAATATATCAATATATATCCGTTCGCGTCTTCAAATCTTCTAATAAAATATATAAAAGAAAACAAAAATTAAATGTTATTTTTCGAATTTGTTTTTTCTTTTTTTTTTTAAACTTGTTTTTTGAGCTGTGCTTTTTTTTTTGTGATCTTCTCTGCTCATCTTTTGTCTCTTTTTGTTTTTGTGGATGCGCGCGCCACTGGCTAATCCCTGGCACTGGCACTGGCTCTGTTCTCTGGCTCTGATCTCTGGCTCTGATCTCTGGTTCTGGTTCTGGCACTGATTCTCTGGCAACTGGCACTGGCTCTGATCTCTGGCTAGTCTGGCGTTGTGGTCTGCATACGCACCTGAAGTTCCACCATATTGGCGTATTTCTGCTTATAGAACTCGAGCTGATTGGCAATGCTAAAGTGCGGCATATGCGTCTGCAGCAATTTACCAGTTTTGCCCGGCTCCTCGCCATAGATCTGTTGCACAAATATGCTACCCGCTTCGGCTGCACCGCTGCCGCCGGCAACGCCATCGATTAGCTGCTGGGCGCCCAGCGAGTAGCGTGGCTGTTGCTGTTGCTGCTGTTGCTGGAGTTGTAGTTGCTGCTGCTGCTGCTGTTGTTGTTGCTGCTGCTGCTGTTGCTGCTGTTGTTGCTGCTGCTGCTGCTGCTGTTGGGGCTCCTGTTTGAGCTGCATTGTCGGTCGCAGCATGCCCGGCGCTATAAACATATTCTGGCCCATATACTCGATGGCCTGATGCTGTTGATAGGCGGCCGCTGGTGCGGCTGTAACCAGATGTTGCTGCTGTTGCCCGTCGCCGGCAACGGTTGCTGCCGCCGCTGCTGCTGCCGCTGCTGCTGTCGTTGTGTTGTTGTTGTTGTTGTTGCTGCTGCTATTGCTGCTACTGGTTGCAGGCGCTGACGAGACGTTTGCCTGATTTAAATTAATAGTATGCTCATTATTACAATTGGCTGGACCAGCTACGGAGGATGCGGTTGCAGCTGCTGCGGCGGCGGCGGCGGCAGCAGCTGCTGCTGCTGCTGCGGTTGCCACGGCAAGCACCTGCTGCTGCTGCGGCTGCGCGGTCAGTGAATTGGAATTGGTCGAATTGGTCGATGAAGACGACGACGAATTCAGTGGCACGCCTGCATGCACCTGCACCTGTTTGTAAATCTTTTTCTTTTCTCTGACCTTTTTCGCATAGTCGTTCAGCTTTCTCAGTCTTTCCTTGCGCTCCTCCACCGATTCGCTGGCGATGCGCTGACGCGCACGCGCCGCCATCTCAGCCAATCGGATCTTGCGCTGGTCGGCCGTTTCGCTGGCACGATACATCCTCATGCGTTCGGCCAGCTTGGAGAGTCGCTTCAGCCGCTGATCGGGCGATTCCATCGCGCGTCGGAGGCGCTGACGCGCCGCATTGCGCACCAGACGCATTGCTCGCTCCAGGTCGGATTCGTTTTGGCGTCGCTGGCGATTCGCCTCCGCATTGCGGAGCAAACGCTTACGGTATTCGTCTTCGCTTTCACGCTGTCGCCGCTCGCGCATCCTCTCAGCATTGCGGGCCAAACGGCGTTGGCGTGCCTCGGGGCTCTCGTTCCACCTCTGCTGATGATGATGATGGTGTTGGTGCTGTTGCTGCTGCTGTTGCGATTGCTGTTGCTGCTGCTGTGTGTTGGTCGAGCTGACGCTGGAGGCGGGTCCCAGCGGCGTTGGTGGCGGCTGTTGCTTCAACGAGAGTGGCTGTGAATAAGCGGGTAATGTTATTTGCAATTGTTGCTGATGAAATTGTTGCTGCTGCTGCTGCTGCTGTTGTTGTTGCTGCTGCTGTTGTTGCTGCTGTTGCTGTTGTAGATGATGATGTTGCTGCTGCTGTTGTTGAAACTGTTGCTGCTGCTGCTGTTGCTGCTGCTGCAGCTGCAACTGTTGCTGTTGATGGGTCGACAATGGTACCAACAACGCTGACGGATGGTCGATAAGAAGGCGCGCATTTGGACCATTTATTGCCAGCACATGTGTCGCGTATTGTTGCTGCTGCTGCTGCTGATGGTGGTCAAGTGTCGGCTCTATCTTTATCCCATTGGGATCTGGTTCCATTATTTGGCAAAGCCTGAACAACAATCGAAATTGTCGTCAAATCGTTGCTTGATCGTCGCCTGTTTGCTTCTTGATCGATATACACAATACACAATAACGAACGATAAACAGTCAGCAAGGCACTTCCACTGGCGCTGCCAGTGCCACTGCCACTTCCACTTCCACTGCCACTTCCAGTCAACAATCAGCGATATCCTGCTGCTCTTGATAATATCGATAACTGTTGCTGCTACTTCTGCTGCTGCTGCTGCTGCTGCTACTACTACTACTGCTGCTGCTGCTGCTCGGGCGACAAAGACGTTGGCGTTTTGGTCGCCGCATTTAACAGCCGTTCTCGTTGCGTTTTCGTTTTTTGTTATTGTTTGCTGCTTCGCAATTTGTGGCTCGTCGTTGGTAGTAGTTATATAAAAAGAAATGCGCCTAAATATCGTTTATCGTAATCGTTATCGCTGTACATGCACGCACACACACACACACACGCGCAGGCACACACATGCATACGGCTGATGTCTCGCTAATTCTCGGTCCGTGTAATGCATATATATATTTTTTTTCGTCTTTTCTTTCTTTTTTTTTGGTGCGTTTTCGTTTTTAACAACTTTTGGCTGCTGCTGATGCTGCTGCTGCTACTGATGCTATTCTCTCTTTCTTTCTTTCTTGCTCTTTATCGGTCTCTCGCTTACCGTCGCTGCTCTCTCGTTGTTCGTTGATTGCTGCTGCTGCTGCTGCTGCTGTTTTCGGTTTCTGTTTTGCGCATCACCCTTCTTTTTTTTTATATCATGTCAATCAATTTGCAATATGCTTCTAAATATGTTGATAGTTGCTGCCTCAGCTATTTTCCCCTGCTGCTGCTGCTTCTGTTGTCGCCTTCTCTTTTTTGTGCTCTGCTTCCTCTTGCTAGTGTCGTCTCGCGCCGCCTGCACATGCAAATGTCAAAAATCATTCATACACACAGATGGCAACAAAACAGAATTCAAGTAAAAAAAAAACGTACGGTTTGTGTCTCAGCTAAAAACAACGAATTGCGCACCTTTTACTACAGTCTGCTCCCAGTTGCCAGTTGCGCGCTTATTTTTTGCTGTTGTTGTTCTTGTCTGCTTTTCTTTTTGCTTTACATGTATATATATATAGGGACTGTGCAAAAGTTGACGTTGCGTACTTTACTTTATTTTCATTTTTAATCGTTTCTTTTTTCTGCTTTTTTTTTTTATTTTTTGCTGTGGCTACTTTTGGTGCGTGCGCACGTTTCTTCTTCTTGCTTGATAGTAAATGACAATTGGCGCCGCTACCGCCGCCGCTGTGTGCCTTCCAATGACTATACGGCGCTTCCAGTCACTTCCAATCGATTTTTCACATGATTATATGTACACACACACAAGCAGACGTTCACGACTCACTCGTACACACACACACACACAAGCGGCGGTGTCTATATATATATATATGCAAACGCAAGTGTATGTAAGTGTGCATCAAATACATACATACATATATAAGGACAATATACCCTTTTATAAAAAATTTAAAAGCGATTCTCTCACAATTGTTGCATCAGCTGCAATTTGTTCATCAATTGTTCATTTATTTTTATATTCCGTTTTGCCGCTCGAAAATTGTCGGCAATTTCTGCACTCGCCTATTTAAATGTACATTATTTCACTGTGTGCATATTAATTGTAAAGCTGCATTTTGTCCATATTCAGGCATGACGTTTCACATATTTATCTCTCAAATTGTACGCGCGCAAACTGTTGAAATAATTGTGTTTGTTTTTGAGAAATGAAACAACAAAAAAAACGCGCTAAATTCTCCGGCTAGCTAAATGCTCCGCCGTTTTCTGTACCAACGCACACAACAACACATTAAAAAATAAATACAACTGGAAATTGGAAGGCAACTGGATGTTTACGTGTGTGTATGTATACATGTAGCATCAGCGATAGACTCCATTTCCATTGCAATGCTATCGATAGCATTGTGCGCAATTTCGATAGGCGCATACCCATTTTGATAAATGCGCGCCATGCCGTTTGCGATATGATCGATTTCGATATATCACACAATGGGTGGCAACATTTGAATTCTGTTTAACATAGACTAAAAACTCTTTTTGAATGTTTCCAATGACAATTAAAACGAGCGCGCCATTTAAAAATTGTGAATGCAACTTTATTCAAGTATTCATTTTGTTTTTCGTTTGCTTTTGTGTTGTTTTTTTTGTTTCTTTCTTGTTTGAGTGTGTGTTGTTGTTTGTTTTTTTTTTAGTGTACATAGAATATTACAATTACATAAAATGTATTTCATAATTTTACATCAAAACAATATAATGGGAGGGCAGGGTAAAAAGAGTAAGAAAAAACAATTTGAAATTTCGACTAGAACTTAAGTGGTACGTTTAATATATATATTTTGTATTTTTTTCCTTTTTTTGTATTTTTTTTTAGTTTTTTTTTGTTAATTTGCTCATTTATTGTTGGTTTTTGTTCTTTGTTAGGGTGCGTGTTTTTTTTTTCTTGATTGGGTTCTGTAAGGAGGTGGGGTGGGGGGCGTGAGGCTTTCAATGTTACTATAGCATATGTGTATGTGTGCGTGTGTGAGTGTGAGAGAGTGTGTGTATACACATAATCCTGTGTGGATTGCTGGTGAAAATGGATTCGTGTCTGCTCGCGCCTTTTTATTACAGCATGGGAATGACACACACGCACACACGAACACACACACACACATGCACAGTGGGACAAGTTGTTGTTGCACTTTTGACGGCAATGTTGAAATTGCGCCTAAAATTGTTTTTTTTGGTAGGCAAGTTGAACAATTGACCGCAAGATGTCGCCACCTGTTGCAGCGAAATAACGGCTATTGCTGATTGAAAGAATGCAAATTCCGTTTGGATGCAAATACAGTTAAAAAATTCAACCACAGCAACAACACACACACACATGCAAACATATGCATATATATGAGCAAGTGTGCGTGTGTGTACATATGGGGATGAAGTTAACTATTGCTTTTGGGGGTTTTTCGAGCGTTCTGCTTCTTTCCTCCACCACATGTGTGTGTATCTCTCACATGTGTGCGTGTGTTTGTCTGTGTGTGTGTGTGTGTGTGTGTGTGTGTGCTAAGTGACGTGCATACATTTACACTTGACTATTTCCTATGTGTGTGTGTGTGTATCTATGTATATTATAATATTCTGTGTGTTTTGTGTATATATAACTATATATATATATATTTATATTTATATATATCGTACGAATATAATGCATGCATTATAAAAATACTTTTTTTTGTTTTTTTTTTTACTTTATCTTTGTTTAAATTTTAACTTAAAAAAAAATTGCCGACACTTTGCTAGCTCCAGAAAAAAAGTGGCATTTATCCATTCATCATTGTTATTGTTATGATAATCATTATTATTATTGTTTTGATAATTATTATGTATAGCTGCTTGCTATTTTTTTATTTCCTTTTCTCGTTTTATTTTGGGACGCATCCTTTTTTAGGCGCCTTTCCCTTTGCTGTTGTTGTTGTTGCTGTTCTTTGCCCGTTTCTCTGTGTGTAATTGTTATATATGCATATGTGTTTTCAATATATATATGTATATATATATATATGTATTATTTATAGATGTTTTTTCTTCTTCTTTCATTCATTTCCTTTTGTTTTTTTTGCTGTCTAAAACGACGACGTTGCTGCCCACACATACATACATGCTAATGTTTGTGTGCGTGTGTGAGTGTGTGTGTGTGTTCGTGTGTGTGCGTCATACATGCATTATTCTTCTTCTTTTTAATGCAGATTTCTTGTACGCCCGCACAAATTCCTCCTTCTTCTTCTTCTTCTTCTTCTTCTGCATTGCTGCGTTTCCGTTTACACAATGGCTTCCATGTTTCTGATTAGATATTCTTTTACTCCTGATTAGATTCGGTCTGTTTTGTGTGTTTGTTTACTTGGAAGCTAGGTTTCTGATTAGATATACCTTTGATTAGATGCCGTTATATTTTACCCCCTCTCTCTCTCTTTCGCGCTCCCTAGTCTACATGGAGGTATGTGTGTGAGTGTCCGTGTGTGTGTGTGTGTGTTTGGGATGTGTGTGTCTGATTGGATGCACTTTCCGCTACTTGCTGGAGCCAGCTCCACAAGTTACGCACTACACTCGCTGACTGGAGTCTGATGCTGAGTCGTCTGCTGGTGCTTAGTAGCCCTTGAGGCGATCCTCGAGCGGCGGTTTAATCACCTTGGGCACACTGGCGCGCGAGACGCGCATCCTTTCGGCGGCTTTGGCCAAACGCTTTTTGCGCTCATCGTTCGATTCGCTGGCGCGTCGCAGTCGCTGTCGGGCGGCGTTCTTCATCAGTCTTAGGGTTCTTTGTACTTCATTTTCGTTTTGGCGCCGCACACGATTCGCTTCGGCATTCTTGGCGAGCCGCATCCGATATTCGGCGTCCGATTCTTTTGATCGCTTGTCTCGCATTCTCGCCGCGTTCCGTTCCAGTCGACGTTCGCGCGCTTCCAACGATTCGTTGCTGCGTCGACGCGCTGCTTTCTGCGCCCGCGACGACTGCGGCCCAATCGACAAATGATGATGCAGCGGATGTTGTTGTTGTTGCGGATGCTGTTGCTGCGGATGTTGTTGTTGTTGCGGATGTTGTGAATGTTGTTGTTGCTGCTGCTGTTGATGTTGTTGCTGCTGCTGTGGATGCTGTTGTTGCTGCTGCTGTTGCTGTGGATGTTGTTGTTGCTGTGAATGTTGAAAACTATTTTCACTGTTATTGTTATTGTTACTGTTATTGCTGGTAGTGTTATTGGCGGTACTGCTGGTAACAGCGCCAGAAACGGACGATGCAGCAGCGTTCGCAGCGGCGGCGTTGGCAGCGGCAGCAGTCGCTGTCGCCGCAGCAGCAGCAGCAGCAGCGGCAGCAGCAGCAGCAGCACCTGTACTCGCACTAGCAGCAGCGGCAGCGGCAACTGTTGTCGTATAGTTGTTGTACTCTATGAGGCCCCGGTTGCTCGGATACAGATGGTGCATGGGATTCTCATAGTTGAGATATTCGGGCTTGATGAAGAACGGATCGGAGCGGGCAGCGCTCAGCGGCGCCGTTGGCGAATTGAGGAAATATAAACGGCTGTGATGTTCTGTGGTTATGCTACCTCCGCCGCCACCCACACCCGCGGACATTGGATTGGTGGTGGTGGGTGCTCTGCTCTTTGCCGTTGTTTTTCTTCTTGTTCTTGTTGTTGTATTTTTTCGTTTATTTTTATTTATTTATTTATGTTCCGTTTTTGTTTTGAGATCGCTGCGACAGCGATTTGGTTTTTGCGCCTATCGATTGCCGTTTGGCGTTTTCCTTCTTTTCGCGTTTTCTGCTAACCAATTTTTCCCCGCTTTTGCTTGTGTTTTGGGTTAATTTGTGTTTTTGTTGTGGGCGTTTTTTTTTGCGATTTTTTTTGCCGCGTTTTTTGGCACACAGCACACACAATTTAACTGGGCAAAAAAATGTAGCGAGTAAACAACAAAAGCGACATAACTAATCAATATGGAAAAAAAAACTTCCAAATTCTATTGGAAGTGATTCCACGATAAACTTGGTACGTGCACACGTACACACGAACACGCATGCACCAGTATTTCGCATGGAAGCTTATTTCGCTCATTTCGCTCTCTCTCGCTCTCTCTGGCGCTCAGTGACTTCCAGGTTTTTTTTTGGGGGGCCCTTCCAATTGTCAAAATGTAGCCGGCACGGTTGCAGTGCAGACTTTAGCACGCAGGGCTGCATGGACAACCGTGAATCGATTACCATTTTTTTTGTTTTAACTTGGATTTAAGTTAATTTGAAATTATTTTATATCTCAAATATTATTTATACATAAAGACAACTAGTAACATTTGTCTAATTAAAAACCATATATTTTTAACTAAACACCAATGCTAAATTGGTAAATTTGATTAATTGTTGAAATATCAAATTTGTCATATGTTAATATGATATTTATACATACTTTACCAAGTTAACTTAATCCATAATTGTTTGTTGTGCAAATTAATTAATTTTTGACAAATTACTTTCACAGAATCTGTTAAGGCAACAGTCGTTATCGTGTTATCGAGCCTCAAATGTTGCTCTCATGGAAAATAGTTATCGTTTGACAATGAGCATTGGTCAGTTATCGATATATATGTTCGTAATGATTGAATTTAACACCGAGCTAACAGTAACATCATGTAACAGCTCAACATTTACAAGGTAACGCATAGAGCTCGTTAAATATGACATCATAAATATACGGTTCCTCAATGTCAACTTAACAAATACATATATTTGATGTATTTCTTAAATTTATTAAATTTATGTATTTTTTTGCAATTTTAGAAACTGGAAAATAATCAGCGTTTTTACAACGTAAGCAATAAATCGGGTCTTTATCTTAAAATTCAAAGAGCGTGACGTCACTAGGCGCACGCTCTCAGAGATCGACGTTGAATGCTCAGCGAAATGCGTCACCTTGCGCATTTCATGCTCGTGTGCTGTGATGTTTTTTGTTTTTTTTTCTTCTTTTTTTTTGTATATTGTTTTGTCTTGTTGGATATTTGCCGTGAACGGACGTCTTGTGTTTAGCGCTGCTGCGTCGCAGTTGGCGTAGTTTGACTCAAAACAACTCAGTAACTGTAACGACGACAACAACAAAAGCGCATTTTGAATTGTGTTTACATTTTTGAATGAAATTTATTAACCGACTGTGTGTGTTTTATGTGAATTATTATTAATCATAAATATTGTTTTTTTCGTGTGTGTTTTTTTTGTTGTTTTTTGTTGACGACCAAACAAAGTGCAGTTCGGCGATGTGCAGCAGGTGCAAAAGAACAAATTCAATCAACGATTTGTCAACGAGATTTATGTAAGCATAAAAATAAAAAACGGCACATAACATCAAATTACAAATACACATATGTAATATGTAATATGTCTGTGTGTATTTACATACACACACACACATGCACGCATAAATAGACCTCCTTTTTAAAATTCAACGACTGCATATGGTCTACATTCAAATAAATAAATAACTATACAGTAATAAATAAATGAAAGAAAAAATGAAATGAATAAATATACAATACACGAACATGTACAATAATAACAATCACAATAAAAAGCAACTTTACACATTCCAAATTAATTCTGCTTGTGTGAAAAACTAATAAGTAAAAAAGAAACAGCAGCAACAACGACAACAACAATCGCAGCAACAACAACAACAGCAAGAAACCCATAGGCACGCCAAAGCAGAAGAAGAAGAAAATAAATAGCAATTTCGACTAAATAAAGGTATGTACATATGCATGCTTGTATGTGTGTGTGTGTGTGTGTGTGTTACGTTTACTTTACATACAAACACCATACTGAGTTATAGATATGACTGTGAACATTCATATGTATGCATGCATGGGTGTGTGTGTGTGTGTGCTTATGCTTGTATGTGTATGTGTGTATGTTTCGTTATTAGTTTAACTCTTCAATTTATTATTGTTATTATTACTGCTGTCGTGTGTGTTTGTGTGCGCGCGTGCGTGTGTGTGTGTGTGTGTGTGTGTTTTGGCCCCGGTGCTGTTGCCTCGCATTTGCTTTTTGCCTCTTTCGCTAGTTCTTATTGTTGTTTGCTATTAACTATGCTCACTTAAGCTGAGCCACTGGAATAGTTACGTTAAATCAGCGCGTTCGCTCTCTGTCCGTATGTCTCTGGCTCTGTGAGTGTCTGTCTGTGTCTGTGTGAGTGTGTAAGTATTTTAGCATGCGACAGAGGCAGAGGCAGAGATTACGGTGATAATACCCAAGAAATGTGAAGAGAATTTGATGTCTATGTATTTGTGTATGTGTTTGTATTTGTATTTGTTTTATTGCTCTTTGCGCATTTGATCACCCACATGATAAAAACTAAAACGCCAGGTTAAAACGAACACACATACATATATTTACACATACACATACATACATACATAAATACGTACGTATAAATTCAATTAAGTGAAATTTGATGATTGTCAGAAATTTCCAGTTGCACTTTAAATGAACTTTAAATTTTATCAATTGAAAATAGTAAAATTCTAGACGAACACAAACTTTCAATTTAAATTAATATACTTTTTTGATCAACATTAAAATATATATATATATATATATATATAATTGAATAGTCCCATTAGCACTAAAAGATTTGTTTTTATTTGATTATTTCCAAGTGAAGTTGTTAATTTTGCCAAAATATCGTGTTCGTGTCGTGTCTTGAATAATAAACCGATACACGTCCATCTCTAATGCATCCATTCTACAAACATGTACATGTGTGTGTGTGTGTGTGTGTGTGTGTGTATGTGTATATGTAAAGTTAGTGTTTTCCAGCACAGTGACCTCGCCTTTTCATTCTTTCTTGTAGCCGACTTGTAACTTTCTTACGTCTTACGCCAGTGTTGGAACACTGTTGGAACACTCAATAGCATTTTGAATTAGCCATGCATCGATTCATAAAATCGATTAATCAGCGCCCAGCTGTCAACGAACAGCACAAATCTAATACAGTTACCAATTGGAATATATTGGAAGTAGCATACATGTGTGGATCCAATTAGATTGGAATTTGGCAGATTTGCCAATTGCTGCAAATCTAGCTGCGCAGCAGCAGCAGCAGAGATAAAAAGAAACACGAGCACAGCTCGAAAAGGCGCATTCTCAAAGACATTTGCCGCTTTTGCACATTTAGCCATTTTTATTTTGTTGTCTCTCTTTTTTTCTTTTAATGATCCTTTGGGCCTGCCTTTGTCTGCTGCCTGGTAGCAACAACAACAACAACAGCAGCAGCAAAAACATCGCTTGGCATTTTACGACACATGCAAAACTTGCTATTTAACATTACCATATCCATTTTCCATCCTCAACTCGCTGACTCACACACACACACACATACACATGTACATGTTTGTAACAGAGTATCATTAAATGCAGATCTCTATAAAAGCATAAAAAAAATACACACATACATTGTTGTTGTTGTTGTGGTTATTGCGTTCGTTTCATCGATGCAAGCAGCAAACCCAAAACCAAAACCAAACCAAGCCAACAGCAACAAAAACAACCACTAGCAACACATGCATATATTCACACACACACACACACATACACACACATGCACAAAGCAAAGCCAAACCAGCAATCCATAATAATCTTCCCGTAATTTATAGTCCAAGACAATTTATGTAATTTACAAATACCAAAAACGAACGAGACGGCAAATGACGGAATGTACACGAATGAGCAGGCAAAGCAACAACGACGACAACAACAACAACAGCGACAGCGCTGAGAGCGAATGCAACTGCAACTAACGATAATAACAATAACTGAAAAAAAAAACAACAACAACGACAACAGCGTACTAAATAAACAATTCAACAAATTTGATCCGAGGCAACACACACACACACACACTCACACAGGCGAGCATACATAGACACGCACATGAAAATGCATATGAAGAAAAAAAAATAAAATAAATGTGTGCAGTAAGAAAACGTATAAAATAACAACAACAACAACAGTAAGTGCAGCAACTGCAGTGTTCAAACAAACGGCAACTGCGACGGCGACAGCGACGCTAACAGTGACTGCAGCGCGTATATAGAAAATGTCGTTCGGTTTTTGTTTTTCGCTTCTCAAGTTTTGTGTGAACGCATAAAAAGTAATATGCAGGAGAGACAGAGAGAGAGAGAGAGAGATCACAAGAGCGAGAAGGAGCATTATTATTTGTATATCATTTTTAATGCGTCGCACCGAAGCTTTTAATACGCTGCCAGCAGGTATTGAGAAATATCGAATTGAAACAATATATACAAACAAATATTGATAGCGATATTAGCAACAGGTGCAACAGCTATATATTTATGTATATCTATTTAGAATACAATGAATACAGTACGCCAGCAAACTATTGCAATTCATTGATTATTTATTATTATTTATTTAAGGTCAACTAGAGCCAGTCAACCGAAAAAAGTTAGATAAAATTAGATTAAAAATTAAATTTAAATTAGAAGATTTGGGGGGGTATTTGAATGCAAAATGATAGAACATTTATTGCATGGATTAGGGAAAACCCCTGGAAACAATTCCAATCAGAGCGAAAGAAAATTGGAGGAATGAGTTGAATGTATGTGAAATCGGTTATTCACGAGACAAGACGTTAAAAAATTCAGCTCTTATAATATATATTAATGCAAATATTATAAAGAATAACAATGTTGTAAACTTTTGAATGTAGTCAGCATTAATTAATAAATTAATATTATTTACAACAACAAACAATTTGCATAAGAAAAAGTAAAAAAGTGAGTCAATAATTTCTCAACTCACTGTGCATCTATGTGTATATAGACATATGCATATATCAGTATTTACACCTGCATATGCATTATTATTTTTCTTTCTTATTTTTATAAAGATAAGATCTCAGTTACTTCTTCCTTTTTGTGGCTTATCAACAACGTGCATGTCAAAGTGATTATGTACACTCATAGCTGAGAGTAAACCAAATGCTTGCAACAAAAAATATATATACAAAAACTACATAAAATTATAAAACTTGCACAAACACAGGCGCACACACACACACAAAGACACTCACTCGCACACATACACACATAGACATACTCACTTACTATCACTCTCTCGCTCACACGTTCAAGCAGTGAGTGCGGTAATTGCACTTATTGCACGTGTACATTAAGCGCTCTTGCTGTGCTCTCTTTCTTTTTCTCTAAATCCGCCTCTCTTTTAATATTTTCGCGCTCCGCAACCCAAGCCAGGCCCCAAACAGCGGCAGCAGCGACTTGCTCGCTTTCTCACTCGCTCCTTCCAGTTAAGAACGAAATGCAATGCAGGAAAAAAAAGTGCTTAAATAGTTTTTCTTTTGTATGTTTTGTTAGCTTTCTATGCTTCTACATTGTTGCTGCTGGTGCTGCTGCTGCCTGAACGATGTTGTTGTTGTTGCTATGGGTCACATGTAGGTTAGGGCATTTCAAGTGCGACTTGCTATTGACGTAGTTGTTTCTTTTTTTTATCTCTTTTGCTCTTGCGGTTTAACTTTGCATTGCGTTGCATTAATGACGTCGAACGCTGATGATAATAATGATGATGAGGCTGAGAACTGGGTGGAGAGTTACACAGCATATATACATATATCTATCTATATATATATTTATATCTATATATCTATATATCTATATATCTATATATATATATATATATATATTTGGATATGTGTGCATGCATAGGTGAGAGGACTTGCTGGTTTTGGTTTTGGCATCATTTATGGCTCTGCTTGCCTGCCTGCTGTGATAAACTTGTCTATGCGCCTGCTACTTTTTATGCGCTGCGTTCTGTTCCCAGTTCCCAGTTTGCCAGTTTGCCCAGTTCTCCCATTTTTGTCGTTCTGTGTGTTTGTGTGTGTGTTATTTTGTGCTTATCTTCACTGCCGTTGCGCCATTGCCAAGTTTTCGTCTAGTTTTGGTTTCTCAACTTCTCAGCTTGTCTCGCTCCTGCTTCTGGCATCTTCTTTACCTTTCCATTCCATTCCATTCCGTTCCCTTAAGCACACCCACCGCCCACACGCATTTTTAGCTTTTGCTTGTGTGCAGTTCTTGCTTAGCTTTTCACAATATACCCTGTTCCAAAAGCGCATAAAAGGGTATACGCTCACAGGCACGTGGATTAAATAATTTCAATTTGCAAAGAGTTCTCTATTCGAAATATTACCAGTATAATTATATATATGCAAAATATATACTTGTATGTATTTGAAATCTCATCGCTTTTAAAAATCAATTTTTGACAAGAGTAAAAGAACTTCTTGTACGGGAAACAGAGACAGAGTATTGGGTAGCGTCAATGCTGTCGATTGTCACGTTGTTACTGGCTTAACTTCGTCTGTTGCTTTAGCATCTATCTTGCCATGCATTCTCCTCTTACGTGGGTTACATGTTCGTCGTTGCCATAATCATCATCGTCGTCATCATCAACATTGGAATTATTATTTATTTTTGGCTCGCTTTAGCGCATTCTTGAAATCCCCCCTCCCCCACCTGCGACACACATACATTGCGTGTGTGTGTGTGTGTGTGTAGTAAATGCTTTTATATTTATTTTATTTAATCGCAACTCTCTTTTTTTTCTTCTTTTTTTTTTTTGGTTTAACATTTGCATCATTTGCTATATCCATTTTCGATTTCCACAGAATTAAAGCATTTCTCAATTATTTATTTTTGTGAGAAACATAAACCGAACTTTGCCTTTGGCTTTGTGTATACAATAAATATATACAAATATTTTTGATGACTTTCGTTTGTTACGCTGAAAATGTTTACACAATATTGCTACAACTCTAAACCGATTAGCGATTGAATATCATTCAATATATACAAGTGTATACATATATATATATATATATATCAATATATGTGCATGCATGCATACATATGCTATTAAACTCTTTTTGCCTGGTTTTAATTCTGGTTTTGGGACCACACCTATTTACACACACACACATAACGCATGATGCGATTGTCAATCTTCAGTTGGATCAAGTCGAGTCTTTAATAATATACACACACACATAGATACATTTACATCTTTGTATGCTCACACATACACACACACATGCAATTATACTTTTTGTAGGTGTTCAATTTCCACTTCCCCAACAAACACTCGCGATTGCTCTCTCTCTCTCTCTCTCTCTCTCTCTCTCTCTCTCTCTCTCTCTCTCTCTCTCTCTCTCCCACTGTCTCTCTATGCAACTTTGTATATCCACCCACCTATAATTTAATAAATATATGCACACACACACACACACACACACATACACACACACACAAAGCTTACATCTCTTCTTCCGGACCCATTGTTATAGCAAGTACATGTAAATTATTGTTCCACGTTGAGGCTTTCATTGTCGTGAGCATGTAATTACCACGCACAGCAACAACTACACACACACACACACACACACACAAACACACACACACATATTTACATACATACACCCACTGGAAAAAAAACAGATCAATCTTTCGCTAAACTTAATACAAGTCAAGCAATTTTTGATGTCTGCAATTGATTACAAATTGAATTCAGAAACAAGTCACGCCGACCATTAAATACCCTTTCTAAAAAAATATATATATATCTATATATATATATATATATATGTAAACTATATGCTTTTCACAACTACAAATGCCATCTTTATTTTAGTGCATTTAAGAGACAAATAATTTGACCTTACATTTATGGTAATTATTATTATACATCTGCAACTGAGTTGAAACATTCAAGTTGCTGTTCTTGATTGTGTCTTCATCTTCTTCCATTCTTCTCCTCTATTGGCTCTTTCTATCACACACACACACACACACACACAATTCCTATATGCGCACAACTTGTCTCTTTTTTCGCGCATTCTATCGGGTACACAGAGTATAAGAAGAAGCGTACTATTTCTTTCAATATATACTTTCTAAGTCAACGACAGCGTTTAAAATTTATCTAGTGCGCACACACACACACACACTATACCAAGCAACAATGTACGCCTGTGCGTGTGTATGTGTGTGTGTGTGTGTGTGTTCATCTATCAGTGCGCCAACTTTGTCTTCGTTCTTAGCGATGTGTGTTCTTCCAAGTCTTCAGCGCTCTGCCTCTTCTACTCCCTTCTCTTCCTCTTCTTCTTGGTCTTCTTGTTGCTGCTGTTGTTGTTGTTGTTCGTGTTATGTTCGCTAGCTGTCCGCAAATATGCTCACAAATATTAAATTGTACGTACTCCGCCCACCGCCCACCCCTTCTTGTGCGCCTTGGCAGCACCACTCACCGTCCGTGCGTTGTATAAATTTTCTGTAGAACTGTACAATAGCAAAAAAAAAAATATATATATAAAAAAAAGTTAAAGCACAGACCAACGACGACGACGACGACAAGAGTTAAGTATTAAATGTACGTGCACACACACACACACATGCACGCTGAGAGAGTTGCTTGTGTGTGTGTGTAGATGTATGGATATGGATAGTAAGTGTAAGTAGCGAGTATTTGTTTTTCTCGTCTCTTTGTTGCTGCTGCTGCTGTTGTTGTTGTTGTTGTTATTATTTCTTTGTTGTTATAGTTGGCTGCGACTACGATTTTAGCACGCTGAAAAGAACTAAAGCAACAAACGGGCCAACAGCACCAGCAACATTAAAACACACAAACACACACAGCAGCAGTAACAACAGCAACAGCAACAGCACCAACAACAACAACACCAACAACAGACAAATGTTGAGTTTCTTGACTTTTCTGCCATTACTATTTAGTTGTAAAGCATTCGGCTCTCTCTCCCGCTCTCGCTCTCTTAAGTTGTTTGACGCTCTTAGCTGATGCCGGCGGTTGCTGTTGCTTGCTCTTTGTCTTCAACTAGTATTATCCATGCTGCACTCTTCTCGTCTCTTCTCTTCTCGCATGTACGAATCTTGTTTGTTGTTGTAAATTGTAATATTTCCTCATATGTTGTTAACCGCGAGCAACGCTGCCAAAGACGTCGGCGTCGCGTCGACGTTGTTGATGTTGTTGTTGCTGTTTTTCTTTACTATGGTTTCAATTTTATTTAATTTTATTTTAAACTCTAAACAAAAGACTCAAAGTTGAGCTGCAGACTCGACTTGGACAACACAATGAATGCTAATGGCTGGAAGAGGGAGCCAACCGAGGGGGGGTGAGGGTGGTGAGGGGTCTTCGATTGAATATACCATATGCGGGCAGGGCATAAATGCAAACATGTGTGTGTATGAGTGTGTGTGTGTGTGCTTATAAATTATACAGATATTCCATACATGTGCATACATGCATACATACACACATATATGTAGTTATGTATGTATGTAAGTCTACTAACGTGTATATTGTAGTTATTATATTCAGACAAGAAATAAGAGACGACGACGGGAATTGTACATTGTATGTCTCCGTCGTCGTCGTCGTCGCCGTCGTACAAGTACTCGTCGTACAAATATGTATTGCAAATTGGTTGGGTTTTCAGTTCCAGTTTCCAGGTCGTTGCTGCTCACTGTATGTTGTATGCGTGTGTGTGTGTGTATGTGTGTGTATGAGTGTGTGTGTGTGTGTGTGTATGTGTGTGTGTGTGTGTGTATGTTGTGTATGAGTGTGTGTATGTGTGTGTGTGTGTGAGTGTGTGAGTCAATGTAAACGTTTGCGCGTAGTTATTGCATGTTCTTATTTCTACTATTTGAGACTTGACTGCAGTTTTTCCAGATCTTATGATTTCCTTCTTCTTCTGCTTCTGCTTCTTCTTCTCATCGCGATCCCAGCGAGCCGAGCGATCGCATCCAAATTTGACTTTGCAATTGCTGTTGTTGTTGTTGTTGTTGTGCGTGTGTTTTTTTTTTTTTCGCTCTCTGCTCTCAGTTGTTGCTGCTGCTGTGTTTGTTGTTGTGCTTGATTTCCATCATTTGAATAGTACAAGAAGCGTTGTCATTGGAACTGAATCTGGAACTGGACTACAGGAATTTCACATTCCGCGCACAACTATTGGAAACGCATTGGCATTTTAGTGTCGATCATCAGCGAGTACATTTCCAAATAGTTGCTTGGAAAATTGCCCGTGTGTGTGTTTTAATTATGTGTGTGTTTATGTGTAGTGTAACTGGAATCGGGTTAAGGATTTTAGTCTTTGGTCTGCGTTGTGTTTTTTTTGGTTAATTTTTAGGTGCAATTTTACCAAGTGAATTTTTAGTTGGGTCTTTTTCACATTTCTTGCATTTTCTTTATGTATTTATAAATATATATATATATATATGTATATATAAGTACGTGTTTGCATTTCTATGGCTGTATGTGTAATTCGCAAAAATTCTCAAACTTTCTTAGCTGGAATCTATTGGCCAAGCTTTGTACACAGCAGCAGCAGCAGCAGCAGAAGTTTTGCTTGTAGTAAAATGGGTAAAATGGGCAGCTGTTTTGCATTCACTTCTCAGCAGAGGATGCATTGCCCTTGGCAGTTTGCGTACTTTTCTGCTTCCAGCTTGCACACAAGCCCACACCTCCTACTCGCACTACCACTCGCTCCTCATTTGACCATCCTTGTTTACCCTTTTCGAAGGCAATGTATACAAAGAGAGCTGTGGGAAGCGAGAGGGAGAGGGAGGAGACAAAGAGTGAGAGAGAACAAGATAGCTGGCGCAAGAGAACATATAAATTTATCGTTGTAGTTTCTGTGGCGGTTAACCTCACCTCCCCCTTCCTCTTCACCTCCCCCTCACCCTCCTCCACGTGCGCTCAACGCATCCCTCCTTTAGTAGCAGTCATCCGGCTCATAGAGTTTATTTTATTATTTCGTTTCGTTACGATTTTTGCTATTATTTATTTGTTCGCTTCTCACTGTCTCTCTCCCTCTCCTCTCCCTCTCTACCTCTCCATCTCCCTCTCTCTCTCTCCTCTCTCTCTCTCTCTCTCTGTTGTGTTTGTGTGTGTGTGTGCATGTTTTTAAGTTTTGTTGTTTTTTTTTTTTTTTTAGTTTTGACTTGTTTTCTTTTGTGTAATTTTATTTTCGTTTGCGCTCGTGCATGTGTGTGTGTGTGTGTGTGTGTGTATGTATCAAGTTCGTATCTTTGTGTGTGGCTACGACAGTAAGAATTGTATTACCGTTGTTGTTGTTGTTGTTGTTTTTGAATCTACACAATAATAAAAAACGCTCGAGTCTCATATATAGATTGGGTAGCTTGAAGGTGACAAAGAGGGGCCCTGGAAGGTGGGGAGGGAGGGGGGGTTGTTGCTTGTTTGCTTGTGTGTGTGTGTGTGTGTGTGTCTGTGTGTGTGTGTGTTTTTATTGTATGCGTGTTTTTATTTTCTTGAATTCCAATTTTTTTTTTTTTTTCCTTCTTTTCTTACTTTTATTTATTTAGTTTTCGTCTACGTTTGTTTTTTGTGTTCGTCGTATGTATTTTTCATACATATTTCTCCGACTCTCTCATTATTAATAAATAGTTTCTTGTTCTCTGTATTCATTTTCAGTACACAAATCGCCGCCACTTCAACCGCGTGACTATTTTTCCGTCGTTGTTTTCTTCCCCGGAATAAAAATATCATAAACTAAATAAATAAAAATAAAGAAAAAAAAAAGGAAAAAAAGGAAAACAACAAACACATTTCGAGAACATTCGAACTTTTTACACGGCGAATTTGTAGCGTGCCACTTGTTGCGCTTCGTATTTTAGTATTTTTTTTTTTTTTTTTTTTTTTTTGGGCTTATTTGCTGTTTTGCTTTTTGCCGAAGGACTCCGATTCCGTGTCCGCGCCGATGTCGTCGCAGCGGGAGCGCGGCTAACTAACGGGAGCGAGACGCCCGTTAAGGAGAAGAACTGGCATGCAGCTAGCTGGCTGGCCGGCTGGCTGCTTACACGCCTCCTCCACCAACGCCTTCGCCTTCGCCTCCGCCTCCTTCTCGTCCAGCATTAACATCCAGTTGTCGGACTGCGTTCCCAACTCCAACTCAAACTCCATAACCATATCCATATCCATCTGCATCTCTCCATCTTCGATTGCAACTTGAACTCGTGCTTGTGATTCGTGGCGGACTCTTCGGATTCGGTTCACCTCCTCCAAAATGGACGCCGAGATATGCAATCCGCAATTATGTCGCATTTGCATCACATCGCACACAAACTCAAGCTCAATGCAAATGATTTCCATATTCGGCGAGGATTCGCTTTGGCAAAAGATCACCACATTGGCTGATGTTAAGGTGAAACGCCCCCCTCCCCCAACCCCTAATCAGATGATAATGTTACGGTAAGAGACCAGACCCCCCTCCCCCAATCAATTAGTTTATCACTTTGTCCAAAATGAAACAATTTAATAAGGTCCAAAAAGTAGAGTTTTCACAAGCCTAACCGTTATAATTGCCCAGGAAAAGTATTACACAACTCATTTCAAAATATCTCATAAGACTTTCATACAAAAAACATATCCATTGTTAAATTGCAATACTACTCATTATTCGCATCAGTCAGAAAGATGATTTTCCAACTATGAGATCCATTTAACCCCAAACTCGATTGGGAATATGGTATTTAACAACACTCAAATCAATCAAAAGCTGATTAGAATTGCAGCAGATTTGTTTTTCCTCGAAATAAATTCAAGTCTCCAAATTCCAAAAAAAGAAAATAAATAAAACAATTGCAGAATAAATATAAAAATGAAGAGAAATGCGAAAACAAGCCTTGTTTAGGTTTTTTTGACATTCGATTCGCTTGATTATTTCGAATTTAAATATTTTTGAAAATAGACAACTTTTGACAAAGTCGCACTATTGTTTGAGTTTCATATTGGGTTTAGTTTCCAGATACTTATAGTTGAATAAGACTATATATATATATGGAATATGACAGCTGGCAATCGTTGGCAACATTTGAAATGCTGAGCAATTCCACTGGCAACATTCGCGTTTATAGTTCGCTCCTGCGATTTATTTGTAATATGCGATGAAGAAGAAGAAGAAGAAGAAGAAGGAGAAGCTGATGCGAAGAAGTTTCTCCCCAAAGTGTTATGTATTCAACTATGTACGGATATTTGTTCAGATATATGCATGCTTATGTATTAACATATTTCATAGAATAGACTCAATTCACAACATTTGTTGTTTCTTTTTTATGTTGTTGTTTTTTTTTGTTTTTTTTTTTGTCTTTTTCACAGTAACTGACATTAAAAAAAAATAAATAAAAAACGTTTCGTTTCGTTTGCTTTTGTGTGTTTATTTTTTTTGTTTGTCTTATTTGTTTGTTTATTTCTTTGGATCAGTTTCAGTTGAGTTCAGCTCGGTTAGTTTATAAATACATATGTATGTATATACAGCTGCGGTCAACGAAATAGTTGGCGAAACACAATTATAAACATTCTATTTAAATAGTGCTCGAATTTATCACAAATAAGCCGGTAAAAATAATAATAGCTGAAAAGCAATGGAACTTTGTGAGCTGTTCCTGTGGCTAAAAATGATATGTGTGTGCATAGAAATTAGAAATAATCGTCACACAGCGATTTGCTGTCCCATTTCTGGAGAAATCGATGTCAAAGTCAACCAAAAGCTGCCAATTTTAGAAACAATCTTTACGAATTCTCAATCGAGTTCAGATTTGGAGATTCTCTAGAGACTTTTCGTGGTGTATTTGGTATCGTTGTCCACTTGGCGTGTCCGAATCAATGGCATCTCATTAGTAACATATTATATTATCATAACATATAGGTGCCGATCCGAGATTTCTTTTAGCCAATATTGATCCAACTGTTCCTCGTTCCTCAATTTCTGCATTGCTCAATTCAAATAATATTTTTAGACAGTTAACGTTTTTGCATTATGCTTTTGGACTTTTTGGACTTCGATCTGCTGATTTATTATCAGTTTCATCACTGGTTGCCAGATGGTAAAGGTTTCTTTTTATAATAATATCATTTAAGAATAGTTCGCACCTTCTGTTTCTCAAATTAAGTTCAATAGATATTTCTAAGAATATTATGTTATTTCATCATTTTCCAGCGAAGTTTAGATTGTAAAAGCATTTCAAGTCATTCGACGATGAGAAATCATCAATTTGTTGTTTTGTGAGAATTAAATTAAGAATTCTCCATTTTCAGCAGTGGAACGTATGCCACGCCCCATTTTATCACCACAAAATGAGCCATATTTTTATGGAATGATTTTAGATAAGGAAATAACATAAAAAAAAAAAACTCGATCAATTGGAAATATTTCAACTATTTTCACCCGACACTTGGAAGAGAAACAAAAGCAATTGATAAAGAAGTATAAGGAGATATAGCGTATAGAGTAAAATTGTGAAAGGAATCGAAGGGGTTATAAAAGTATCGAGTAATTGCATTGCATGAAGCGGCTCTACTATTATTTTGACCCCGGCTGTATAAACGATGAATTATACTACATTCGGCTTATACGGTTTTCAGAGAAGGAATCATATTTTTGGTATATTGTCTGTGTGTGTGTGTGTGTGTGTGTGTGTGTGTGTGTGTGTGTTTGTGTGTTTGTTGTTTTTTCTTTATTTTTTTTTTATATATGGAATTTCTGCTGTTTCTGGTTTCTTGTATTTAGTTTTCTTTCGTTTGCTGCTTTTGTAAAATAATTTACCGTTTGCCGTTTGTGATTGCCTGCTTAATTTTTCTTCTTCTTTTGTTTGTCGTCTCTCTCGTACACACACACACACACACACACATATATATATATATATATATATATATGTATGCACATGCCTGGGTTATTTCATATGTGAATGTATAATTCATATGTTTGGTTTAATTCCATAAATTTTTCTTTTACAATTTTGTGCCGTGTTTATTTTATTTTTTTTCTCTGCTGCTGCCGCTGTTGCTGTTGCTGCTTCTTCTTCTTCAGCAGCGACGCTCTCTCACACAGTTAACTGCGCTCTCTCTTTATGTATCGCTGTTCCGCTCTCGCTCGCTCGCCCGCTCGCCCGCTCGTTCGCCCGCTCGTTCGCTGCTGTTGCGCACTCTCCTCGGCATGCGGGACTCATTCACTTAGTCGGCTTAGACGTTCGTTGGCCCCCAATGGGGCGGGACGAAGACGTCGGAGCAGCAGTGGACGGCGACGACGGGAACTCTTTTTTACTCTACTCCTCGACTCCTCCGTTCACCGTCATCGGTTGCGGCTACGGCTGCGGCTGCGGCTGCGGCTGCTGTGCTTTGATTTTATTCCATTCCATTCATGTATTTTTTTTTCTTTTTTCTTTTTCTTTTTCATTTTTTTTTTTTTTATAATAATTTTTCTGTAATTTTTCCTGAATGTGAAATGTTTTTCTGGTTTTTTTTTTTTTTGCCTGCTTAATTTCAACGGGTTAGTTTTATGCGTTATTCGTTATTCGTTATACGTTTTAATTCATTTTATTCATTTTTGCATTTTTCTCATTATTCATTATTTTCTTTGCATTTGTTTCTTTCATTTTGGTTTTTTAATAACAATAATTTTTATTACGCGTTTGTTGTTGCTTTTTGTGTTTTGTGTTTTGTGTTTATGGAGCAAGTCGCTGGATTACTCTTGACTGCTAGTTGGAAACATGAGATCGCAGCAGATCGCGTTTATTATACTTTATATATACATATTATACACACGCACACACACACATATATATATATACATACGCTTATTTATGAGTACTCTGTCTGTCTGTATGTATTTAAGTTTGTGGCTCTGATAATTCTTAAATAAATAAAACAGTTTTTCCATATCAAGGTTTCTGTATAACGAACATGAACATGATTATTTCTATCTATATCTCTATCTCTATCTCTATCTCTATCTCTAGCTCTATCTCTAGCTCTATCAACTATTTCTATTTTGTTCACTAAATAAATAGCACAAAAACAATTTTGATATAAAAACCAGTTAAGACGTTTATTGTTTCGATTTATTTTTTTTATTTTTTTCTATTTTTTTCTATTTTTTTGGTATGCTTTTGTTTTTAGATCTATTTTTGTTCCTTTGTACGACTGTGGTTTAGTTCGTCGACCTGTAAATAAAGTCGACAAAACCTTGTAAACTATTATACATAAAAAAGAATATTAACTAAAAATATTAAAAAAAAAAAATAGACATAAATAGGAAGGGAACATTATCAAATCATAAATTTGGGGTTTTATTCTTTTAATTTTAGTGTTTTATTTTTTTAAGACTTAAAATTAAATATAGTTGCAAAAAATATACACATACAATAACAGCTAATAACAATAAATCAACATACTGATTAATTAAAGCCAAGCAGAACTTTAACATATTATTAAATTATTTCCGTTTTCGAATGTTTTTTTTTTGGTTAGCTTTCAAAGTCAAAGTGTGAAATATATTTCATTTATATACAATAAATTATAGTATTTGGATTTGCCAACAAACTTCTGACAAAAATCGATTACAATTTAATTCAGGTTTTTATGTTGTTTTTTAATTTAATTTCTTTTTATTTATTTTTTATTTATTTTGTATTTATTTTGTATTTACAAGCAAATTTGCTGACAAAAAAATGACAGTTTAACTTGATTTTTGCTGTTCAAACCAAAAAAAGAACAAGTAGATATTATCTTCTATATATATATATATATATATGTATATGTATAAATAATAACATTTGATTTCAAGTCAACTAAAGCATATCGAACTGAATATAAAACTAAAATAAGCAGATTAGATAAGGTTTTATGACAGACAATTCTAATTCGAAAAGTTGCCAGTCAACTTGGGTCTTGATGTATATTTTATATATTTCTATATATAAACTGATCAACTGATTGCGATTAACTTTTATTTCACCCATTTTTTGTTTCGTCCACAGATCGCCAAGAATGACACGTTGCCGCAACAGGTGTGCGTGAACTGTGCGAAGACGGCCATCTCGGCGTGCCTGTTCAAGAAGAAGTGCGAGGATGCGGATAACTTCTATCGCCAGCAGCTGCTGATCAAGAAGATCGAGGGGGGCCATACGGGCGAACCGATTGCGGCGATTGCTGCCGCCTCCTCGCAGGACCAGACGGAGACGACGCCGGCTGGCGTTGGTGGCGAGGCCGAGTGCGGAACAGGAACAGGAACCGGAACGGGTACCGGAAGTGGGGTCGTTCAATTGAAGAGCAGCGCCAGCGCCAGCAGCAGCAGTGGCAGCGGCAGCGCCAGCAGCAGCGGCGGCAGCAGCAGCAGCAGCACCAGCAGCTCCGACGACACCGAGGAGGAGGACAACGACAATGCAAATGGCGAAATTGATGGCGGCGACATCATCGTCGGCATGGGCATGGCCCTGGGCATGGCTGAGCTGGATGCGGATGGCAATGAGCGGGATGCTGGCGAGACACAGACACAGGCACGCCATGCCCATGCCCAGAATGGACATGCTGCCAAGAGCATCACAAATGGCCATCAGCTGGTCAGGGAGCAGCAGCAGCAGCAGCAGCAGCAGCAACAGCAGCAGCAGCAGCAGCAGCAGCAGCAACAGCAGCAGCAGCAGCAGCAACAGCAGCAGCAACAGCAGCAGCAGCAAGAGGATGATGAGGATGAGATGGTGCCCGACGAGCATGAGCATGAGCATGACCAGCAACAGCAGCAGCAGCAGCAGGAGCAACAGGAGCTGCACGAGGATGGTGATATGCCGGAACACGTGGCCTTCAATTCGATACGCCTGATGCAGGAGTATATGCAGCAGCGGATGAATAAGTTTCCCAATGGCAGCGGCGGCCGCAACGAACTGGACGCGGATGCGGACGATGACGATGATGAGGATGATGAGGAGATGACGCTGCCGCTGATACCAGAGATTGAGCTGATAACGCCATCCGATGATACGCCAATGATTGCTGGCACCGGCACCGATATAGATCCATCGATGTCCGGCCTGGTGGTGAACGGTGGCCTCGCCACCCATTCGACCGGTGTGCGTGGTTTCCAGTGTCCGCATTGCTATCTCAGCTTCGAGATGAAGCAGATACTCAAGGCGCACATGCAGAGCGTCCATGGTGCACCAGCGCCCGTCTACGAGTGCACCAATTGCCGCAAGACCTACTTCTACAAGCGTTTCCTCGAGAAGCACATTCGACGCGGCCGTTGCGTCAAGAAGCGGCGCAATCAGACGTGAGTGCCAACTCAACTCATCCCCAATCCCGGCCAGACTTACTTATTATTCTCTCTCTCTCTCTCTCTCTCTCTCTCTCTCTCTGTGTGTGTCTGTCTGTCTGCCATTTGCAGGCGACCCATGCAGTGCTCCGATTGCCATGTTCTCTTTCCCACCGGCCATCATCTGGGATGGCACAAGCGCACCGGTTGCCCATCCAAGGCCGCCAAAATGTAAGTAGACTGGGCGGAGGAGGAGGCGTGCTGGAGGAGTAAGCTTACACAGGCAACAGGATATTCTTTCAGACGGTTTACTTTCGCATATAGTCATCGATAACGATAACGATAACGATAAAAGTGATGGATAAATGGATAGCAAGATTTATGCAACATTTCTAGCGAAGAACATTCCTTGTATACCCTGTAAATATGATAATCAATCAATAGCAGTAGCATCACGAAATGAGTCGACATAGTCGATATATATATTTCTTGATAAAGAATAGATTGCTGCATAAAGAATAGATCTGTTGAATATATTATATTTTAAGCAGTTCTCAAAGCAACAATTTACTTAACTAGGAATTCAAATTAATTCAATTTAATTAATCTATTCATAATCATTAATCATTAATCATTTCAAAAAGTGGATTACAATTCAAATCTGTGTTTGCCATTTGTTAAACTGCTGCAGTTATTTTTGCCAGATTTGCTTACCTGCCTAACAATAATAAGTCACAAATGTATTTGGCCAGTTAACTTGAATCACTAACAGGGCCAGAAGAGGACACACAATACGACTGCAACTTAGAAACGATGAACGGAGCGGGGCAGAGACACCTGGACTCCGACAAGCCAGATATCTTTTGGCTGGCTATAAACGCATAAACGATTTAAGCAATTGATAACCATGGGCAAGAACAGGCTTAGGATACTCATCGGTCTACCGCCAGGACATTGTAGACTAATCAAACTGGGCATTTTTAGGAGGAATCCCCAATGCACATTCCAGCAGAGTGTATCGCCATAGCCAGGAGAAGATGCAGCATCCTTGGGATACAAGACAGGGAAACCCCAACACAGCAAATATTCTAGCAGCTGTGGAGCAGCTATAGGCTCAGAGCGGGGCACCATAGATCTGACAGTTAAACCAATTATAGTAATTACAGTTAACTGGAACAATTATTGATACGATTTTGGTTTGGTTAATCGAATTGAAATGAATATTTGCTGAATTCGTTGAATTTGTTGAATGTGTTGCAGGCCTTTGCAGCAGCTCTTCAAGCAGAACATTGTGCAGTTCAACAACTTTCCAAAGCGAATGGCGCCACGCAAACCGCCGCCGGACAATGGTGCACTGCATCTGAACAATCGCAAGTGAGTGCATTGAATGAATGAATGCCAAATATACAATTACAATTTGATCTGCTTTTCCCCAGATTGGCGATGACGAACAAGCGGAAGGGACGCACCCGCATCAAGCTGGACGCCAAGAAGATAGCCCTGGCCAAGCAGCTGATATTGCGGGAGGCAACCACAACGGTGATTGCCAACGAGCTGAATATTTCGCGCACATTCGCCTGGCGACTGCGCAAGAGTCTCGTCAATGGCGTCAGTCTGCACGAGCGTGTCGTCGACCAGGCCACCGAGGAGCAGCAGCAGCAACAGCAGCAGCAACAACAACAGCAGCAACAACAGCAGCAGCAGCAGCAGCTGCAGCTTCAACAGCAATTGCAACAGCAGCAGCAACAACTGCAACAGCAGCAACAGCAACTGGTTGAGGAGCACGAGCGACAGCAGCTATCGTTGCCATATACCCAGCTTAATCTGGGCCTCATCAAGGAGGAGCAGCTGGACAGCGACGATGAGCAGCATACGGGCCTCACCATCGACGATGAGCTAATTGCCGATGGCAACGATGCTGGCGGCGATGGCGAAACCGATGGCGCCGGCGAAATTGGTGCCGAGGAAACGGCTGGCTATGCCGGCGACGATGATGTCTGTGGCCTGCTGCACAACGGCTACGATATGCGCGTCCAGCTGGACGAACAGAGTCCTCCACTCGCCGATGGCATCGATGAGCGTCCATCGAAGCGCGGCGTTTCTGTGTCCCCGTCACCACCCATGTTGCCGGCACGCGCCGACGTTGAGGCCTACCAGCGCCTCTTCGCCGAATCGCAACGCTTTCCGCACATTGTCAATGCACAGCAGCTGCAGCTGCAACAGCAACAGCAGCAACAGCAGCAGCAACAACAACAGCAGCAGCAGCAACAGCAGAAGGTCGCTCACAATGGCGGCGCGCTGCCCATGTTGACGCGTTATCCGCCCGCCGTCGTTGCGGCCAAGTAAGTGTTGCACGTGTGGCAGCAACGAGGCGCTGTTCATCTTCATCCATTCGTTGTTTGCCATCAACAACATCAGCAATGAGTCAGCGCTCATTGTGCCTTAGGCATGCCAGTTCACACATAAAAAACAATCACATATCTGATATACATATATATATATATGTATATATATGTATATATATTCAATTGCTAAGCAATTCCGATTCCAAACTGTTTTTGGAGTGTTATTTCCAATACTCAACCGAAGAACTAAAGTTATTCCTGCTGTTTGCATCTCGCTCTGCGTGTGCAGATCAGCTTTGGGCTGCGAGGGGGCACAATATATCTAATAGTTAACCCATTTATATATATATATATATATAATGTATATATATATATATACATATATCTGTCAGCTTCATTTCCTGCAAAGAATTCTTACTCGCTCTGCATTTGTTCTTTATAATTTTGGATTAGCTTTTTCAGCATTTACCCTGAGCGATGCGAGTAGTTTTTGCTTTTCTCGTGGTATATTGGAATGTTAAATATCCGATTTCTGCACATTTATTTGGGGTCATTGAACTTTCAGCGTTCGACTGGAGTTCAATTGAATTTTCGTTTGTCGAATGTTTTAGCTCTGCAAACGCTATTCGAGGTCATTGACTTGATGGGGCTGTGGCACACAGTTGTCTCTCTCTCTCGCACTCTCTCTCGCACTCTCTCTTTCTCTGTCTGGTTGTGTGACATAACAATCGATATGCAACTAATTAATTATGCAATTTATTTTCCAGTCATGCGCTGCCAGTCAACTTGTCCCTGCGCTCCATGCCACCCATGAACAGCAATGAGAGGTAAACTGTGATTCATCTATTGATTTATTATAGCTCCTGCCTCTGTCTAACTCTCGCTCTCTCTCGCGCTCTCCAGCAATGGCAGCAGCAGCAGCAATGTAACAGCGCCTGCCCAGCAGCATCATCAACAGCAGCAGCAGCAGCAGCAGCAACAATCGCTGACGCAGATTCATCATCAGCCGGGCAAAAAGCCACGCAAACCGAACGTATTCATTGACGATGAGAAATATGCGATGGCCAAGCTATTGGTGGCCCAGAATGCGTCCACCATGGAGATAGCGCGTGCGCTGAACGTCTCCCAGATGACGGCATGGAAGGTGCGCGATGCCATATTGAAGGGTGTGCCGCTCTCCTATCGCAACAAGCGCGCCGAGGGGCGTGACGAGGCGATAGCCTTGGCCGCCAAGGAGCAACACCAGCAACACCAGCAACAGCAGCAGCAACAGGAGCAGCAGCAACAGCAACAGCAGCAACAGCATCAGCAGCAGCAGCGTCATCATCAACAGGAGCTGCAGCGTCAGCAGCAGCTGCAAGATTGCAACACAGCAAATGGAGCTGCTCAAGCAACAGCAGCAGCAACAGAAACAACAGCAGCGTCAGCAGCAGCAGCAGGAATTGCTGCTGCAGCAGCAACAACAGCAGCAACAATTGCGTCACACACCAGCGGACACATCACATTATCATCATCAGCAACAGCAGCAACAGCAGCAACAGCAGCAGCAACAGGGGCGACCCCCACATAATGGGGGCAAATTGTTGCATCCGCGTCGCCGGTTGAAGGCCGCCGAACGGGAACTGAGGGACAAGGAGATCACACGCGAAATACTCGAACTGATCAAGGAGGATAGCAATATACAATACTGGAAGGTGTCCGCTCGTCTGGCCGAGAAGGGCATCAATATATCGCCCTCGTCCGTCTGTCAGAAGCTCAAATCGATGGGCATTCATCGACGCTGGAAGCCCGGCGATAAGCCACCCATGCTGGCCATCAGTCAGCTGAAGGCGGCAACTGTTGCCGCAGCAGCCGCCGCCACATTGGCGGCCAATGGGGCCAACTATGGTCTGCCGAATGGCGTCAATGTTGGCGTTGGGGTTGGCTCCATTGTCGATGATGTCTACGAGCAGCAGCAGTTTGACATGGGCGGTCCACATTTTCTCAGTGCCTTTACGCGCTGACGATAACGTCGATGCCGATAACGATAACGATGACGATAACGTTGAGACAGTGACCCAAATAATCCTGATCAGTGCTGTCATTTTAGTCTTTAAACCAATCCATCTTTTACTAGTAGATTGGCCAGCAAATACTTTTATTTAGTCGTTATTTTCGTGCAATAGTTTTTGATTATACATATATATATATAAATATATATATTTATATGTATATTGATTGTAGAAACATATGTTTAAATGGCTCAGAATTGCATTTGAAGTTTTACAATATTTTATATCTGTTTTTATATATTTTGCTGTGCCCATTTTTTTTTTCTGAGTCCTGCTTTAGAAATCGATAGTTGACAGCACTGATTAATATAACGATAACAATTTGGACAGTGACGAAGACGAAGACAATGACGATAACACTGACGAGGACGAAGACACCGATTGCGATAACTTTATCGTTAAGGAGACCAATATCGATAACGATAACAATATTGACAATGACAATGACGATGACAACAATGCCTCCCCGTCCCGCCCAACGCACGTTCCCTAATTTTTTAAGTATTATACATTCGCATACACCCACACCAAACAGACACACCCACACACACACACACACACACACACACACAACATGCACAGCAGCAACAACAACAACAGCAACATCATCAAAAACAACATCAAAATCAACAACAATTTGTATTTTTTATATAGTATTTAAATGTGCAAATCGCGCGCTGCATAAAACTACATAAAATGTATTCTATTATATATATATATATATGTATATATATGCGAACATTTATATGTATATGTATATGTGTGTATATATATATATACATAAACATATATATCTATTTTTTTGTATTAGATCGGTAAACAAATCGCATATTGCGCATATATGCAATGCATTCCTAGCATGTAAGACTACACACACTGACACACACACACCCCACCACACACACACACCCCACACACACACCCCACACACACCCCCACACACACACACATACACACACACACACACACCACACACACACACATACACACCCACACACACGCAAAGCGGTCATTCCAAAATAGAAATATCATATATTATTTTATTATATGAATATATATATATATGTATATATATATATGTATATATATGTATATATATATATATATATATAGTATATATATATATACATTTTTTTTATTATTTTAATGTCGGTATTTTTGTAATTGTTTAGTCGTTAGTTGAAACATTTTGGACTTTTGAACTCTAGCACCGCTAATAATTAGTAAAATACCATAATTATCTAGTATTTATAAAATATATATATATATATATATCTATATATATATATGTACTAAACATACTAAACAAATGTTTTACGTATGTGAATGTGAATGTGAATGTGAATGGTTATTGTTAACTGAACATTTATTTATTTTTGTACTTTGTATTCCCTATTTTTTGGTATTTTGATTAGCTTACGAAACACACTCACACAAAAAGGCTATAAACAAGACATTAAACAAAAAACACGCTCACACACATTACACACACACACACACACACACACACACACACACACACACGCATGTAAATTGTATTTGCAATTTATTAAAGTACTGAATTTGATTTTTAGTGAATTATCATTATTATGATTATTGTAATATTAATAATATTATTATTATATTTAATTATGCATTAATGGAACAAATGAAAGCGAAACTAGAAACACAACAAGAACAAGAACAAAACAAAACAAATCAAAACAAAACAAAATAAATCTTAAAATACCAACAATAATACACAATTTATTTTGTGTTAACATAAGTGCAATTACAAAAATAACAAGAACAACAACAAAAAAAACAATAGCAACTAAACAAAGCAAGACAGAAACAACAACAAAAGAACAACAAATTCTTATATTACAAAAAAATACTGTATTATTTTTGTGAGAAGCGCATAGAAAGGCTTACGCTGGAAGTGTTTCTCATTTGGCCTGGCCTAAAACCAAGACAGGGTGCAATAGACGCAATTGTTAATATTTTTAGGTATGATCTTAAGCAACTCTTCCTCTTCCACACACCCAGACACACACACACACACCCAGACACACACACACCCAGACACACACCATGTTCACACTTAAGACAAGCGAACAATGTAAAATTAGCAAATTTAGTAAAACAAACAAATGAAAAACAACAAAATGAAAAACAACAAAAAGAAAAAAAAAAAAACAAAACAAAAAACAAAAGAAAAAAGACAACATTTAAAGATTAATGCTGAGAATTGTATTTATTTACAGTATATACATAAATGCGTACGATTTAAATTCATAAATAGTTTATTTTGTTGTATCGCAAACGCGATCATATTTGCAACTTAGCTTTTACTACTAAGGTCTATCGAATGAGACACGGACAGAGAGAGAAATAGAGAGAGCGAGAGAGAGAGAGAGAGAGAGAGAGGGACACATAAAGAGAGCGTAAAACGAGAAATTTGATTGAGATCAAATTAATCGATAAATTAGTATTTTTGTAATATGTCACTTGAAATTGTAACTGCTATAAGCCCCCTCCCCCCTTCCCCCAATAAACACTACACCCCTTGTACTCCCCCCCCCACCGCCCCCCTATATACATACATGACATACAGTATATATACTTATAGATATGTGTATATAGTTATAGTATAATTGGTTTAATTCTTTTCCAGCTTTTGTATGCAATACAAACAACAAATACATAAAACATTATTTATAAGCAAAAACCATTTAAAACAAAAACAAAAAAACAACAACAAAAACAACAACAACAACAACAACACAAATAGAACTGACGTGCCTATGTAGCGATTAAAACTGAAACTTTCCTCTCCAACATCTGATAAGATTAGAATGATGAATAAATAAATGATAAAAAAAAATAAAAATAAAATAAAAAAAAAAACAAAAATGTAACAAAAATAAATCAAAATATATACATATAGTCTCACACACAGACACAGACACACACACACACACACACACACACACACATACGCAACTGATGTACTACATAATAATCATTCCAAAATGTCATAAAAATACATATATATACATATATATGTATACATATATATATATATTTATATTTATATATATATATATGTATGTATATATATGTATATATATGTATGTATATGTATGTATATGTATGTATATGTATGTATATACACATATAAAAAAACAAGCCTATATTTTATGAAATAACTGAGAAATGTTTTTTTTGTTTGTTTTGCTTATTGATTAGCAGAGATCACATCAATTATTACAGCTTCCGGGATGTACGGGACTACCATTTGCCCCAAAGATATGTAGTTAATGATGTCTAGAACTGCATTTTCCGGCACCTTTGTTTCCAGCTGGGCATCCCCGTGATTATTGCTGCGCTGCCATTGCTCATCTGCCGCTGATCAAGCGGGGAAAACACGTCTCGCTGCGGGGCAGTGTTGTCTAGCGTTTGGCCATAAGTGTTGCCAAATGCAAAAAATTTCACATGCAGTTCAAATCACAGATAACCTCGAAATCAGAAACCATATATCACTATATATATATATATACGGCAACTGTGAAAATAATAGAAGTGTAATTGCTATAATTAAGTTGTTCAGAAATATGTATTAGGCAGACGAGCGCTTTGCCCGATCCCATAAGAGATATTATTCTTAATAAGCAAAAGCTAAACCGAGTCGATTTAGCAATGCCCGTCTGTATGAACAAGCCGATCTCAGCGACTATATCGGACAGAGTCGTCAAATTTTGGTATATAAATTCACGCAGATCAAGTTTGTTTAATTGTATCGAATATCGATACAAATCGATAGCCGATGTAAGTAAAAGACGGAATTGTTGAATCTTGACAATTCTACCAATTGATATATAATATACGCAGACATAATGTTGATCAACTGTTAGCATTTCATTAAGATCGGATGAGGAACACCGATTATGTAAATGTTAGAAAACAATCAATTAAGTACTAACTAAAGAAGCAACTTTGCTAAATTATAGTTTGACTTTAGTCAACTTTTGGATAATTAGTAAAAGAGAGAGAGAGAGAGACAGGGAGAGAGAGAGAGAGGAGAGAGACAGGGAGAGAGAGAGACAGGGAGAGAGAGAGAGAGCAAATAAGTCACATTAATTTTTTGTACGAGCTTGAGTATTCTGTATCTGCCGCCAGTTAGCATGATGAGTAAGAGGGATTTTCCGGGTCCCAACAAGCGATATGCATGTAATTGGTAATGATAGTTTTTACAGATGCTACAGCTCTAATGTACTTTTGAATGCGCTACAGCGCTACAGAGCTGCTTGCTTTGCCTCGGTCAACCCGCTGCGGTGCACGTTGCGCATGCGTGATATTTGTGGCAGTACTCTGAAAAATGTGGCAAGTTGAGCACACGTTGAGCACTATTTAGAATAATGCTAATGCATCTGAAAAATCAGTGTATATTGGAAAAGACAAATAACAGTTTTAGCTTCATTAGAACGCTGACAGCTCAAATAAAAATGGGATTATTTAACTGCCAAAAAAGGTGACTTTGGGAGTCGACAAGGCCCAAACCAGATTGATGAGCTGCCAGACTGATTAATGAATCTTATTTACTGGTTGTTGCCAATGTTGTTCCTGTTGTTGCTGCTGTTGCTGTTGTTGCTGTTGTTGTATAAGTGCCAATATGATGCAGCTGGCAGCGCATTCGACGATGTTTGAACTTAACAAGTGTGGATGACGACAACTGAAACGGGCCAAAAACAATGGGCCGGGCTGAGAACCGTGCACCAGCAGCCTTTATAAATTGCAACTGGCTGAGCAACAGGGCGCTTAGTTGACCAACAGCAGTTGCTAGCTGAAAAGCGGCAAACCAATCGAATCATTAACAGCAAACAGCAAACGGCAAACGGCAAATAGCAACAAATACATCCGGATGAGGCATTGGAGGCTACTGTTGAGCTGCCTGCTCGTGAGCAGCTGCATTGCAATGGCCACGCCCTCTGTGCTCCAGTTCAAGAAAAACTCTTCGGCCATGGCGGCGGTGGCGGCGGACTTGGCGGTGGCGGCGGCGGTGGTTATGGCGGTGGCTTTGGCGGCGGCGGTGGATATGGAGGTGGTGGCGGATATGGTGGTGGTGGCGGATATGGTGGTGGTGGCGGTGGATATCCCGGTGGCGGCGGTGGTGGCTATCGTGGCGGTGGCGGCGGTGGCTACCACGGCGGTGGTGGTGGTGGCTACCACGGCGGTGGTGGTGGTGGTGGCTATGGTCGCAAGCCCTCCATCGAAGTGTATGTGGTGAAGCCAGTTTATCAAGGAGGCGGCGGCGGCGGCTATCATGGCGGTGGTGCTGGTGGAGGTGGCTATCATGGCGGCGGTGCTGGTGGAGGTGGCTATCATGGCGGCGGCGGTGGTGGCGGCGGTCCACAGTGTTGCGGCGGCGGAGGTGGCGGTGGTCACGGTGGTGGTGGCGGTGGTGGTGGCTCCTATGCCAGCAGCAGCGCCAACAGCTACAGCCACGGTGGAGGCGGTGGCAGCCATGCCTATGCCAAAGCCTCGGCCAACGCCTATTCAGGCAGCTGGTAAACAACTCGAGGAGCAGCACCCAAAAATTACCATTTATTGTGCATAATTCTTCTTCTTTTTTTTTTCAATAACTTTTAAGTGGTTTGTGAATAAACAATAAAAAAAGAAAATGTTATTGATGTATTTGTTGTTGTTGTTGTTGTTGTTATTGTTATTGGCATAGACAAAGTGAAAATATTCTAAAGCGGATTCATCGGTTTTGGGCAGAATTGGCATATTTTTGAGCTCGCAATGGGAACATGTTTTGCATAAATACAGCGAAATAACAAAAATAAACACAAATCCAAAAATTATTACCAAGTTTATAAACAAAAAAACAACGCACATTTCGAAACCAGTTTGGCTGCAAATAAAGAGAAAAAAATGCTTATTTGTAAGCAACAACAACATCGAATAACAATTACAACAAATAGCAACAACAACAGCAACAACAGCAGCAACAACAGCAACAACAGCAGCAACAACAACAACAACAACAGCAACAACAGCAACAACAATAACAACAACAACAACAACAACCTGTAAACGTGTTTCAAAATGCCAACAAGTTGGTAAAGTGAAAGATGCGAGCATTTTTGCCATGTTTGCCAAGCAGCATTTACACTATGTGCGTGGGTGACTCGAATTCCAATTGCGACTGCCAATAAGAATGCGACTCTCCAATTGGCATTGCCCACAAATTCCAGGCAGATGCACACCTTCAATCATGCAACAAAAGTGCCGCGCGCAAATCAAATTGAGCATAAAAAAAAAAAGTGTGTTGAGCAATCTGAACTTGACTCAACTTAAGATGCGCAATTTAATTGCATTCTAATCGTAGTCAGCTCATTAATAACTCATGAGGCATCTGCTCAAAGGGCCACTTTCTACAGATGCCATGCACAGTTCAGTTCAGTTGAGTTATCGAAAATGTAGCTGAATATTCTCAATGATTGATGTAGAATGAAATGATGTAGATGAAAATTGAAATTCCACAATTCAATCTTGTCTACAAGAATTACCCAGCAAATGACAACGAGTTTAATACTAAAATCAAAATAAGAGCCAAAAAAAAAATGAAAAAAATGCAATTGATGAATGTAAAGCAAAAACCGTTCTAATTGTAAATGTAATCATTTTTTAGCATCGCAAAAATGAGAAATGAAATTCATTTCTATTTTACAATTAATGAAAACCAATTGGTTCTCTTCAAGCTCTCCTGCTGCTGATCCTCTCCAGCAAGTCGTGTTTGCCTGGTTGCTGGTTGCTGCTCATTCACTCATTGGCATTCCCGTGACGTGAGTTATGATAAAGGTTGTTGCACGATCGAACCGAATCTGCGCCAAGTATCTTTTGCAGCTTGTATCTGCCATCATATATATATATATATATATATATGTATATATATATCTTTTTTATTTTTAACTGTCTCGCTTGCTGTCAATGTGCATCTGCAGTCCTTGCAACCACACTTTGCTGGCAGATTTTGCAGATTGACATTCGCACTGGAAAAACTCGTTTGCAGTTGCCAGTTGTTGTTTGTTGCAGTTGTTGCAGTTGTTGTTTGTTGCAGTTGCTGCAGTTGTTGTTGCCTTTGCTTTGGCTGATGATGATCAAAGCCAATAGCAAAACCAATTTGAGCCGCTTCTCACGTTTCCCAATCGCTTATTGAAAGTTTTTCGAATTTCCAGCGCACACACACACTACTACAATTGTGTGTGTGTGTGCGTGTGTGTGTGAGTTATATACATATATACATATATATATATATATATATATATATACAGCTGCAGTCACATGAGATTTTCCTCAAATCGATAACAGGTTTTTGGGCTCTAACTCTGGCTTGGCTCTGTCTCTGGCTCTGGCTCTGGCTCTGTCTCTGGCTCTGGCACTGGCCTGTCTTGTCTTGGCCTGGCCAATTTCAACGGCTGCAGCAGAAAGTTTTCAGTTTGCTGTTTTTGTTTTTGTTTTTTCTTTCTTTCTGTTTCTTTCTGCTCGAGCCCGGGGCTCATTGAAGTGCAGCCAAGTTGCGGTTCAGAAATATGCGGATGACAAGCGGCCAAATGTTGTCGCTTCAGCTCTAGCTGCAGCTATCTACCCCCCCCCTTCCCCACCCCCGCCCCTCTATCGCTCTCTCTCTCTCCCGGTCTTACTTGCTATCTCTATTTGAGCATGGGTCCGTTCCGGGCTGGCAACGTCAGTGGCAAAACACTTAAATTGCTCCGTCATCATCGGGCGCATTCCAAGTGCCAGGTTCTGTTGTGGCCCACATTGGCTCGAACAAATGGCCTCTTGCGGCCGGTCGGGGCAATCCGCTTAAATGGGCGTGGCACTGCCACACTGCAATTGGAGCAAACAGTTTCAGTTATGGAACATTCAACGTTCCAAGCCATAAAGCCAAAAAGCCCACCGATCAACTATCCCAACTAAAGCGTATTAATTATGCATACATCGATACATATAGATACATAAATACATACGAATCTTACATTTTGGTAAAAACACGTTCTGGCATTTCACAAGACCCGATCCTATCTGAGGAGATGATTATAAATGTGGCTCTAAGACTGATGCCATGTTTTAAAAACGTATCAATGATTCTTGTTTCTATTGCACTTAAAGCAAATTTTAGAAATTCTATTTGAATTTAGTTTTATATTAACTGTGATCGGAACTGTGATCAATTAGAAATGAAACTAAATATAAATCATTATCAATCTTAGCCGGATTTGAAATATGTTTGTTTTAGACAAAGGGAGAAACTTCAGAATATATGAAAAGAATTAATAATCGCTTCGATTTTGAGAAAGTCATGCTGATTTCTAAGGACATGGAAATTTGTTTTCTATACAGAAAATTCGATAAAAATTATGGTTTAATATTTGGTTTACTTTTGAGTGCCGCAAGCCTGAGGCTAGAAACATAATCTAATACTAGCTTAAGAAATGTAGTTTTAAATTTATATAAAATTCTTCACCTACTTTTAGAGTAAAAATGATATTGATGACTATTTTGTAATTAATTTCATTGGTTCTATTTTTCATATTAAGGTCGGCATCGAGCTAAGAAAACTTCTGAAATATCCTAACTTTATGGCGGGCAACTCTTTCAATGAGTATAAGCCAGATGTTTTACATTCTGCAGCAACTACCAATGAAGACCTGAGCTTTTAATGGCAGCCACTACTGACGCTGTATGTTTGCAGTTTTGACAGATTGTCAAAAGTATGTGCATGTCTATCATGTGACAAACGCAATCAGTTGACAAATAATTTGGGTACAAGCGAAACTGGAACATCGGCAGGAAAGGCAGGCAAAAAGAGCTGCAATAACCAACTGTAAAACGAGTTGCTGCAAAAATAAAATAAAAACAAGAAACAAAAACAACAAAAACAACAACAACAACAACAACAAAAACACGAATACCAAGTTGGAGGATCACATGGAGTTGATTTGACATCTTGTCGCCTTTGGCTGCATATGCCGAATGTAGCAGCAAAAGCGAAACGCAATCGTAGAGGAGCACGAAGCGCCACGAAGCTGACTTCGACAACGGCACGAAACAGTAACAACAGTGAAACGGCGGCAGCAGCTCTGTGCTAAGCTCAGTTTGCAGTCAGCCTACAGACAGTCTTCGGTTCGAACTCAACGCGCCAAGTCTACGTTTTAAGTTGTGTGTCGCGAGTCGAGCGCGTAACGCAAAGTCGAAGTCGAAGTCGAAGTCGAAACACGAATCCATCCCATCCCCATCCCATCGTGCTGCGGCGGTGCGAAACTGTGCGTGAAATTGGTAAAGAGCAACAGAAACCGAAACCGAAACCGAAACAGTAAACAGTAAACAGAAAACAGAAACCGATGCAAGCCGAAACGAAGCGGGCGCATTCCGCATACCGCGGGCATAGTCAAGACCATTTTAATGTGATTTGTTGATATTTGCCTGGTTGCGTTTTTTCATCTTTTTTATTTTTTTATTTTTGTTTTCATCGCGTGTGTTCAAATACTGCAAAAAAAAAAAAACAAAAATATATATATACTTAAAAATTCTTTTTTGTTTTGTTTTTTTTTATTTTTGCTCAGTCAATTTAAATTTATTGTAGATTTATTTATGATTTGCATGTCTGACTGTGTGTGTGCGTGCGTGTTTTTATAGTTTCGTCTTCTGTTTTTGGCACTGTTGAAGACGCAGCCATAAAAATTTGTTATTCATATTTTTGTTGTTGCTTATATTGTTGAATAGTTATTTGCGCCATATAGCGAAAATTGATGCGATTTAAATATATTATTGAGCGGTGCTAAACGGAGCGAAGCCAAAAGTAAATATCAAGGAATCAAACTTGATCTTGATTGCTGCACGCGAATCTGACCAAGGGTAAGACTCCACTCTATAATATATATATATATATACATATACTTACATACATACATACACATATCTCTGTCTATATACACATACAGTATTTACGGGCATGTGTAGAAACTCTATTAACACACTAATACGTACAACATTAATGTTGCCGGCCCCCAGTTCAATTCAATGTCAATGGGCCTGGCGCTCACTTTCAAAACTACGATCGATAGACGCTTACGCACTCAAGCAAAACCTATCGATAAGTTTATAGGTCACGTTCCTGTCAGTCAGCATGCTAAGCCTACTTCAGACTTCGCCAAACTCCGTTGCGAAACGAGCTGTGTGAATAATACTTTTTGTTTTCATTTCTTTTTTTTTGTTTATCCAATCGATGAGTTAACTCTATAGTGAGATAACGCACAAGACGTGGCCCCCTCCCCCCTTCCCCATCTCACATACACATTCAAATGCAAAACAAGAATCGCATCAGCCATTTACATAGACAGGGAGCGAGAGAGAGACACGGAGAAAGAGAGAGAGAGAGAGAGAGAGAGAGAGAGAGAGAGAGTTGAGAGGTGTTAAATTCCAATGCGGAATTCCAGCAGTGGCGACCTCAAAATAATAATTCGTGTCTGACTCGTGCCAAATCGCTTAAAATCATCAATCTTAAGTTAAGCAACAAAGATAGCAATAACAACAACATCAATCGCAACAATACCTGTTGTATGCATATGCAAATGAATATGTGGTCAGTTAGAAGACAAGAATAACAACAATAACAACGATAACAATAACATTAACACATTATTATTTTCGACAATTCTTGCTTTTCATAAACGATTGTTGAATACCCTGTAATGGTTCTAGCGTTAACCAAAAAATGACATCCATTAACTCCAGCAGATGCACTCAGACAATCAAGTTGATCAAGTTGAGCTGCCAGACATCCAAAAAGATAACTTAGATACACTTGTACGCTCAGTCCTTATTTTCTAGGGCGTATCATTCAAATATCGTTCTCATTTCATAATTATACCATAATATCTCAAATAGATCTTTTTGATTTTAATTTTTAGAAGTTAAATTACGTCTTGTGTTTGTCCAAAAGTATTTTCAAATTTATAAAATCAAATTCGGGCAAAGTTTTTAACAATTTCAAAACATGATTAGTGTTGAGAAATGTACAAATTGTTGCCTGTAGCTGAAGCCACTCTTTGGACACTTAAGCTACGGGGTACATACACCCAAATTTTATAATTCTACAAACGAGTTTTGAAGAGGTTAGCGAGAAAACACTTGACCGACATTTAATAGCTTTTGCTCTATGAGTAGACAACTTTTGTTATGTATATTCATTATGAGTTGCAATTGGAAAATGGACTTGATCTTCGACGTAACCAATGAGAATATGCTGATCTTATTCACAGCCACAGTTTTGTTGGGCATTTCTCGTAAAGACATTTGCCAGACAATCCGAGGCTTAAGATCGCTAACGAATTCCACGCACGAAAGAGATGGCATAAAAAACAAAAAAACAAAAAACCAAAAAAAAAAAAAAACGAAAACGAAAAAAAAAAAAAAAGAGAAAAACAATAAACAAACAAAACAAACAGTTGAGGTCATTGCTCAAACATGCCAGATAGCTTAACAAATAGACAATCTTGAATATGTAAACCCAAAGACAGCATAGACCGCATAGACAGATATATGTATAGGTGTGTGTGTGTGTGTGTGTGTGTGCCTGGGCTTGTCATACACATACGCATACAACTAACTGTAGTCTGTAGTCTTCACAACAAATCTACATGCGTGTCTCGATGCTTGCTTGATTCTCTCGAATCGACAGGTTTTGTCTCAAGAAGTAAGTGGCAGCTGTAACATTTAATTTTTGAACGGGGAGGCGGAGGAGGAGGAGCGGGCTCAGACCACCCATATCAAGGCATAAGAACCTAGCTCAGTCCAAGTCAAGATTTGCTTGAGGCAGTAAAGTTGTAAGTCACAAGCGTAAATTAGTGTTGCGAAACACTGCTCAAATAATAATAAATAGTCAGTGTTGACTAAGCCTAATTTCAGTTTTAAAGATAAGCTGTAGTTAGGAAAAAACAAACAAAAAACTATATCAGTTGAAGATAGTAAAGTTGTGGTTCTAGGCACAATACTGCTGGCCAGTGTTGGTCAACCTAGGCACACAGCAGATCCTTGCAACTGGGCTCACTTTGCTGTTGTTGTTGTTGCTGTTGCTGTTGCTCTTGTTGCTGTTGCAAGCGCTAAGTGCTCCTAAGTATTCGACAATTGAGAGAGGTGAAAGCGAAGCTTTAATTATAACTTGTGTCTGCTTGGCTGGCTCAATAGTTGTTGCTGTTGTTGTGTTGTTGCTGTTGTTTGTTGTTGCTGCTGTTGTTGTTGTTGCTGTTGTTTGTTGTTGCTGCTGTTGTTGTTGCTGGTGCAGCGGATCTGGCTATTAGCCAGTTATTGCAAATCATCCCATTCCCATTCCCATGCACTTGCCCTCGACTCATGCACTCATGCGCTCTAAATGCCAGCCGGCCAAGTCCAACTGTTGCTGTCTCTGACAAAAAGTTCAAACAAGACAAGTGCAGAAGAAAAAAAAAAACATAACAAAACGTACAACAACAGCAACAACAACAACAACAAGAAAATAATAAAAAATTGAAAAAAAGTGAAATTTCAAATCGAACAACGTCGCCGACGACTGTGTCCATAATTGGCGAAAAGCAACAACAACAACAACAACCACAACAACAACAACAACAACCACAACAACAACAACAACAACAATAATAAAACCCCCACCAGCAACAACAACAACAACAACAACGATCACACCAAGTAGGACGCTTGAGCGGCTGCCCCCAAGCAGAGCCCGTAGGCAACCAAAACTTTGGCTGCAGTCCGGAATCGGAATTGGATTCCGATTCGAATTCGCCAAGTTATTTATAAATATATATATATATATATATATATATATATATATGATTGACTAGTTGCAATCCATAAACGAACCGAAAACCATTGAAATGGAAATCGAAAATAAACCTCGCAAAAGGCAACAAATAATTAATCAATACTAAAAACAAAACAAAACAAAACAAACAAAAAAATGTTAGACAAAAAGTGAAATACCCTTTGCAGCCGAGTAAATGATATGTTTGCCTAGTGGGGGTAGTCGGATATAAAAAACATGAAAAAATTATATTAATATGAGTAATAAGAGTAGTTTTGTACACATAAAAAAAGAAGACGTTTTCATTATTTGAGCTGTTTATCCGACATTAAATTGGCCTTAATTGCTTGAATCAACACATCAAATGTGTTTGTGTTTCGCTGATTCACACATGACTTGAAACGGACAGATCTATTTGATGGCTATATCTAACCGTATCTAAAGTATATCAAATGATTTGACCCAGTTCGTCATTCTGTTCAAATATTCATGTGTAAACTGAAAGTGTCTGAAATGGCAACTGCAATCTGCTTTTAAGTTGAAAATACCCTTTCGCAAGGCAAAAAAAAAAAACGATGGAAAATGCATAAAGCAAAAAAGCGTGATTAAAATTCCTGAGGCGTACTTTGGCAGTTAATAAAATCGAAATGCGATTAAAGCGCCGCTGAAAACAACAAAAAACAACAACAAAATCAACAACAACATTTGATTGTTAATACAAATTTGCAATTGCTTTTGAAAGTGTTTTTTTTTTTTATTTAGATATGTATTTTGATTTGCAACCACTGTTGGCATACTCCAGCATACACCTGATCCGAAAACTCAACTATAATGCCAAACGAAATTCAGTTTATAAATGTTCGTCAACTTTTGATTGATTTGATTTGCATTTGTGAAGACAGTTTTGGCAAAACTTTCGTTTGGATTACTCGCTGATAATTAATAGTAAATATTATATATATATTTTGTTCATCAATCAGACATCTCAAAGCTCTTCTCAACAAAGATTTCCTAACTTTAACACAGAACAGCACTTCAAGCGAATTAGTCAAGTTTAAGCATTTTTTTCTGCTTCAACTCTTAGAAAGGAAAAAAGAAGAATGCAAGTTGAGTGCTTATTGACCAAACGTGACATTCGTGACATTTTTTAAAATTCCTCTGATTGCATGACGACAGCAGCATACACATGCAAATACACACAAATACATATATATATCTATGTATATCTGTATATCTGTATATCTGTATATAGCCGCATCCATATCGGACCTGGTCTTAGTCAAAACCATCTAAACAAAAGAATCTGAGCTGTGCACCTGCCTCAACGCAAAAAGTTTCCAGCTGTGTTTGAACTGATTGTTAAGTGCAATTGACGATTTAGAAATAGAAGAAAACAATACACACACATATATATATATATATATATATATATATATATACAAAACAATGGCATGGTCTAGCAAGAAGCAGAAGCAGAAGAAAAAAAGAAAAAACAAAAAGCAAATGCAACTTGAAAGTGGCACAAAGCAATTTTAAAGCTGAATGGAGCGTTAAGTTTTTCAACTGCAACTGCCAAGAAAACAAAATACAAAATGCACAAAAAGACACAAAAGCACAAATTAACAAAAGAATAAGAAAATGCAATTATAATTGGTACACATTTCAATTTGATGATTGTTTCTATTCGCTTTTGTCTTTCCCTCAGTTTCGAAATGCAGAGCAGCAGCAGAAATATGCAGATATATATATACACATATATATATAGATATATATATATATAGATGAGTATACGACATAGATGAGTATACGACTAAATTCCGCTTCCAATAAAAGTTGAAATTGTTTTTTAATCGCTTTTCCAACCATTTGGCGACATTTCAATTGCATATTTATATTTCACTCAATTATCATCCAAACGAATCGCTTTTCTAACTTTTGACGGAACGTTTGCTTATCAAGGCAATTAAGAGGAAGATATAAAATATATATATATCTACATATATATATATGTATATTATATGCATATGCATAGGAAGTTTTAAATTGCCAATGTTTGGCGTCAGTTTTTTTGTGTGTGTGAGTGCTGTGTGCAAACTGAAAGTTTATCGATGGTTTGCATAATACACAGTTCAAATATGATGGGAAGAGCTCATAAAACGCGAAACGAGCCGCTCTTCATTAACATCAGAAAGAGCCGAGGGGCTCTCAAAATGCGGTAATATCTGGTAATGGGTGATTAGGCGACCACTCAAAGTGATCAAATTTACAAATTCAAACAACAACGGTTAGGATTAAAACAGCAACAACAACAACAGCAGCAACAGCAACAACAACAACAGCAACAGCAACAAATATATACAAACTTAAAAATGGAAATAATAATGAAAACAACAGTCAAGTTGGCCAATAAAACACGGCCCCAAATCAAACAGCGCCCTAACGCTGGAGTGCGACTCGAATGGGACATTAAAAGAAAACAACTTCATTTCAAGTGTCGAGAAATGCGTTGGGCGAGGAGCGTGTGAAAATTATCTGGAATGGGCAACCAGCAACCAGCAACCAGCAACAAGCGGCAGGCAACACAACAACAGTTGACTGCTTGGGAGCATATTTAGTATTACCTCATCAAAAAATTCCATATGCGATAATGATAATGCGATCCGCTGTGACGTATGCGAGACATGCGATTTGTGTATGTGTGAAACACAACATCGGCAACTTATCCATGTACATAATGTGTACATAATATGCAATTGCATGGCATAACTAGATTAGATGCGCAGCAAGCGCTTACATCAATCATCAAGCAATCATAAACCGATGCAGTAATTACTTAAATACATTTTGTAATTGCAAGTAATGAACTTCTGATACAGTGAACAGTATGTTGAAAGGATAATCTGTTATTGCAACGATTGTCACAGATACCCGTCTGATTGATCACAGAAAACAAATGATGTAATTATAAAATAAAGTCTCAAATTTTGATGATTTCTGATGTAGAAACGATTTGGTATGAAAACTATAGTTGCTTACAACAATTTGTAAAAACAAGAATATTCAAATGTTATCATTTGATGGCATTTTATGATCTCTTCAATTTCAATAAGCTTTAAAGTTTATTTACGTATTCTATTCATCGTTAAGACGAGTATATTTCACAGACAGAAAATAAACCCATCGGAGAAACTACTTATTTCAAATGGATTGGAGATACTACTTATTCCAAATGGATTGGAGATGCTACTTATTCCTTATGGACAACTTGGGCTTCTTTTCTTATTATTATTACATATATTGTGTCCGTTTATATGCATTCCATGAGAAGTATCCAGTTTTACGCTATATAGATGCCAGGGAGATATAATTAACCCAGTGTCAGACTTTTACTGCGCACATTCTAAACAGTCGCTGCTGAAAGTCATCTGTCATGTTGAATCTTGACTCTAATTTGTCATCCGCTTGGATGTGTTGTCATCGTCAATGTCATTGTTATTATTATTGTTATTGTTGTTGCTATTGTTGTTGCTATTGTTGTTGCTATTATTGTTATTGTTATTATTGTTGTTGTTGTTAACGCCCGCGCTTAGCTCACCTCGCCGATGATCTAATCTCAAGAGCCGCCCGAGTTTCTTGACAGTGGAAAGCGCTGAAAATTGCACTTATTTATGCACACTATTTGCATATAGTATTTGACAACCGCTGAACTTGAAAATGTCCCGCGGGGCGGGGGGTAAGGATTGTCTGGGTGGGTGTCGTTAAGAGGGTGGTGGGCGGGCTTTGAATACTACGATTACGATTTTCGTTTGCAGACAATGCGAATACAACAAAGGAAATACAAAGGTGGAGACAACGCTGACGGCGACGACGACGATGGAGTTGATGTTGATGTTGATGTTGATGTTGATGTTGATGGTTGTGGGTAAACGCTTCAAGAGTTCAGCGAACTTGGTGAAAATTGCTGAGTGTTTATTGCTGTTGATGTGTTGATGCTGACGATGATCAAAATGATCATGTTGCTGTTGTCGTGCAGCCAAATGGGTAAACAGAAAGCAGAGTAGACAACAAACAGCATCGTCACTATCATCATCATCATCATCATCATCGTCATCATCATCGTCGTCATCATCATCAGAAATATCATGATTAGCACCTTGAAATGCGCATTTCAAAGCAATTGCATTTCACCTTAAATTTCCGAATTTCTTTCATTTAAGCATTTTGATTACTTTGGACTTGAGAAATGTGCTGCACTTTTTAAGCCCTCGGATATCCAAATGATGAACGAACGATTTCTGCATATTTTCACCTTTGAAATGAGTTTTTCAAACATCTTTGGATTCGCGTATTTGGGCCACAATGTTGGCGTTGTTGGTTTTGGTGTTTTGCTGTTTTGGTCACATGCCAGCAGGGATGACAGAGTTCGATGTGGGGAATCGGGGATCGGGGATCGGTGGCAGTCTGGCAGGTAGACAGACGCCCAGCTGAAAATTAGCGCTCTCAAGTCGCAAGCGGTGCGTGTCTAAAATGTGTTAAACAGAAAGAAATCGCCAAGCGAACAAGCAAACGAACCCCAAAGTCAAAAAACCAAACCACAACAAAATAACAAAAATAACAAAAATAACAAAAATAACAAAAAATAGCGTTGAACAATTTGCTGAGTTATGCGACTGTTCATATATGAAAGATACTTGTACTACTTATAGCCATACATGCATGAATATAGCTTTTTTTTGATTTTACATATATATATATATGCATATAGGTGTATGGAAATGACTGGACACTGGCCAAGTGCTCGAGAGCCCCACTTGAATGCGACTCATTGGCACCCGTTGCCATTACTAGTCACAATAATTGCTATTTGTATACCCTGTAGCCAAAACAAACAGCCAAGGGGAAAATGGCAATTTGCCATTCAGGTAGTTTAGCCTAAACCAGCAGTTAAAAATGAGTAAGTGACTTTTGTTTCTCTCGTGTCGAAACTGTGTTCCTAAAAATAGAAATGACAATGCGAAGAATTTTAATTCAAGCTTTGCTTATTCGAACTTAAACGGATTCAATCGCAGAGTATATTCTCGCTTTGAAGATTTTATGTCGCTCTTTGATACGTTATCAAGAATATAGACTTTATTTGTGATTGTTGCTTTTATATAGTATATAGTATGCACGATCTGGCTGTCACAACAATCCGATCTCCGATACAATCTTGTCCATCTCACGCATATTGATACAAATCAATTTTCGCGAGCATTTCTAAAGATATCGCTTTCCAATTGGTATATAATAAGAACTGATATATTATTTATCATTCAAATGGGATAGAGAAACGCCAAACGTATTTTTGAAGCTGGCCTCAGAGTATCAAACTTTACTAAAGAATTCGAAATGATTCTCGACTTGTTTTCATTTGCCTTGCTCAGTGCTCGCTGCTATTATTATTTTTATTATAATTATTAAGTAGCAGTGGCTAACCTGCAGTCAAGTTTATTTGCCCTCAGCATTCTAGTATTTATTGTTATTATTTTTTGTTGGTGTTGTGAAAAGTTGAGGTGCAAATTAATTGGGCTGCTCGAGTTGCGTATTTAACGTTTCTCGTTACTCGTTACTCGTTTCGGGTTTCTCGTTTCGGGTTTCTCGTTTCTCGTCTCGGTTTCGTTTTGGCCTGCTGCGGTCATAATACTTTTTACCCATTTCGTTTCGCTCTTTTTTTTCATCGATTCTTTAATTATGGCAATTAGCCGAATTCGTGCTAGCCAATACGCAAACCCAGGCCCAGTTGCAATTCGAACTCGAAAAACCACACACACACGCGCACACACACACACACGCGACACACACACACACACACGCGACACACACACACACACACACGCGCACACACACACACAGAGAGGTGTTCATATACAAATATGCAATTGCAATTTGCGCTGTGGTTCGGCGAGTGTTGATTTTTCACTTTCCACCAATTTTGTTTTTGTTCATACATTTTTTGCACACTTAACGAACAATTTTCGCTATTTACCCCATAATTCAATGGAATTTTCAATTGGCCTGCCAGCAATTGGGCCTCAGCGGCACAATTGCAAAAGCAATGCACAAAATACGATTTTGATTTAGTTTATTAGTGTTTGTTCAGCGTTTCAGTCTTGCCAGGTTAATGAAACTTGCTGTAGAAGCTTATATAAGTCTGATCTCACCACAAAACACGATGCTGTAACCAATAAGCGATTAATCAACATTTTATCTTGTTGTTGTTGTTGTTGTTGTTTTTCTTAACCCTTTTCTACTGTAGTTTTCATATTTGTATGTATCTTGGCCAATCTAATCGAGCCACAGCTTTACTTGAATATCATTCATATTATGAAAAGCTGTCAACATTTTAATGGAAAATGGTTGAAAACTGATGTTGTCAACCTGTTTTTTTTTTTGTATTATTTTACAAACTCGATTCGAAAATGTAATTCAAAAAAGTTTTATCTTTTTTAGTGTGCCTGACAATTGCCAGCTTGTTTCGATGTTTATCTATATATATTGCATATATCAATTGATATTTCTTTAGTTCTATTATATTGTATATTGTATTATGCCAGGCCTTTCGTTGGTCTGCCATTTCAATTACAGGGTATCTTGTGAGTTGTAACCTGGCTGTCGCCGTCACTCACTTCAACCGCCACTTGTACAAACAACACTTGAGGCAAACAACTCTCTCGACGACTTCAAATGTGTGCTTGCTGGCCGCATAATGAGAGTTTAATCTATAATCAGTGTCGGATCATCGATTAAAGAGTGTGCTGGGGGAAAAGCTAATTAAACGCCTGTCTGACAGCATTAGTGCGATGATATGCAATCCAACTCGGCGTATACGCAATAGCCAATGATTAACAAGCATCGCATCGAGCATTAGGAGGGGATGCTTATGGCCATCGATGGGGCATATGCAGATGGCAACAATGCTGATATATTTGGGTTGAATTTTAAAACAACAACAGAAACAATATTAGCAAAAGACACAGCAGCAGCAGCAGCAACAACAGCAGCAGCAACAACAGCAGCAGCAGCCAATGTGTTGTTGCTAAAATAGCCACAACAAATCAGCAAATGTACTAATTAACATATTTTATAGCTATGCGGACACCTGCCCCAGTGTGTGTGTGTGTGTGTGTGTGTGTGTGTGTGTGTGTGTGTGTGTGTGTGTGTGTGTGTTTGTGTGTACATAACACACCCTGCACAACATGGCTGCCATGAAGCCATAAAAAGCAAACAAACAATATGCATACAACACGACATTGGCAGACATTGTGAGTAATACACGATTTTGACACGACGCCAAACATACCAAAAAAACAATAAACGTTTCTTCAACTTATTAGAGATACAAAAGTTGTCAGCCCTCTGGCAGACATATATACATATATATATATATACATATGTGTATACAAGCCTTTTAAACAGACCAACGAGATTGAAGCTGAAGATAAAAAGATAGCTCTCCCTCTATATATATATATATATATACAAACTACCATCTTGCCATCATCCTGCTTCCAGCAGAAAGAGCGAGATGGAGAAAGATAATAAATGAAATGTTAGATTTAATTGTTATTCACTTTCAGAGAATATATACTCTGTATTGGCTACCAAATATCCACCTGCTTAGAGACTGCTATGCATACAAATATTGGGGCTGTTTAGGTGAGGAGTATCTCCTTTGTAGGCATGGAAATGCGCATTTGCCCGTTTGAGGCAGACAGATAAGGTAGACTTAATTAAGCATCTGACCCCCTCTGCCCGGCACTGCTGTGCCTAGTTGCGCAGATACTTTTTGTATCTTTTAATGAGCCGCAGCCGCACTCGATGTGTGTGTGTGTGTGTAAAAAATTAGCTGGGATTGAAGTGATTAAAAGCTACACTTGAACTGGCACAGCAAAGAGTCAAGACTCAGCGTGCACTTGACTCGGCATCTGCGAGTGTATTCGTATCTGAAGCACAGTCTGTATCTGTATCTGTGTATCTGTATCTGTGTATCTGTATCTGTACCTGTATCTGTAACTTTGTACTTCATCTTGAGTTCTATGCAAAAGTTGCTAATTTGTGGCCAACAAACAAACAAAAACTGAAGAGTCAAGATGGTTATGCTAGATACTTGTGTGTGTCTCAATCTTTAGCTCTCTATCTCTATCTCTATCTGTATCTGTATAACTATCTCTATCTGTATAACTATCTCTATCTGTATTTGTATCTGTGTCTGTTGTTTTTGAGCTGCCTTTCGTTGTCTTTATGTCTTTCCATGCGTATTTATTTATGCCTTTCGCTTCCCTTGCCGCAGGCACTAACTACTTTTAAGCCTGTCTCTGTCGCTGTCTCTATTCCCTACTGCCCCTACCGCCTCCCTCTGCCCCATCTTGTCGCAGACAATGACCTGATCTGTTCAAAACTAATCACAACTCTTTTTGCTGCCAGCCGAAAACACAACAATTAGATTTGATTATTTGTAAAGATTTGCATAAGAAAACGAGAAAAATGAAAACACAGCTCAACAATTGTTCCGACCGTTTTGAGTTATGTGAACTTATTGTTATGAATATCTCTGAGGAAAAACACAATACTTAAGCCGTGTAAAAAGTCACTCGACAAACAATTGTCAAACTAGCTGCTTTTTGTCTTTTTATCAGCGACGGCTAAGCAAAGCCCCAGTGGAAATCATTCCCCGTTAGAACCTTGAAAGAGCAGGTGTTAAACTAACAGTTAGTTAAGAAAATTAACTATCAACATTTTTCTAGTTTTCTTTTTATTTACTTTACGTTGATTATAAACAGTCAGCGATATATTCATAGAGCTGAAGATTAAGAATAAAGTAATAAATGAAAGCAGATATGAAAGATGCAAAAGTCAAATGGCTGATAAATCATCCGAACACGCAGATATATTTAAATGATAAATAAACTAGACATAAGCCCAAAGTATGCCATTCATTAATATAATAATAAATTCCTTGGCCAAGCTCAGTTGCCAAACAGCTATGTTAATTAGCAACTTTTGGCCACATACTTAACTGGCTGCTGAGCCAAACCTTTTAGCCACTTCAGAGCTAAAATCTAAAATTATTAATGATAGGAATAAAGAAGAGACTTGATTTAAGCCACGAAAACTTGAACATAATTCACCGGCTGCTAAATAGGCTGTTAGCCTGTACATAATAGCAAATAAGTTGACTCACAACTCCGCACGATGAGTAACTGAACCAAAAGCCAGCATTTAGCTGACTGACAGTCAAATAGATAGCCGAAGATAAGCTGAGATAAGCCACATATTGGCTCAGTTCGAGCACGTTTTCCAATTAAAACCAACACACATCTTTAAGCTGGGTCTTGACTCTTTCTTATCTTTGGCATTCCATCGACGAGATGCAATTATACATATATATATATATATATATATATATGAATATATAGAGATTTTAAGTGCCCATTGCTGACACAGTCAGTTGGCTGAGTCGCAAGTTCAACGAACAAACTGCATATTTCACATAATTGAATCACTTATGCTCATTCACAATTAACAATTGTCAATGGTTAATTGCTGCTCGTTGGCCGTTGCTGGTTGCATGTTGCTTGTTGCTCGTTGCTTGTGTCAATTACCAGTTGCAGCGGCAACTTAATTAACAACATGGTCAACTTGACGCCAAACGTGGACCGTTTCTGGCTACTTAGAACAAGCCGCAATTGACATGACTGACACATAACAACGAGCAACAACAAGCTGACAACTGACAGCCAACTGGCAACTGGCAACTGGCAACTGGCAACAACTAACGATGTTGATGCAACACGACGCATACGTCGTGTGTCGCCATCTTATGCAATGGTCCACGTTATGTTAATGACCGTTTGGCTTAAAGTCGCTATCGGAATTGGCCACAGAACTGGGTCAGTTGCAACTGCCACAAAACTGGTCGAGCACACTGGATGCCAGCCAGCCAATATATATTGGAGACACCGTTAAGCACACTTCAGCCATAGACAGAAGACAAGATCCGTGCTCTTAGCCACATTGCTAACCAAAGCATTTAATTCGCATTTCAGTTTTTCAAGTATTTTGCAATACCCATTAATACTTTAAAGCACCACTCAATTATTCAATTAAAAGTACAAATATCAACACACAAACTTATAAACTAAAGCTCACAAGAATTATATACTCTGATTCTAAATACAAATTTCTAAAAGAATTCATTTCAGTCATTTTAGAATTGCAAGAATTTATAAATCGACTGAGGATCTGCAATCTGAAATCAAGAAAGAGTTTTAACAAATTAGAAGGAAAATGAGAAGTAAAAAATGAGCAGAAAAATAGGCAAAAAAAACATTGAAAAAGAATGCAATTAATTAGTAGAAAAAGGATAAACTTAATTCTAGAAGGAAAACGATAACTAGAAAGACAACAATGTTAATTTAAGAATGAAAATGTGAACTTGAGAAACCAACTTAGTTCGATGGTGAAAATGAGAACTAGAAAGACAATATTCTCCATTCAAGAAGGCAAATAAGATGTGGGAAAGACAACCAACTTAATTCAAGACTGTTCATCCTAGAATAAACGGACTTAATCGAAGAATATATATTGATAGTTTAAGATTTTGGCTGCTTTTCGTATGATTGCTCTTGAATCAAGGGGAAACTCTTCTTTTTAGCTGCAGTCTTTGATAATATTTTTGATCTCTCCAAGCAACAAGTATACAAATATGTCCCTATAGATAGATCGGCTAAGACAAAACAGATTTAAGCAGGAACAGCAACAAATTCAATTCCCGATTCAAAAATTTGAAGTGAAAGAATGTTATCGAATATCATCGCTCTCAAATAAGCTCGCATTTGCCACAGACAAAGTCTAAACCATTATGCAACAGCTCGAGTTGTGTTTGTGTGTGGCATCGAATTATTCGCAATAAAACAAATAAAATAATAACATATAATTTCCTGGCAATGCGTTAAGTGGCAAAGTGGCAGCTAAGCAGCTGGTAACTAAGTAGTTTTATCTGTATGTCTATCTACATATATCTATATATAATACACATATATATATATATATATTTTCACTTTAATTATGCGCTTTGCTGTGTGCAACAAGAGCAACAATAACAATAATAATAACAAAAACGCATTCAGTTCCATTTAAGAAAGAAAAAGAAAAAAACGATGCGACGATGTTTGGCTTTTGTTGTTGCTTTACTTTTAATATTTTAAGTGTGTTTTCATCGTATCGCTTTTATTCAGTTGCTTTACATTTGATTCGCTTAATTATTGCGCGTTTTTCTTCAAATTTTTACAATTTACGAGCAGTTGGCAGAGTCGCTCCCTCAGACATGGTCATAGTCCGTCATGGTCTCCCTCACGCTGCTCCCCCCCCCCGCGCCCCCTCTCTGAAATCGAAAGAGTCTTCACTTTTAATACAAAACCCACAGACCATATACGAGCCGAGCCATTGAGCTACAGCTTGGCAGCGACCATTTGGGGCTCTGCACCACGTTTGGGCCTCTGCACGTGGCCAGCAGTGCGTGTCCAGCCCCAAAGTTTCATGCATTTGGCAATAAATTATGTCTACGTGCCTCTCAAGTTTTCACTGCACGCGCCAGAAGACGACTGCACACACAACACACAACACACACAACACACACACACACACACACACACACACACACACACACACACAACACACACATACTGCACACAGACCGACCTCTTTCAGCCAGGCCCAAAGTAAAAGTTGTTCAAACCCTACATAGACGAAATCCAATCCTATCCTCTATCTCGTCGATCTCTTGTTGCAGGCAGCCCAGCCAGTTGCAGTTGCAGTTCCAGTTCCAGTTGCAGTTGCAGTTGCAGCATTTCTTTCACTATCTAATTACTATATTTGGTCCATGTTCCGATGGGCTCTGCAACGCATGGCAGCATAAATACATATCTGTATCTGTATCTGTATCTGTATCCGTATCTATAGGAGACTATGGGTGACGTTGTTGATATGCGGAAATGGCATTGCCATATTTGTGGCTACCCCGCAGTCTGCCAGCTCAAAGGCATACATCCGCCTACGTCACCGTTACGCAATTAAACGACGATAAGCTGCCACACCCCCTTTTCACCAGCCGCTTCTTCCAAATGCAGCGCAAAACGCACTTTCTTCCGCAACCTTAAACAGCTGCGCATATTAACATTTGATTCCTTGGGTTAATCGTTACTACACTCGGCAAAAAAAAGTTGCCCAGAATTTTGTTTTCTTTATTTCAGGGTAAATTCTAAAATCTAGAAAGAGAAAAATACTTTTAGAAAGGAACCGTTTTTGCTACTTGTAACTGATCAAAGCGTATTTGCTTGCTTCCATTTTGTGTTTTGCAGCAATGACATAATGGAGCCAATGACCATGTTGGTATTGGCCTTCCAGCTGCTGGCGCTCTTCTCGATCGCCGGCGCGCTGCTAATCTATCTGATATGCAAGGTGCGCGAGGAGAGCCAGGCGTGCAATGCCGAATTGTCGCCACCCAGTCGTGTGGTGCTGGTCACCAGCGCCGACACTGCGCTCGGCCTCCAGCTGTGCACGTATCTGGCGAACAAGGGCTGTCGGGTCTTTGCCGGCATGAAGGAGGCGCGCGATTCGCTGCCAGCGAAACTGCTCTGCGGCTGGATGAAGATACGCGAGTACAGCGAGGAACCGATTAGCGGCACAATTATACCGATGCGGCTGGACGTGACGCGTGAGGATGTGTTGCGCGAGGCAACGATCGCAATGGGCGCCCATCTGAATGCCAACGAGCGTGGCATTGCCGCCGTCATCAATACCAGCGGCAGTGTGTATCGCGGCCGTGTCGAATCGCAGGATGTGCAGCACTGGGAGCACATGCTCAAGACCAACATACTGGGCACGCTGCGCGTGGCCAAGGCATTTGTGGGCCTGCTGCGTCCGACACGCGGACGTCTACTCTATTTGGGCGGCAGCAGTGCCGGCGCCAGCATGGGCGGCGACGGTCTGGTCGCCTTCAATGCGTCCCGTGTCGCCGTCGAGAAGTGTGCCGAGGAGCTGCGCAAGGAGCTCCAACCGTATGGTGTCAGCATTGTCGCATTGGACACATGTGGCATGACTGTCGAATCGTTGTACAAGGCACCAGTTGCTCAAAGTAAGTGTGTGGAGTACTCCTCTCCCCCCTCCCCACCTATCTCTCCATCTCTGGCATATACTAATCTCTGTCTTGTTTTTGTTCCCTGTTAGCCATGTCACAGTGCCCGGGCGCACCAACCCAATATACGGCGGATGTGTTGAGCGCCAGTGCACTGCAGGTCATCGAGCGGGCACTGTGGGACTTTACGCCCCAGCAGCGCTACACGCTGCTCTCCCACAACAAGTATCAATTCACGTTGCCATGCCGCTCCTCGCTGCGCCTACATCGGCCCAGTAGCGAGGCCGCCACGCAGTCCGTCTAAGCCTGAAGCGAGCCGAGTCGAGTCGAGTCGAGCCGAGTGGAGAGTTTTATGTCATCCGCATTCAGCTGCCTGGGAATGGCAATCCGATGCAGTGCGTTTGATCGGAGCTAATCGCGTGCCTTTTACCATACATATTTCCTGTACATACGGATAACCCAAAATCCTTGTCTTTATCTTTTGTAATCAGCTATACACATATACGCATATATGCCTAACTGTTTCGATATCAACATTCTTTTGCAATGTTTATGTTTAATTATTACTACTACATTTTTTTTTTTTGTGTAACCTCTTTTTTTACAAAGACAAGTTGACAATTTGCTGCATTTGATTTGTAGACAACAATTTGTTGACACTGGTTCGGTGTATTTTGCTGAAGAAAACGCAGCGATTGCGTATACATATATATATATATATAATGTTACGATTTATATGTATATACATATATATCTATATGTATCTATATACACAAACATATCAAAATAAACATTTTTACAAAATTTGTGCTAATCTGCAAGCATTTTTGTGTTCACATTTATGATTTTTTTCCGTTTTCTTTTGCGATCCTTGGAAGGACACTTTGTGTTGCCCTCCTCCTTGCTATTCGTATTTTGAGATGAAATCATAGCGCAGCACGGAGGCACTGAAAACATCGCCAGCACGCGCCTGCTTTTTGTTGTCGGTGCGTCCTGGCAAATGGAGAAGGACATCGGCGCCCACAATACTCTGCAGCCGACTGCTGATCTGTAAATGCATGTGTTCGGTGACAATTGGAATTGGAGCTGTTATCTGCGATTAGCTTACCTGATCCCCATTGACACTGGCATGCAGCTGGCCTTGGATACTGCTCACCGTGGCGCGAACGTATTCGGGACGGGGATCCAAATCAATGGCATCGTTGAGCAACTGCAACCGATAGATAAATAAAGTATGATAATAAAGATTGATAATGATCTATAATTCGGAATTGCTAAATGATTAAGCAAAGACTAAGAATTACTCCATAAAGCTCGAAAATTGACTACGGGATAGTTCTTTGAAGCCTTTCTTATTACGTTAAATCACTGAAGGACTATATAAAAGATGGGTATTTCTCATTGGCAGAATATCGGGTGCATTCCACAAGGATTTTTTTATCTGTATGAGTTTCAAGTATTCCATCGAGATTTGAATAAATTTGGTATGCGAATCAGTAAATATATATGAATGAAATCACTGTTAGTAGTCATGGACATTCATAAGTTGGCAGTCTGTCTATTGAAAGAGTCTGAAATAATCTCCGATTGTTCAGCTCACATTAGGCGCATTTCAATACTGCTGTTAAAAGCGCATACATTATAGATTGTATATTGTATATTGTATATTTAAAAACCGGCTAGCTCATCCGGTTAATATCGTTTTCGTTGACAGGTGTCATAAATTCCAGTTTTTTAACAACATTTATCCACAGACAAAAATAAGTTGGTCTAATCAAGATTACAGATAAGTTAAATACACATTTCTTTTTGAGGCATATTTGCCTAAGCGCTTATAGCCTGAAAGCGATAACAAATATGCGTGTCGAAATATTATTTCAAGAATGTCTTTAATGTGCCCCTTATCGCTCTGCATTGGAAAGAGGACTCCACCCAGATAACGTTCAAGCGCTTTTATAATCAAATGCGACGAACAACAGCTTTGGGAGCAGTTTGACATATTTCCAATATGTATTGATCTATATGTGGAACAACAATTGATTGATCAAGTCTGTCAATATCAATCTCAATCGCCTGTCACATTTGTTGACCATTATTAGGTAATCTGGGTGAAGTACTTGCCGCAGAGATAAGTTCTGGTATTTCACAATCGAAGACTTTTGACTTACCGTCACATTTACAATGGGCAGCGTGCACTTGGCCCGCTCCCAGCCGGCAGCCCAGCGTATGGCGGGCAGTGCGAACAGATGGAATGTGACAAAGGCGGACACGGGATTACCGGGCAGGCCAAAGAAGTACTTCTGCTCCCTGCTCGCAAATGTCATTGGTTTGCTATGAATTCAAAAAAAATTAAAACCATAACTTTAACTAAGTTTTTGAGTATGGCTTATGCAAATGACAACCAACCCGGGCTTCATGTTAACGCGTCCGAAATGTAGCTGGAATTTGAGCTGCTCCAGCGCTGGCTTGATGTAGTCCTTGTCACCCATTGAGACGCCGCCGCTACAGATGACAAAGTCCACAGCATCAAAGAGATTGGACAGGGTTTGCTTAATGGTAGTCAGGCTTAAATGCAAAACAGAATAAATTGTTTAGTGTGTTCTGCTGTGCTGTGCTGAGCTGTGCTTTGTTGCGCATCTGAGCCACCTACTCGTCACCCAGCATGTGCTGCTGCATGCAGTCGAAGCCAAAGTAGAGCAGCAGCTCCTCCAGCATGGTTGTATTCGAGTCATAGATTTTGCCAGCGGCTGATGGCTGGTGTGGTGCCAGCAGCTCGCTGCCCGTTGAGATGATGGCCACTTTCGGCTTGCGCTGCGGCAGCTGGCTGCCAACGGAGGCCAGCAAGGATTTGATGACAACCGGTGAACAGTCGACAGCGGGAAACACTGGATCGCCCATGCGCAAATCGTAACCAATGGGTCTGTGATGGATTATAGCTATATAAATATAAATGCAGTTGTTTTTTGTTTACCAGGGAAACTCACCGCACATCCTGGCCTGCCTTGGGCTCAACGAGAATCTCGACCAGACTTTCTTCGCCATATTTGTCACGCTTCAACAGCTTTGTGTCCTCCACCTGCACCACACAGTCCGCATTCTCCGGCAGCGGTGCGCCCGTATTGATCTTGAAGCACTCATCCTCCTGCAGTGGATGTGGGCTAACCTGCATCAGCCATGGTTAAGATATCAAAATCTTCAATTTCATAAACAATAGCAATAGCAACTAGCAAATCTTTACCGTATCGCCAGCGGCGATGCAATCTAGGACACGTTTGGTTCCCGAAAACCCTGTGGACTTCATTGCGTAGCCATCCTTGATAGATGCACGAAATGGGGGTATGTTTATCGGCGACACAAGTGTGCGCAGCTGTTGCTCCACATTGCTATTGCGCTGCACCACGCTCAGAATGGTGTCCAGGGCCTGGAGCACCGGCAGCATGTGAAACGGCGAATTGCGATCCACATCGTCACCAGCGCCCGTCTTGTGCGGACAGACGTGATCTCGCTTGAGCACGTTGGGCACGCTGGGCAACGCAGCAGTGCCCTGGACTTCAGCGTGCGTGCGCTGCACGAGGGCAACATTGTCACAGATCAGATGCAGGGCGTGGGGCAGCAGATCACGTACCGCCTCGAAGCACTCGGCTACGGCTTTCTCGCTGCCCGGAAAATTGAGCACCAGCGTATTGTCTGCGATGCCGCAGAGGCCGCGCGACAATGCCGCGTACTTAGTCTTCTGCAGCGAGGCCAGGGCAATGACTAGGCTCAGCTGATTGCACTCCTTATCGAGCAGCGGCTTTGTTGCCTCCGGCGTGACATCGCGCGGCGCAAAGCCGGTGCCGCCCGTGGTTATAATGATGCCCACATCGCTGCGATCAATCCATTTGCGCAGCTCGCGCTGTATGAGATCACGTTCGTCGGGCAGCACACTGATAACCACCTGCGCATTGTCAAAGGAGTCGCGTATCAGCGCCACCAGACGTGGCCCGCTCTTATCCTTGGCAGGATCCTGGAAACAGCTGTCACTAACTGATACATCAAACAATTAATTAATATGCATATGCGCAGCAGATTCAACACTATTCGCTTACTTGTTAAAACGCCAAACGTTATCGGCTTCATGGCGACATTTATATAATGTGAGTGTCACGCAGCACTTACCACTTTCAATTAAATTGTTTAATAATGAGTACAGCAATCAAAAGTGTTCTACGGCTTTGACTGTTTTCGAGCTCAAGACTTTTAAGCAAATTTTAGCACATTTTAAATACACAAAACTAATTATATGTGTATACACTGGCGGACGCAACTGCAATATTCAAGGTAATGTTTTTGACCATGTTTGGCATATTTTAACTGAAATTTTGATTTAAAAACTGCAGGAGTAAGGGCAATCTAAATGTAAATACTTATATATTTTTGAGCGAAGGACTTTTGACAATTTTTAGTACATTTTATGTGTGAAAAACCCTTCATGCGTACACACTGGCGTATATATTTTAAATTTTAAATTTCAAATTCCATTTGTAAACAAATACAAATACAAATATATATGTATGAATATAATATGTATAATTAATAAACATCAGTTAGCGTAGTCATAATGCTAATGCTTATGTTTTATTTACACTACACTACAATACAAAAAAAAAAAGGAAACAGCGTAACAACAAATTTAACCTTCACTTCTTCTTCGGCTACTCATTTGGGTGAATCGTTGGTCTTGGTGGATTCAAGCGGGTCGTACCCGGTTGCCATTTTTTCCTTAAACTGCTCGTATGTGCGTTTGCGGTCAAAGTGCTTTACCCACTGACCGGGACATGATTGCTCGAACGCCTTGCGCATTTTCTGGCAGGCATTTGGCACCTTTTCACCGCTCGTTGAGCTGTGCTTGGGCGCATTGTCGTCTAGACACTTCCAATATTCATCACGTGTCGACCAGCACTTGGCGCGCTCCGCTTTGTCGGGAAAACTCATTCCGGCAGTGGATTGTTTTGGTGTCGGTGTCGATGTCGAAGCCGATGCTGTTGCTAGTTATTTTAGATGTGTTATAGTTGCATGAAGAGGCGCACCAATGAGTACTCGCTGTCAATGCACTCTTAGCTAGTTGAACAGTACACCTGTCTGTTAATTAGTTTCAAATATGTTACAAAATAGGAATTGTACAACAAATGTATCAGAACCAACCTCAAAATTACAAAACATACAATTGGCGACACTGTGTGGCCAGATTTCTTACAAAAATATATGTTGCTACAGCTGATGGCGAAAAATAAATCACAAGCAACACTGAACGCACTGTTGCATTGGCAGTTATGGCGCCATCAGTTTGAATGTTTGTTTCAAAATGTAATTTGTAAATGTACGCAGATTAATTTCGTTTGTATGTATTACAATTTATTTGATTCAATATCTCGGTGACTTATGTTAAACATTATTGGTTTTAAATTTCAACTAATCAATATGGTAAACTACTAGAACAATAGAAATATATATAAAAGTGAACTTGTTTATAAACAAAAAAAAATAAAAATAAAAAATAATAATGAAAAACAAAACAATAATCGCAGACCGATAACAATAAAGACTTGAGGGTGACTACTTAGTTTTATAATGTCGTGCTTCGAAACCGTTCTATATATGTAAATGTTGCTTAAATGGTACACAAATGACATATAGAAAATGCAGCCCCAAAGACCAGTGCAAGTGGGAGCGCAATAAATGCTCCGTTACTTGTCTATTCTAGTTTGACTTCAGGCTCTAGTCTATAGACCTTTACACTAAATACATATATAGTATACATATCTATTTTATATACAGCTTAAGTGAACTCTAGGAACACAGCAAATCTCAATGCGGTGATGTTCGTGTTACAAATCTTCTATTTCTTCATATTGAAGTTAGACCAATAAAAAAAATATATATATATATTTTTACATATTACATCCTCTATATATATATATATATATATATTTATATATATAAATGTGTTTGTGTGTGTATGCAATATATTGTAAAATTATTTTGCTTTAAGGGCTGAATGTGTGTGAGTAGGTATTGTGTTAACGTGTATTATTGTATTATAATATTTCAGCGTTGATAACTTATATTTACGTATTCCTAATATAAACAACATACATACAAACATTCACATAATACACATTTAAGTTAGAAGGCCTCGCATAAGCGCAGTTTTCGACCAACATCCGTATCTGTATATTTATCTGTAAGTTTCTATAAGTAATTACCACTAACTTCTTACTAGCTGAGGATGTGATTCGTTAGACGCAGGGATATGGTTGGAACTGAAATTAAGTATGATGATGTTGCTTTAAGTGCACACATCTCAAAATTAACTCCATTGCAGTCAATCTATTGTATTATCTTTTGCTTCCTGTAGTATCAGGCCTAGCCATATTGACCCTATATATATATGTATATATATATACATAGTGTTTGCTGGGTTGGTGTGTGTGTGTGTGTTGGGAGGGGGGGTTTCTTTGAAAGCTTGTCAGGCACTTATGGCTTTCGAGCGCAAAGCTAAATTCGGTCGATGGCAGTTGCAGTTCCTGTTGCAATAACAGACAGTAACTGTAACTGTAGCACAGGGACCGTTACTGTTTGCATTTACAGTCGATTCGCTTTGCTGTTTAAAGTTAAAACTATAAAAGTAAGCTTAGCAAAAGGTTCCAATAGGCAACAACGGCACCTTCACAATAATAATGCTTTCAAAACCAGTTTGTAGCTCTATATGTGTGCGTCTGTGTGTGTGTGTGTGTGTGTGAGTATCTATTAATGGCTAAAATACATACTCTAACGACTATCAGTACTTTGACCCAACGCAAGCATACGTTATCATATTTACTTTGATTTAGTTAGCTAATTGATTACATATAATTTTTCATTTGCTTTTGAATTTGGTCTAAAAAACGAATTTTGCTAGAAATGCCAAAAAAAAGTGCATCTTTTTTTGTATATGGATTATGCGTAACTTAGTTGAAAACAAGTTACATTATTGTTTAATTCACGATTGTGTGTGTGTGTGTGTGTGTGTATTGTAGGTGTGAGTGCTGTTGTTGTTCTTGTTGTCGCTATTGTTTGTTGGTTATTGTTATTGTTATTGTTATTGTTTTTGTTAACGCTCTGCCGCAGATAACGTTGACCAATACAAAAAAAAACTCTATGTATTCAGATATATACATATCTGTATGTATGTATATTATCTCCTATGACTAGATACAAACTCTCAGTTTGCCTTTTCCTCGAACGCACATAGATGGAAAATACATTTGAAATACACGTATGTTATGTATATACATCAATAATGTACAGCTATGGCTTGCGCTACATTAAGTTTAGCTTTTACACACATGCATCAGATACACAGACACATAGAACAAAAATTGATTCAATTGCACATAATCTATATATATATATATATATATATATATATATATATATATATATGTATGTGTGTATGTATAAGTAGTTACCCATATCTGTGGGCTATATATGTATGTATATGTATACGTATCTGTATATTTTAAAACATTTTGTATTGCACAATGCGACACGCAGCCTAACGTACAAATATATATATATATATATATATATATATATGTTAAAAAAATATGTATTATAAACACATTATTATCTCATAAAAACAAATGCATAATAAAAACAAATATTATGATATTTACATATACAACTAACTGCGTGTGGAAACAGTAACTAAAATGATAATAATAATAATAACTACAATAATAAAAAAAAAACCATGAATCATTTGGCAGTCGAAGACCAACAACGAACAAACCTCTCTCTGTCTCTCTCTCTCTCAGTTGTTGCCATCGTTATTTGTTGTTGCTGTTGTTGCTGTTGGCTTTGATTTTGATTTTGATTATCTATGTTTTGTGTTTGTTGTTATGTGTTTGTTGTATATGTGTTTGTATAATATGGCGCTCTTTTTGTCTGTGATGCTTGGCAGCTTGGCAGCTTGGCCTGGCCAAAAGAGTCATTGTCGTTTGCTGCCTCTGTCTCCGTCGCTGTCTCTCTATTGTGTGCTCGGTTCGATGAGGTGTGGAGTGGTGGTTATGGATCATTGATCTATTGCGACGCTGCAAGCACAGCCGCCTCCGCCTCCTCCTCCTCCTCCTCGACTGTTGCCGTTGGCGATGCATTCGAGCTGGCCGACTGCTGGGCATATTTACAGGCTGCCGTGAGGCACTTGCAACCACCGCCGCTGGAACGTTGTTCAGAGCGCCAAAACTTTTCGCCATAATCATAGCTGCAAGTGTAATTGTAATTAATGAAATTCAACTACTTAGAGTGGCGTGGTGGGGTGGATGGGATCTTACCAGATCTCCTCGCCCGCATCGATGTCACGACAGGCGAAGAATGCAATTTTTGGAAAACGATAATCCTGATGCTCATAGAAGACGCGCACGGGCAGAATATTGGGATCGCACGAGTGATTGAAGAAGCGACTGATATTGCCATAATAATTGGCATCGATGCAGTGCCCATTGTCCAAATCAAAGTAGTAGCTGTCGTCGGTGCGTCGATGTGCCTCCGGTTCGGTGAGTATTTCGCCCGTATAGCTTGCCACAAATGTGCCCTTGGGCACATTGGCCAGCGCACGTACGCCCCAGCCCTTGGCTGCCTCCTCGCACTCGACAATCTGCAGCGGTGTCCGTGTGCCATTCTGCACCACGCGATTCTTGCACGACAGCTTGAATGGGAGCGGGTAAAGAGGGGCGGGGATTAGAAATGATTGATTGAAATTACAAATAAATTGATGTCAAACCTGATTGCAGCCGCAGACATCGTTGCACTCGAATATGACGGCCGGATCATCGTAGTTGAAATCGCAGTTGAGTCGACTCTCTGCCGTATACCAGTTCTGCGAGGAGGCGCCATTGCACTGGCACTGATCGCTGCTGCAGCTGTCCAGGCACGAGCAGATGCGCATCTGCGACACCCGACTATCGATCTGCACCGAATTCTGCAGTATTATGCACTTGGTAATGTACTTGAAGTCCGGCCACATTAGCGCATCGGCCTCATCCTCATGCTCCGACATGGTCAGCTCGTTGCGCACCGCCTGTATGGGACGCGATTCGCGTCCATTTGAGGCATCCGCACAGACGACACGGGTGCGCAGACCCAATGGCCGGAAGCTGCGCATCTGCATGTTGAAGCCAACGGTTCGGCCACACTCGGATTCCTCGTTGGGTATGCAATCGAAGGGCAGCTGCTCCGCCCTATTCTTGATCATCAGATCGGCGCCGTTCGCAATCAATGCGATGCACATGCGCGTCACCGAGTGGCGACAGGCAATGTGTCTAAAAATGGATTGGATGTGAGTGGAATCGATTTAAATACATTTCTCATTTGTCGTCGCAATGGAGATGCGAGTAGACTTACAGCGGTGTGTCGCCTTCAACATTCTGCACATTGCAATCGGCGCCCGCCTGCAGAAGCACCGTTATCGTGTCCAGTCCGTCGTTGTGCAGCGTCGACCAGTGCAGCACCGTGTTGTTGTCATTGTCGCATATATTGGGATCGGCGCCATGATTGAGTAGCAAGCTGCAACAAAATCGTTAAAGTAACTGTTTCGTATATATATATATCGTATATATACCTGGACATTCAAATAGGTGTGAACACAATGACATGTCTTTTGAATATCATGTCCAATGGTTGCAACATTTAAGATTTATAATAAAGCCTCAACTGAACTATCAAATAATATGAAATGGGTCAAGGACATCAGGGACTACAGGACTGACGTAGCAGAAGAGTATAAGCTCTAAGATCAAGGGAAATATTAACAATTGCATAGCATCAACATCAGCATCAATTAAAAGATCAGAAGAAGACATTAAAAGGCGTGCAGGATTCAAGAAAACTTCATCAGCAACCGATAATCGAATGGTGTTGTTGGCTAAAAGTGATTCTTTTGAGTCATCAAGCGAAATTGGGAATGTTATTGCCTCAACACCAGCTGCTCGATGGTGATTAGTGGTAGCAAAGTTAGCTGGTAGAATATGCAGTCAAATTCATTTGGTTAAATCCGAAAATTTAAAGTTGCATTGGTTCATTAGGACTGGTATTGATCAGAGATGGAATAATTAAAACCAGGTGCACCTATTTTACTGTCCAGGTTGGTATATTATATATATATATTGCTTACCTCACAATATCCGTGTGCCCCAATTCGGCTGCCCAGACCATAGACGTCCAGCCGCCCTCATCCTGGGCATTAATGAAACTCAGAAAATTGGCAATGTTGCGCGAGGCGCGAAAACTGTCCACAATCAGTTGAGCCGCATCGATGTTGCCCAGTTTAGCGGCAATATGCAGACTGGTCATGCCATCGGGTCCCTGTCCAAATATCACATAAACACATAAACATATCAATTACAATCGAGCGAGGGGGGCAAGGAGACGCACCTTGATGGCAACATCGGCACCGCACTGCATAAATAAATTAAGCATATCGCATTTGTCGTTCATCACGGCGCACATGAGAGCCGTACGCAATTCACTGTCAACAATGTTGACAAAGTCCTGGGAGCTGGCGCCCTTGCAGAGCAGCAGATAGGCCATTTGCAGGGTGCCCGAATGGGCAACCAGATGCAGGCAGGTACCATTTAGGTATTCACGCATCCGCGTCAACACATCATAGTCGGCAGCTGCGACACACAGAGAGTGAGAGAGTGAGAGTGAGAGAGAGAGAGAGAGAGAGAGAGAGAGATTTAAGGTTTGGTTGAGCTCAACTGTGGAGTGGGGCTTGGGCTTACCCAGTATCTCGGCGACACGCTCCAGATCATCGTTCTGCACGGCGTAGTACATGTCGCGCGAGTTGAATTCGGTTGTCACCCGGCCGCTGGACGAGACAATCCGATCGCGCAGCACCACATTCATCACGGACTCCGGTATCAGTTGCTCAAAGTTAATTATGTTCAGCGACTGTCCACCAGCAGCAGCAGCAGCAGCAGCAGCATTTGCATTGCCACCACCAGCTGCAGCTGCAGCAGCAGCAGCAGTAGCAGCTGCCTTGGCGCCTTGGCGTGTTCCACCATTCGATTTGACAGCCGCCTTGCCACGTCCAGCAGTTGCCGCCTTGGCCGAGGAGCTGCCGCTGGCTGGTTTCGCGCTGCCGGCGGCATTGGCAAATTGTGTCAGATGCGACGAGGTAGTCAGCCTGGCAGGTTTGCTGCAGAAGCAGAAGCAGAAGGTAAGCGCCAGTCGAACAAACAAATACAAAGAAATAAACACTTACATTTTGGTCTTCTGGGCGGGCAGAAAGACGGGCAACGTTTGGCATTTCATGGTCACCGTTGAGGTGCGCTCCGGTGTGTCCACTCCGCAGTGCGGACACTTGAGAACTAGCAGTGGACTGGCATAGCTGCTGCCGCCGCTGCTGCTGCTACCAGCATTAAGAGCAGCCTGTTGTGCATCATAGGGGCTGTTGAGGATGAAGCGTTGAGCGCAATCCGGATGAAAGAAGTGCTGCCTGTTGCACAGCACAAATTTGCCCTGCAATGCAATAAGAAAGGATTCAGTTATGGCAACTGAGAGTGCTCAGTGGTGACTCACCTGGGTGCAAAAGATGCCGCAGCCGGCGCAACAGTTGTGCGCCTGGAGTCGCTTCTTGTGCTCATCGCAGAGGATCATGTAGCCGACACGCTGGCTGGGACGCAACAGATTGTGCACATCGGCAGCCAGCTCGTTGCAGCAGCCGATCTTCTGCTCATCGATGTTATCGATCGCACAGCAGTAGGATGCATCCGGTGCATTTCTCGCATAATACTGCGAGCTCTTCTGGCACAGGCAAATGAATTTCACAGACGATGATGATGATGATGCAGCAGCAGCGGCAGCAGCAGCAGCGGCTGAAGATGTGCTGGCTATAGCATCTCTGACATTGGACAGAATGACGCTATTCAGCGTGTGCAGCTGTCCCTGTTCCAGCGTTGCAATTGTGGATGTTGCTGCTGCTGCTGCGGCGCTGTTATTGCGCACGGCAACGCGGCGCGACAGTTTGGTTGGCGCAGCTGCTGCAGCAGATGGTGGAGGCGGCGGTGGTAGAGCCAGCTGTTGCTTGAGACTGCCAGCGACTGAGTGCTGGTGGAGACTGGTGTTCGCCTCCTTGCTGGCGTTGCGGAGACGCAAAGTGACGCTGGGCTTGCCGACTTGAACGGGCGTCGCTGGCACAAACTCCTCGTTGTCCGTGTTGGAGCTATCGTTGCCGCTGGCCTCCTCGCTGTTGTTGCGCCTCAGGCCCAGATGCTTGAGATGCTTCTCCTTTTGTTTGGTCAGTTTGCGCAGCTGTTTCTTGTTCATTTTACGATCCTCGGGCGAACGATTGACGGTGATCAGTTTGGCCGACTTGATGTCGCTCACGAATTGCTCCAGATCGGGACAGGGACGCACCTGACTCTGCGCCAGCAGCGCTGCCCACGAATTGTCAATGTCGCGCTGTGACTTGGAGAACAGTCGCTTCTTGATGGCACTGGTGCCGGCCGGATGATGTTGCTGCTGCTGCTGCTGCTGCTCCATACCGCTGCCCCCATCCGATTTCTCGCTCTTCTGCCGGGATGTCGATGAATTGGAACCGCCACCGCCACCGCCACCGCTGCCCGGCTGCAGCGGTGTCTCGTAGTGGGCGGCATCGCCCTCGGCCGCCTCCCAGTGGGTCATGCGCTCAATGTGCTTTGTCTCGAACTCGCAGCGCAGCTCATCGTTCTCGAGTATTTTCGTTGTGGGCTTGATGCGACGCTTGGAGCGCTTGGGCAGCTGCAACTGATCCCCAGCAGCTCCGCTGCTCGATGTTGTTGCTGTTGCTGTTGCAGCTGAAGCTGATGCTGATCCTGATCCTGATGCTGACATGGCTGCTGCCATTGACAATGGCGTCGCTGCTGCAGCGCGCTTATTGCCATTGGCCAGGGCCAGTGAACAGCTGCCACTATTGCTTGTCGCTGCCACCAGCGAATGTGGCAAGGATTGACCACTTGCATCGGTGGCACGGTTTGGCGTCGCCACTATTTTGGCCTTGCGGCCACGCTTCTTCGGTGGCGTCTTCTCATCCAGCATGACGGCGGCCACCGCCACGCCGGCCAATTGATCAGCAGCAGCAGCAGCAGCTGCCGTCGCCTGCTCACTGGCGAGAAGCAGTGGCTCCGTTTTGATCTCGTCGAGAGCGTGGTGCACGTTGTCCAGGCGATTGCCCAGACGCACACTGCGTCGCATTCGCTTGGCAGCATCTGGTCCGCTTGGCGCTGCAGCAGCCGCAGTGGCTGTGGCAGCATCATCCACATCCTGCTCGGTTTTAACAACCACAGTTGCAGCACTCAAATCCGTTGTAATCAATTGCTGCTGCAGCTCCTCCTCGACCAGCTTGCGCTTGCGGCCCACTTTGCGCTCGACTGGTGCTGGTTGTGGCGACGTTGTCGTTGTCGCTATCATCTCCTCCTGTCCTCCATCGACAACTGTTGCTGCTGTAGCTGCTGCTGCTGTTGCTTCTACAGTTGCAGCATCCATCGTATCGGGTTTGATCTTTTTGGCACGTCCGCGTCCGCGTTTTGGTGCTGGCAGCGCATTTGAGGTCGCTTCAATGTCGCCCGGTGATTTTTCTGGCTCCTTTTTCACATCGGTCGCCATTTCGCCATTGTTCTCCATTGGTATTTTTTGTTGCTCCTCGCTGGTTTCCGCTTCCGCTTCCGCCGCCGCCGCCTCCTGCTCTTGCTCCTGCTCCTGATCCTGAAGCGTCAGCTCGTCCGGCATGCAGAATGTGGGCGTGTCTGTGGGGCGGGGTGTGCGACGCAAGCGACGCGTGCTGCCGGCACCATTCTGTTCCTGCAAAAGACCAACCAGCATTGAGTCACACGTATATTATGCGATTAATTGCCAATTCATTTGGGAGTCTGGACAACAGGTGAATCCACACCAGATGATGGATGACACCAATGAAACCACGCATCGCTTTACGAATGGGGCAACAGAGGAGACACAGTCGAACTCAATGAAAACATTCAATTGGGCTCAACAAACCCCAAAAGCAAAATAATTGCAACTTGCAACTTGCAACTTGCCTTTCGTTCATTCGTGAATCGCATTCAAAATGTATATCAAATTATCGTTAATAAACAACAGACTGGCCTATCTGTCCGTCTGTCTGTCTGACTGTCTGTCTGTCTGTCTGCCTAAACGGGGTTGCAACCAATTGAAATACGAATCTATGTGGAGCTGCTAGGCTAGCCACTCTCGCTCCCTCGGCCACTCGACAGGTTGCCCTGGCAACACGTCTTCCCAAACACTTGGCTAGCCAACAAGGCCAACAGGGCAGGGGACAATTGTGGCAACAGAGAGAGAGCGAGAGAGCGAGGGAGAGCGGGAGAGAGAGAGAGAGCGGGGGAGAGCGAGGGAGAGGGAGAGAGAGAGAGCGGAGAGAGAGAGAGAGAGGGAGAAAGAGAGGGAGGGAGGGAGGAGGAAGAGGGTGCTAGAGTTGTAATTATATGGCACACTGTATATATACCGGGAATATCAAGGATGCTGCCACACCTGCAGCAACAAACTTGCAATAGTTAAGGCGAGCACAGTGGACACTCGCCAAGGTGAACACCAATTAATCAAGACAAACTCATAAACCCAACTAGTTGTCGAAATACGCAAAACGATTTAAGCATTTCAATTTTTAGGAAAAAAAAAAAAACTTTTCAACTAGTACAGTAGTCAATCGATAATTGAAAATTGCTCATTTTCTGACTATCAAAAAAATTGATAAAAAATGTGAAAAAATGTAGTAAAAAATATAACTTGATTATCTATACACATGTTGTGGAACCAATGAATCTGAGATATATATACGATTTGCATTATTATTCGTTTATAATTTGAAAATGTTAAGTACTCAAAAATATACATTTCAATGGACAAGACAGTAAATTCGATTTAGATCGGAGAATATGTGTTAATATGTCGGCCTTATCATTTCTAGCCAAATACCAAAATACCAGTTTAAAAGCTGCCTACGAAACTGGTTCAAAAACAGTAGAAGAACAAGAAGAAGAATGATAAGAAGAAGAAGAAGGAGACAACGACACATTTCTTTTGCTCGTTGCTTTCATGCCTGGCAAATAAACATAATATAATATTGCAGGTCGTTTACCCAAACGAATCCAAAATTACAGCCCATAAACATCTACAGCTGTACACTTTAGCGAACGTGTACTGTATCATTGGTACATATTTGCACACACATAACACATAACACACAATATATATATATATATATATATAAATACATATATTATGCAAATTGAAAGTTTGCCTCATTTTAAATTTGAATTTATGCAGCACGTAATCAAATAAGTGATTACAACCAACTTCTAATTTGATATTCATCACTTGATCCATAACTGATAACTCAAAATATATATATATATATATATATATATACACATATATATAGTTAGACTGTGACCTCTCCTATAAAGTTTTCCTTTCCTTTAGGATACATTAGATATGCTAAATAAGTTGGCTTCGTGAAATGCTTGATTTTATGACCCCTCATTAAGATGATTGCGAGTTTAAGTTTGTGACACGGCTAACAACAAGCTGATAAACCTAGTAGCTATTAATTTACAGTTTCATTATACTTTGATTTTCGCTTTGCATTTAAGCAGTTCCTACAATTGACTTGCTGCCATTTTCATTTCTCATTCATTTTCAGACTATGGGCAAACTTTCTGCTACAAATGTTTGCATGTATAAACATACACACACATGTGTGTGTGTGTGTGTGTTTGTGTGTTTATGTGTATCACATCGAATAATATTTTAAACATACTTTTCATCAACTCTGCTTAGACCAATGAAGCAAATTACGATTTTATAGCTCTCTCTCTCAGTCTGTCTCTCTCTCTCACTTAGTGGCTCGCTCGTTCTTTCTCGCATTGTTTGTTTTTGCCTATTTTGCACTCTTTCTCTACGTTAATCCCTTTTCAATAAACTAGTTGCTAGTGCTGCCCAATATTTTAATTGTAAGCAAAACAACAGTAAGTAATTCAAGCAAGCTGCAAACACACTGAAAGAATTCGAATTCGAGAATTACACTAACACACACACACACACACACACACATGAGCATACACATACGCATGCATGCAAAAAGCACACGCGCACACTTACACACATACATACACGAATACACTTACGTTTTTATCAGCACTCACTTGTGCTGGTGCTGCTGTGGCTGTTGTTGTTGTTGCTGCTATTGGCGCTGCGACATCATCGCTGCCTGTCGGAGCATTCATCGATGTCGAATCTGTTGCGTCAGCGTCAGCGTCGCTGCTATTACCAGCAGAGTTGACAACAAGTGGAGCGACTGGCGCTGCTGGGGATGCCGTTCCCGATGCCGATGCTGATGCCGATGCTGCTACTGAAACCGATGTGACCTCGGCTTGTGTTGATTCTGTCGCTGTCTCTGTTGCTGCCTCTGTCGCTGTCACTGCCGCTGCCTCTGTCGCCGCTTCTGTGCTTGCATTTGGCTCGCGCTGCGGCGTTAGCTCCTGCGGCTGTGACTGCTGCTCCTCGTCCAGCTCCTCTTTGGGTGTTGCGTTTGCCGTTTCCATCACTCTTTCAGTCTTAATGCCTTCCGCTGTTGCTGTTGTTGTTGTTGTTGCTGTTGTTGCTGTTGCTGCTGTTGCTGTTATTTGTGCTGCACCTGTCGCAGCTGCTGTTGAAATTTGCACAGACGACGGCGTTGCCAGCTCGTCGCCAACTGCTATTTCTGCAGTTTTGCATGCTTCCTGTTCCAATTTGACTGCTGCTGCTGCTGCTTTTTCAGCATCGTCTCTCTCTTCATCTACAGTTGCTCTTGTTGCCGCTGCAGCTTCTGCTACTGCTTCCACTGCGCTCTCAGAAACGTCAACGTCATCGTCGTTTCCATTGTCGGCTACTGTCGCAGCAGCAGCGCTTGACGTCGCTGCTTGTGTTTTTTCTGCTCCCGCTATTTGTATTATTTCTGCATCGCCATCAGCATCGCTGCTGTTGTTGTTGTTGCTGTTGTTGTCCCGACTTTGACTTTGGCCTTGAGGCAGCAGCTTCTGCTCGGAAACCGTTGCAGCTTCCGTTTCGCATTTGACGCCACCAGCAGCGACGAGAATCTGCTGCTGCTGCTCCTCCTGTTGCTTCTGTTGCGTTTCTTGGGTGCATTGCCTCTTATCCTTATCCTTGCAGGCGAACTGATTGTTGGCCAAATTGCGCCACTTGACAGTTTTATCCTCGGCCAGATCCATATTGAGCAGAGTGCCGCCCTCGGCGGTGCTGGTGGCGCAATCGCTGTTAAATGTGCTCGACATGCTGTTTAACAGCTCCACATAGTCCGTCATTTTCCTCTGCTTCTGCTTCTTCTTCCTCTTGCTGTTATTGTTGGTTTTTTCGTTTCGTTTTGATGTTTTCTTTTTTCTTTTGATTTGCTCACTGTTTTTGTTGTTGTTGTTGCTGCTGCTGTTTTGGCTTTGATTTACAGTTTGATTAAAGCAGCGCTGCTCAGCTGCGATAAATGAGTGCATAAAAGGATGGAATCAATATTCGAAATTCAGCACAACAAACGGCGGAAAGCGGAAACGGCTTGTAATTGCTAAGCGGGCAACTCAAACTACTCGCGATTAGATTTGGATTCTCAGCTATTTATCTACTTTAACCGTACGCGACTTTTCCGTAAAACAACACACGCAGACACACAACACGCACACAAATAGAGATGGGTGGGCTTAAGATTTTAGCAACACGTCGTGACACAATTTGTGGAGTATGGAGACAAAAAAAAATTTACCGCAATTATTTACAGTTTATTCTTTCTTTCGTCGATGCTTTATTTGTTTAAAAGGTTTGGTTTTTTATTTTAAAGCCTGATTGACAAATATATAATTTTCCCCAATATAATCTTAAAATTTTCTTTCCCAATTTCAATATCAACACATCATATTTAAATCATTTGATTTGTGTCCCTATCTTCTAGTTCCTCTATATTGAGTCGTGTCACGTGCACATCGTGTTTCATCTTGCGTGCTTCGACACGAATTAACAAAACATGACTAGCGCATAGTTTTAGACGAAGTGCAATAATAACGGGACTGCCGGCAGGAGTCGTCTTTTTAACAGAACAGCAGTCCACCTTCGCTGGCCCCACACATACACACACACACACACCCACATACGAGCGAGCAGCAAGCGGCGCGGTTGGAGTTGACGTTGACACCACGAGACGACGTCGACTGCGACGTTGACTGCGACGACTGCGTCGCTTTGGCTTGGCGTATTTTTATAAATATAACATATAATTTCAATTGCAATATTTTCACTTATTTTAGTTAACATCCATTGATAATAACATTACCATTCACCAATAATATTACTTGAAAAAAAAAACTTCTACTTGGCTTCCACTGATTCTGATTAGCTCACAACATGCTGTTTTTTTTTCCCAATATATTTTTTTTTGTATGAATATGGCCAGTTTTATTGTTGTTTTACTTGTCGTCTTGCTCTTCGTCGTCGTCTTCTTGGTGCTGCTGGCTGCTAAACGACCGTGGTTGCTGCTCTGGCGCTGCTGCTACTACTTTAACAGTTATACATAGTTGTAGTTGTAATTACTTATAATTGTTGATTTTGATTTTCAGCTGAAATTTTTCAATGCTTCTCCTCCCCAATGGATATGAGACAGAGTTGGATGCATGCAAATTTATTGCTGCTGCTTTGGTTTGCTGATATTTTAGTTCAGTTCAGTTAAACATTTTCACACCTAATGTGATTACATTTGGTAAAGAATTGCACTCACACGAAAGACTGCAGTCGTTATTTGCAGTTTGTGATTTTCACAAGATAATTATGAATTAACCACTATATTTGTTGTTACAAATGAAAATAAAGAGCAAAACACACACACACGCACACGCACACTGTTGTTTTTAAGGTCCGTTCGCCGTTATCCGCCGCCAGCACATACTCAGTGCGTAACTCTTGACGAGCCGTCTTCGTCGTCTCCTCGCTCACTCTCACTGCTCGCTGGCTTGCTTGCTGTTAGAGTAGCCACATAAATACATACATACATATATACACTATATATGTTTATTTCAGTATTTTTTATGTTGGTATTTCGGTGGTTTGGTATTTTGCCAGTGGACAACACTATAATGAGGCAGCCTCCAAGTTAAGGATTAAGTTTTGAAAGATATTCTTTTTATGAATTGTTTAATGAATTTTATTTTAAATTAAATCGAATCAAACGCAAACAAATGATTACTCATAGTGCGCTCATAAGCACATTCTGTATCTGAAAAATATACCTACGAGATATTTCGTCATAGGCGAACAAGCATATTTGTTTTCTTGTACGACTTACGAACACCTCTCGATTGTCTATAAATATAATTAATAACCATGTAAATTGTATCAAATTGACCGCGCACTGTAGGACTAGTTGTTTTTGTATTTTTCATTTAATATCAAATACAACATGCGGTATTTTTGGTAGGTTTGCGTTGTGTTCACCACGCGAAGAGCGTATCTTAGTATCTAGTTAACAATTTGAGGTCCAGCGAACTGGCTCTTTTCTGTTAATACCCTGTCAATATCATATTCTCTTCGGAACTGGTTGTTGTTTTATATCGTCCACAATTCAAATTTGTTATAAATGTTAAATCAGCTGTGTAAAAATGTGAATGTTATTCAATTGGTTTGTTTTTACTACAATAGTTCTATATATGTGATATTGAATTTTAATAAAATCTCATAAAATATTCTTATCTAACCTGCATAAAAGTTTTAAAAGCTTGCTTTAAGACAACCTGACATAAATTTAAAAATGATTAAAATTGCAAAATTAATTATTTGTCAGCTAATCTCTGGCAGTTCATTCATATTGTCATCGAACTGCAAACTCGTACGTGACCTGAACCATTGTTTGGAATCAGTGCTCGACAATTTTACAAAGCACTTTGGCGGGAATTTTGAATTTAGCACTAATTAAATATTTAGAGCAAGCACAAGCTATGAAAATATTGGCATTTGCTAACAATCAACAATCGGAACCCTGATTGTGATCCAGTTTCTAATAATGGCTCTTACTCCTGGCGATAATCGAACAATATTTTCAATATAATTCCGAAATCAATTTCTGTTTTCAGTGCAGAGCTGAGCACCTGCTGCCGCAGGCTGTGGCAAAAATACAAGAAACAAAAGAAAAAGCATTGAAAAAAAATAAAATAAATGAAAGTTGCAGCCAATTGCATCTTTCTGTAACTAGTCTCGAAGTTTTTAATTATTAAAGTCTTTCTGCAATTTGGAATTTCATATGTTTATTTCTTATATTACTGTAAGCGCCCGATTTAATTTGATTATTTCAATTTAATAAATATTTGACTTAAGACTTTGTTGCTTTTTGTGCAATCTGAATCGAGATATCTCCAGAAAATATAGATTATTATTTATAATGTATTCTTTGCCAAATCGGTGACCCAAATAGTTTTCTATTTGCAATGAATGGTAAATTTTCATAATTATGTTTATTTTAAATAGTTGATTTTGTTTTGTTTTGTTTTGGTTTTTTTTTTGTTTTCAATTTTATCATTATAATGTGTATATAATTTTTCCACTATAATTTTAATTTAATTATTATGTTGTATGTTGCTTAACTAATAATTTAAAATAAATTCATTAACAATTCGTTTCAACAAATTGGGAGCTGCTTATGCGTTTCCAATTGCTTCTCTTGTTTACTCTGACCAAGAAATTACAAAAGAAAAGATAAATAATAATAATATATATATATATATATATGTATATATGTATACATATGAAGTAAACATAAATTAAATTGGCTTACTTTTTGGGTTTATATCTGTGTGTGCCTCTTGTTGTGTTCTGTTCTGTTTTGTTTTGTTAGTTTGTCCTGTAGTTCTTATAGTTGCTTAAACTCCTTTTACTTTGGTATTGTTGTTAGTGGGTTTTGTGGAGTTACATATTTATTAAGCCAACAGCTAAGTTAATGGCGTAGTCTCATCGTTATAAGAAATTACTTAATATTTTGTTATTGTATGCATTATTTTGAAGTCAAATTTGTATTAAATATCTACGGTCAACAATTGAAAAGTTTCATTTCTTTCTTTTGCTCACATTACAAAAATTTGCGAATTTCAGCCGAATGCGAGTTGAATTCGTCTGGACCTAATTTTAGAGGCCTTCCTTATTGGGTTATGCATATTGTTCGATTTTCTTTCTTTATTTTGGGGGGGGGGGTCTAAATTTAATAACAATTTGGTCAAGGCTCAGCTAAGAGTTGCTTTTACAAATTGTGTGCGTTTTTTGTTGTATATCATTTAAAACTACAAAAAAAAAAGAAAGAAAAACTTTAATTGGCTGAAAAATTCACTAATATCGCTCGTTGTTCGCTTATTTTTAATTACTTGTTTTGTTTTTGATCTGGATTAGGTTTGCAACTAGAAAAAGCTTAAAAGAACCAAATTCGGTTAACTGGTAAGTGTGCTACATTAAAAAAAAAAACATAACTTTTTGGTGGTTGTTTGCTGTTGCGTGTGTGTGTGTGTGTGTGTGTATCTGTCTATATAATTATTATTATATATATATATATATATATGTATGTATATATATAGTTATAACTATGGTGTCTATCAATGTGTAAAATTGAACACGCGACTGGGTAAAGAGAGAGTCGCCGGCCGGCCACCATTTAGACATCGATGACGCTGTCGTTCTTCTTCATCTCCATGAGATGCGTCTGCTTGAGCTTCTCCTGCATTTGGGTGAGCATGTCCTGCATGCGACGGATCTCCTCGTCCTTCTGCAACAGCAGTCGGTCCGTCTCCGAAATGGCCGCATCGAAACCGTTCGTTGAGCTAATCGAGTCACGCTTCAATTTGCCGCGTTCACGCAACGCATGCTGCGATATCTGTGAGATGCACTGCGCCCGAAAGTTCTCGTAGTGCACATCCTGTAACCAAAATCAAATATTAATATATACAAATAACAATTTAGAGAAAGAGAGAGAGAGAGAGAGAGGGAGAGAGGGAGAGAATTGTGACCTGTGTGGTGTCCTTTAGGTCCTGCATGTGGGTCGATATCAAAAAGGTGCGCAGCTTGATGAAATCACTGTGCTCGGCATCCTCCACATTGACAACGCCCCAGGGATACTGACGGCCGCGCACCTTCTTGCCGGCTACCTCCAGTATGGTGTTGCTACCAACAACGGCAAACGGTATGGATGCTTTCAGTTCGCGATCCTGCTGCTTGAAATCATCATCCTCATCGGAGTCACATTCGGGAAACTGATACAGCTGTATGTGATTGTCCTCGAGATCCTGGAGAATGCGCTCCTTCAGCTTGCGCACCTCCTGCTTGTTCAGGCAGTCCGCCTTGCCAATGACCAGCACAATGTTCACCTTGCGATGCAATCGCCGTATCAAATCCAAATCCATCTGCCGCAGGCTGTCAATGCAAATGCAATTTGTTAACGATTCGGATTTAGTTTCAGCTTTAGCATTAGCTCACCTGTGACCCCAGGGCGGCACAAAGTAGAGACAGCAGTGGACACGATTGTCCTGTATATTGCGTCGATTCAGTCCGCTCTCGTCGGTGAAATACTGACGGAACTGTTCGTCAATATATTGGGTGCATACACGCCAGCTGTCCTCACAGTTGACGGCATCCCCGAAGCCGGGCGTATCGACAACGGTTAGACGCAGCCGGACACCCCGCTCCTCAATGTCCATTGTCTTCTTTTCGACGCGCGTTGTCTTCTCGATGCGCTCCTCGACATTGGGCACCTGGCGATTCTTGTACAGATCGCCCAGGAATAGGCTGTTGATCAGCGTCGATTTGCCCAGACCCGATTCGCCGACAACCATCAGCGTGAACTCGAAACCGCGCTTCACCGACTTCCGATGCACCTGCTCCGGCAACGTGGCAAATCCAATGTAATCCCGATCCTTGTCAAATGACGGTGTCTTCGCTGTGCACAAGAAAAAGCAAAACAAAACAAAGCAAAACATTGCGAGAAACATTAGCGTCACATTAGCAGCTTTAATTGAGTGCATTGCACTGGTTACAGTCGGAGTTGGACAGCAGGGAAGCAGGGAAGGGGTGGCTGGTGGGGTTGGTTGACTATGTTGCAACACACAGCCCGCTGTGTGTGGCAGCAGCAGCAGCAGCAGCTCCATTTGCCCATTAGCGCAAAACAAACAAATTGCTGGGCCTGCTTAGCTCGAGTGCCAACAAGCAAGCTACTTGACACACAAGTACACACACCCACCCACCCACCCACACCCACACACACACACACACTTTCTTAAATATATATATATATATATATATAGATAAAGATAAAGATATATGTGCACCTGCATCCTACTTACACATGACGGCTGTTGTGTTGATTTGTGTTGCGCGTTTGGCGTTTTATTCTTTGTATTTCTGTGCGTGTGTGTGTGTGTGTGTGTGTGTGTGTGTGTGTGTGTGTGCGTGTGTATATCTGTTGTATCTTATGGGGCACCAAGAATTTGCCACAAGTTGAAGTTGATTGTTGTTGAGCTTAAATCGATTTGTTTATAATCATCCAAAAGCAAGAGAAATATCCCCGAGTTAATTGAACACACTTTATTGTTTCGTTCGTCTTAATTTATTTGTATTTATATTTAACTATATTTATTTTCTCTCTTCTCTTTTCTGTTTTTTTTTTTGTTTTAGCCTCAGCACGATTCGAGCCACGGAGCTGAACAGAGCGGCGCACGGATCCAAGCAAAACATGCCCAAAACACACGAAAGGCCAACAAAAAAAAAAAAAAAAAAAAATTAGAAGGAGAAAAAAAAGAACATCCCACGAAACTTTAATGGGCCACTTTCGGGCTCTCTCAGCTCGCTCTCACTCTCTCCTTTGGCCACAGGGATAACGGTAACTGGGCAACACACACCCGCGTGCCAGTTGCGCTCTCTGCGCCTGCGCCTGCGCCCAACATGGACACGATGGACTCCATGCGAATCTCAGCCAGCCTTGTAAATTTGTAGCTGCAACTAGTCTAGTTTGGGGGTTGCAAGCGATTGCTGCACAGTGCTGCCAGATGCCACATTCATTGAAATTGCCATATTGCACTATTGGTAATCCAAACTATTATTTAGTATTATATTATTCTAGTTCCACTATTTTTTTCTATTATTTTTTAATGTAAATTATTTAATCTTTCCACTAAAGTCGATGGTAAATATTTAATATATTCATTTGAATTATTTGTTTGAAGATGTTATACAATTTTGAAAAAATTGTAAAACTTAAATTTGACTTAAATGGAAAATAATTGAACAAAATAATAAGTAAAAATAAGGTTTTTGCCATGCTCGAATAGATGTGATTTTTTTGTTTCAAAGTTGCCTTAATTCAATAGAAATGCCATTGATACCATTATCGACCAATCAACTATGTCAATTGATCATTCACTTATCATCGTAGAATAACTAATATTTATTCTAAACAATAGTTGTAAGTTGTATTTGTTGGAAGATCAGAAAAAGGATAGTCGTTCTAAGTGAGAACTTCTAAGTTATCGGTAAGCTTTGATATTTATCGTAGTCCACACAAATAGTAGAGCTAACAAAAAGCAAGCTATAGTTAGTTATTGCTTAAGAACTGGCATTCATCAGTCACAAAAGAAAAGAAAAGAATAATAATCGATAATAATCGATTAGTTTTGAAAGTGATCCAAAAGCAACATTGATATTCGCATAAATATTTGCGAGTGAGCAATCTTGCAACTTGTGCTGGCTTTTGCGAAATGTGGCATCTCTTGTGGCATGCACACACGCACACACGCACACCCTCCCTTGGAGCAGTGAGCAGTGCTGCTGCTGCTGCTGCTGGCAAGGGTGGGCGTTGCACTTCCGCAATGCCCAACTAAGCAATTAATTGCGTTTAGGCATGTTAAGTGGACACACTCACATTCAATGGGCCAACAACTCCACTTCGCGCATCAAGTCTGAGACGCTCGCTTTGCCCCTGAATCGCACATATCATTAACGCACCCGTCTCGGTGATTTGCAACCCTTAAACGCTGCTCAGCAGTGCACTTATCGATAACAATAAGAGGACCCAACGGCAACGGCAACAGCAACAGCAACACAAACCGGAAATTCAAGCGCAAGCTCTGCAAAAGAAACAACAACAACAACAACAACCAGCAGGGAGCCTAACTGAAGCCAACCCCCTTCACCCCTCGCACAAGGGTTGGCTCGGCTGGCAATTAGCCAAAGGAAATGTGGCACCAAAATGTTGACAATCGAATTTCCGTGTTTACAAAATGCCAACCAAGCTGAGGCATATTCTCGGCAGAGGATAACACACGGCTAAAGGACAAGGACAGTTGATAAGCGTATTTCAATTTAAATTAAAAAGTATTTCTTTTTTATTTACAAGCTGTACCCACTTTCTAAATTTCTACATTTTTTTTCTGAGTGTAGAACATATGCATATGCGTGCACTGCTATTTACACATGTGTATGTTTCTCGTGCTTCTCAGAAGAACAGATTCAGAGGAAGCGTATACGCAAAGTCGTTGCAGCCGCAACTTTGCTCAATTGTTGCGAGATTCGAGCTTAAGTAAGCAGACAAGCAAACAAACAAAAAAATTATAATAATAATAATAATAACAATAAAGAAGTGGAGGAAACGAGCAACGATCGCTGTTTGCCAAAGACTTGGGCCAGATAAGACTTTGTAGCTGTTGCCCTGTGAATCTGCGTATTTGTTTCGGCTGCGAAAGCTGCTTGATAAGTCTAAACAAATGCCAAATGTGAACTCGCCAATGCAATAAAACAGCCAAATTAACACACACTCGCATACACACATCACACATTCATTCAGTCAGTCAGTCAGTCAGTCAATCAGTCAATCTGTTGCAAGTGCCATCCAAAGAAATCTCGGACTTAATTCGAAAATCAACTCGCTGAGCAAGATCTTTATCGAATGCGATGCGATGCGACGCTTTACTTTCTGCGGGCAACTCAATTTATTTCATGTTGCCTACACACCCCACACCCCCCCCCCCCTCGCCTTAACGTGCCACACACACCCCACGCCTGGCCCCCTCTCTCCCATTTGACATGTTTATGTGGCCGTCGTTTGTTGTGTGTGTGTTTTGAACGGGGGGAAAATGCATTTCACAGTTCATCGGCTAAACTTTGTCATCGATAGAACTTGCACAAGTAAAATGGGGGGCTGGGGCGGGAAGGGGTTGCGGTGCATTGGGGCCAAACATTCTCATAGTGCTTTAATGGCAGCGTCACATTTGCTGTTAGACACATTTGCCAGGGGTTCACGGGTGTCAACCACTTGAGCATTGTGGCCCCCAAATGGAGCTCGTCTTCTATGCGCAAGAACTTTGGGAACTTTTTACAGCATTCCCATTGCGAGTGGCGATTGGCTACAGCTAGAGTTGAGCGCGTGACACGAGCTGACACGAGCTGACACGAGTAAGCACGAACTAACACTAATGTTGAGTGTTGTAGACAACGTGCATCGCATGAGATCATTAAATATTAATTGCCATAGGAACGACAAAAAAACGTGCTTTTACCAAGATATCCAGACGAAGCTCACATGATATATGTGCCAATTGTACATTCCAAAAATTCGACTAGAAAATCATCATAAGCGACAAAAATAAAACTTGCTTATAACCCATAAAAGATAATCATTTTTCGAATTATGTGCCAAAAATGTAGAGATTTAGGCAGATAAACGCCGGTCTTCATTTAGACAGACTGTTTAGCAAGCTTAGTATCAATTGAATGCCCCAATATGTGGCATATTCCATGCAAAGCCCAAAGTGCACACATTTTATGCATATAAATTAATTCTATCGATTTCATGTTACTATTAAACAAAAGTTTAAGATATTTATTAATCTTTTTCCTTCCCTCTTAATAAAGGTGCTAGTCACAATAGAATTATCCGTTTTATACAAATTAAATAGACGATATTAATCATATTTAAACACTTAAAACTTGGTCAATAAAATTTGAAATTAATTTAAATAGTTTTCCTGTGTAATTCTCAATATTAAATGAAGTTATAAATGCAATATCTAATTTTACATAGCTAATATTGAGTATTGATTTAGTTTAATTTTGTTTCCCATTTTTGTTTTTCTTTTATAGCTTTGGCTATATATATATATATATATATTCACATTTTTAAAATATTAATGATAAAAAATAGCAAAATTAAATTAAACTACAGTTAAAAAAGAAAAGCAAAAAGTATATATAATATTTGGTTTGTCATCGTTCATCTCTAGGCTAAAAGATTCACTCCCTTGGTGACGATATCACCATCATCATCATCGTGATCATTATCATGATGACAGGTCATTTGACGGCGCACTTAGCACACAGTTCCAAATTGAGGACGACGCATGAGTTTTGAGTGAATCTCGGCGCGGATTCTTCGATTCTCCAGCGCGAGACTCTGTGACTCTTTGTCTCCCCCCCCTCCCCCCATGCCCCAACTCCCCACTCGTCTTCGCCCGTCTCATGTGTATCAAGTCTCGTGTCTCAATTTCATGCAATTAAGTTCAATTCGAGCTGGTTCTGTGTTGCCTTTAAATGTTGCCTCACTCGGCGTGCGGCTTCGAGTGCCTCTTGTTGAACGCACGAGTGCAAATGCAACGCCCCCGCCACCACCACCGCCACCACCACAACCATCTCCTGCTTAGCCCAGTCAGCCATTGAATGCAGCGCAACGGCAACGTCATCATCGTCATCGTCATCATCGTCATCGTCATCATCGCCATCGTCATCATTGCCATCGTCATTGGCTTTGGTTTCGTGTTGCAGCTTTTGCCTGAAAGGCATTGAGTAAACAAACAAAAGGCAGCAGCAGCAGCAGCAGCAGCAACAGCAGCAGCAGCAACAGTGGCAGCGGCAGTGGCAGCAACAGCAACCACCAAAAGGGCCACTCGATGAGCTGCTCCCAATGTTCCATAAATAGATGTTGGCAGTTGCGGCACGTTGAGAATTCCAATCGTTCGTTCCTCGGCTAAACAATTGACGCACGTTTCGAGTAGCTCCACAGAGCTTCAACAGCTTCTTCTCCCAAACACGAACACACCACCCATCACCACCAGCCAACCAACCCCCTGCCCCAACCCACTCCCCCTCCCCCTCTACCCACTCAACCTATTTCTTTATGTGCAACTGCAACTGCAATTCCTGCTCCTTGCGTCGTATTTGTGTAAACATTTCATGTGAAATTCTTCTCTTGCATTTTCGAAATTTTCTACACAAAAATGTTCTTTGAATCGAAGATTCCATTTCCATTTCGATTTCGATTTCCCTTTCTATTCGTTTTTTACATATTAAATTTGGTTACTCCAGCTGTAAGATTGCGAAAGAATATATCTGTCTATATCTATCTAGAATATATATATATATATATATATATATATATATATATAGCTCCCTATAACTTAAAACAGATATATTGTTTTATCGATTTTCATCCACTGCTGTTATCGATTTCGTAGCCTGCCAATTTTTAGGCACAGCAAGACAGACCCTTCCACATTCGTTATCAGAATATGATAAATCAAACTTAATTATACTCTTTTCGAGTCACATTCTTAAGAAAACAACATTTTAAAGGCCATCAAAATATAGATACAGATTCCCAAAAGCAAAAAACAATACATTTTTATATTTAATTGAAGTAAACCATATTCATATATATATATTATATATATTTGATATAAATGATGTATATTTGTCGAGCAAGGAATTCTTGTATAAACAACTTATTTGTTGGCCAAGATGTGTGGAACAAACTTGGTCAATATGCGTCTTAATATGCCGTCTTATTCTGATCAACATTGGAACAATTGGTTGTTTTTCTTTTTCTTATTTATTTTTTAATTTATAGTTAAAGTTAAAGTTAAATATTCGCAATCTTAGCCAACAACATTCTTCTTTTTTTGTTTTACTCCTCTTAAATGTTTCCAAAGGAATTTTCTGGTGCATTCAGCACTTCAGCATTTTTCCCCATTTAAACATTCAGTCAAAGGCCAGTTGACAAAGTTGTGCGCTGATTTACAGTGCGCTCCAATTGCGGCAACCAGCACAGCTACCCTGCCAGCTCCACCTTCTCCGGGGGAGCTGGGCTGACATAAGCGTCCCGCAATGCAGCAAAGGGAAACAAGCAGAAATCACATACAGCAACAACAACAACAACAACAATAATAACTACTAACTAAATATATAGCTGAACAACAATAAAGCATTTTTAATGACTTCTCAAATGGGGGGTGGTCGGGGCAGCGAGGGGAACTACAGCAATCGCAATTAGAAATATTAACACACAAATGAAGGGAGCGAGAGTAAGAAAGAGAGAGTGAGAGAGGGAGAGAGGGAGAGAGAGAGAGAGAGACAGAGTGAGAGAGAGAGAGAAAACCCATCATATTTTGCAATGTTGTTTAAATGTTCACTTTTGTCACAGTTTAGCCGATTGCAAGAGAGAGAAAAAGTACAGAAACAGCAATAACATGGAATGTAAGTTGCGAGGCTGTGACGTCAGCGCATGAGTAAGATATATACTATATATACTATCTATAGGTATGAGTACACGGCACACATTATTCTTATAAATATATTGAAGGCTTGAAAATATGACACAAGGCAACCAACCAATCAAACAAATTGTTTATCTTATCGAGTCTCTATAAAAAACATCTACCCCAACTAAAAATATTCCAAGTTTTTACTTTCATTAGATAATCTGAAAGTTTGCCCACAGATATGGAATCTATATTCATTCGAACATATATTGATATAGCCTGGGATAGATCTAAGCACATTATAAATGATTACGAGAACAAAATGTAATATATATATATATATATATATATTCCTGAAGAGCAACAGCAAAGTCGATATAGTCATGTGCATCTGTACAAACAAGCCGATCTCAGAGATTTTTAACACTTAACGACTTCAAATTTGGAATATAAATTCTCTTATGCCATGCGCAGATCAAGTTTATATAATTCGATCAAAATATATAATTTAAACGTACTTTTATATTGAACAAACTGTATTTAAACTCCGGATTGAGGGCATCTACTAGTCGAGTTCCCCCTCCCTGTCTCTATATATCTATATCTGTGTACATCTACATATATATGTATATATATAGTATTGTGTATCTTTCGTCACACGATTCACAGCCGCAAAGATGACAGCTAAAAGCTGCCACAACGCTAACGATATTGTCAGCTACTGTTAGCTGTTAGCTGTTAGCTGGTCACGTTGCCATATTCCCCCAACTGCCACGCCCAGTTGGGCTTGGGCTTAGGCATAGGTTTAGGTTTGAGTTTGGATATGGGTCTGGGTCTGGCTTTGGGTGCGGGTTTTGGGCCTTGGGTCTGACGACTGCAGTCGGCGACCGCTGGACGCCCACCAAAAATGGAATGGGCAGCAGAAGAGACCGCAGTGCAATCAGAGACAAGTAGTTGTTGTGGCTCCGACTCCAAACCGACTCCGCAACCGAACCCGGAGCGAAAGCGGCCAAGACGACCGCAAAAGTTGTTGTGCCAAATTGAGCACAAGCGAAAGAAAAATAAATAGAAAAAACAACAAATAGAAAGGTATGTAAAGGAAAAATAGCAAAAGTGGAAGGGAGCAATAGAAGCAGCAGAAGAACTACCATTAAGACCATCCAACTTGGCCAGCCTATATGGGGTGAGGCGAGTACACTGCGAGAATCGGGGCATGACTTGAATGCCTAATTGAGTTTATATATATATATATATACATATATATATATGTGTGTGTGCTAGTTGACCTTGCTTGCCTGCCTCTCTGAGGAAGTTTCGACCTTAATCTTTAATAATATAGTCGCATATGCAAATAGTCAGTTGGACAGCTCCCAAAAACTATCGCTAATGAATCAAATATATTGACCATTAATAGAGAATGAGAGCCATCTAACTATTTGCCTATTCTGATTACATATATTCCACTCTTGTAAGGATTAAGTTCTGTATCGACTATTGTAGATTCCATGTCAATTGGAGACTTTGTTTAATATCTTCTATAATAATTTCTTTCAGTTTAGACTCAAATCGGGCACTGTTAAAAGTGTATATTATGAATCAAATCAAAAGATGCCTCTTTTTTGGTTTTCAATCTTGATCAGCTTAAGATCATTTATAAGATTGATCTATAATCGAATCCACTTGCCAGACTTCGTTACTATTTTTGCTCAAGTTTCCGTTAGGAACTCCCAAAAGTTCAGATTGTCGCACCCTTCTCAGATTCGCCTCGGATTCTTAGCCTACTTAGAATATTACTTACGCTTTGGATATAGAGCTGGACGAGACTTGGAAGTCGCCTCAACAGCGCTGCTGCTGTTATTGTTGTTGTTGTTGCTGTTGAAGCTGCTGATGGTATTGGCAACAATATGGCTCTCAGTTGCTCCTGCTGCTGCTGCGCCAACGTTTGCTGCCTGCGTCAGCGAGGGCGGCTGCGTCTGCGGCAGCGGCGGCGGCTGTTGTTGTTTCATGGGTCCGCTGCCGCCCAAGATGCCGACGCCGCCGCCGCTGAACAGGCGACGCTGCTGCTGTAGATACGCCGTTTTGTCTGCCTTTGCTGCTCTCTTCCTCTTGTTATTCTTATTCTAATTGTTTTTGTTTGTTGTTGTTGCTGCTATTTATTTGTTATTGTGCAAGAATCGATGTTAAGTGTTTTGCGGCCATTCACTCTACACTGCAATAGTTAACTGTTAATCGTTTCTTTTGAAGCTTATCAACAAAGGAGATAAACTTCTGTGTGTGTGTGTGCATAGGTATGTGTGTGTGTGTGTGCTAAAAACGGCGATTGCCGCAGCACGAATTAAATCGAGCTGATTTAATTTTAAAGCGAAAATAGTGTAAATAAATCAACAAAAAAATTATTTATTTTTTTTAGCTATTTTTCATATTTTTTCTTTTTTCTTCATAAATATCTCAAATAAATAAAATATGTAAAAAGCACAATATTTTTACTTTATTTTTAATAAATAGAGCTAATTTCATATTCTGCTGATAAAGTTAATTAAACGAAAATATTGCATCTAAATATAATATACATTTTTTTTTTTAGCTTTTTTTGTTTGTTTGCACATCTTTAAACCCAGAGAAAAATATAAAGCAACTGTGCAAAAACAAATGCATGTGTATTGACTTTTAAGGTTTCATCACACACACACACACAACACTAGAATTGTGTTTGTGTTGTCCTGCTGACACCGTTCTTATGCGTATTGAATTTGGAAAGAAATTGCGCTCAATGAGCACAGAGCACAATACAACAGCGCGACTAACGGTGCTTTTTTGGGCAGCTGTTTGTCTGTATTGGATGCATGCTCGCCTGTCATTGGTTGCGCTGCCTGCCGCCTTCAGCCTTCTGCTTGCAGTAGCAGCCTCACCTTGACCTACACGAATACAACAACAACAACAACAACGTAAAAACAAAGGCGCGCGCGCTGATCAATTTGACACAAGCACACCGCACAGTCGCACAATAATAAACAAATAACACAAAAACAAAAAATTTTTTTGGATTAAATGGAAAATTAGTGGCAATCTCGCTCTGGTTATAAAACAATAAAAGTTTAACTATGTATATCCGTTGCACTCGGCATTCAAATACCTTTCGACTCGCGCAGCAAAATAAAACACAACCGACCTGCGGCCAGCGTAACCGATTATTGAGTGCTGTGTCTATGTTATAGACCACAGGCGGGCACACTTCAAATGTTATACTCAAAATGGCACTGTTGTATCAGCCCTGTTATGCTTGCTGCTTAACAGCCATGGTCAGTGTGTGGTACAAATGTATCAAAATGCTCCTTTCAATCAAACTCACTTCAATAATTTTACCGCACAAAACTCATTTAAAAATAACGATTTAAAATATTATTGTTTCAATTGAACCGGTTCGCAAGTTTAAAAATAAAGTATTCATGGTATGCAATTTTCTTTATTTAAATATGTGTATATATATATATATATTTTTAGTTATATTTGTTATAGAACAGAACTTATTAAATTTAAAATATATATATTGAAAATATATTCTTAATAATTATAACTAATTAATAATTATTGTATAACACAATATACATTTCTATATATAATTACAGATGATAAATACATATATTTAAAATATATTCCTCAGTCGTAAATTCATTGATAAACCAAACTAACTATTATACTTAAAGTATATTTGTTTAATAATTATTATAAAAAATAAGCATTCTATTCAAAAAGAGGTCATATAATAATTCAAATTAATTACATTAAAACTAAGGATAAACTAAATATAATTATATGCATATGTGAGTATGTTTGTACTTCAAGTCAAAATTGACTAAGCTGCTTAGCTACATTTAAACAGTTTGTGGTGGCATACCATGACCAACAATGGGAATCGGGTCTTACTAGGATTTGAAGTGCACTAAACACAAAAATGAATATTTATATGGAAATAAAAATGTCATACAATTAATGTTTATTTTTTGTATTTGAGTTGCATTTCGAGCATGCGTTCCTCATGCTTATTCTTCACCCGTTGCTCCTCAATCGCTAGACGCCTGTCGTCCACCTCCTTCGCCCACTCGAATCTCTCCAGCTCGAATTTGAGATGCTTTGCGCGCAACTGCTGCCGTTGCGCCTCGAGCCGTGAGAGCTTCACAAGTGCGTAGTACATTTTAGCAGTTGGTCTCTGCGTGTGCAATTATTATGCTTAATTATGTTTAACTAAACAAAAAAATAAATAACACCGTTACTTACCTCAATGCTCATGTTTTCCTCGAAATAGTCAAACATATTCAAGGTTTCGTCTGCCGGGCGACTTTTCAATTGGAGTTCTTGCTTGCGCTTTACGTCTGGCAATTGATTCACTTAAATGTGTTACAATTGTTTTGATTCTTTTTTTACTATTTAAAAAGTTAATCTCTATTGCGCTCTACTTACTCTTTTCAAAACTGATTTTCTGTTTCTGTATACAAACAAAAACGGTATGACCGCATTTGCTAAAAATGACAGCATGCAAAATTAGCATCAATTTGTATTCATCGGCATCGAATGCTAAAACTTGTTTTGCGATGTTGATCATTGTAAATAAATACTTTCAACAAATCATTGTAACCTTAAGGAAACAGTGTCTATTTTCGTTTTTGCTGTACCTTTTACTTTCTTTATCCATCTTTCGTTGTAATTTTTGTTACCGATAGTAAGCAGCATTTAATTCAAAAGTTGTGCAATATTTAATGACAATCGATAATCGAAAGTAGACCGTCACAATAAGTTATCGTGTTGTATCGATGTATTTTAATCAAAATAATTGATGAATTCCATATATATCGCTCGATTTGAAATGCAAGCAAAATATCGATGTATTGTTGATCGATTGCGTATATCGATTACAAACTGCTGCCAAGAAAACTAATACCAAATCATTGTGAAATCGTCACTCGTTCAAATCAGAGTTCTCCGGGGGAAATTCATACAAATCATAGAAATAAAATTTAAATTTGCGACGGTGAGTGTGCCAGACATTTTTTTTATAGCCAATTCTTTTTTTTTGACTGCATTTGTTTTTGTGTTAAACGGTGAAAGTGCAAGCGATGTCAGAATTAGTGTGTGCAACAGCTATAATTGTTTTGTGTTATTTGGGGGCTCCGCTGGGCGGTCGGCGGAGCACCACTTTTTTTGTGCGGCAGCTTACCTTTTTTTTGTCTTGGTGGATACACACAATGCGTCGTGCATCGTCGGCGACGACGACGATTTATGGTGACTTCGTTTGCACGACGGATGCACGGGCACACTTTAGTGTGGTGTGCTGTGGTGTACTTGTTGTTGCCTTTTCAAAATGGCGGCCATTGCAGACAAGTCGAAGTCACAAAAAAAAGTTTTTAACAATTACGAACATACTTGCTTAACCCAAAAAGTTAGTGTTCGCCAGCAGAAAACGAAGAAATAAAAAGGGCGCGCAGTTTTTATTGTGTTTTTGTTTTGTTCAGTTATTTATGCTGTACTTTTAAATGTGACGTTATCACATTTTGATTCTGGCCAACGTTTATTGTTATTTTCGTTTTGTTTAGTTGGGTATGTGTGTGTGTGTGTGTGTATACTGGCGATGAGCAAACGCACACATATACACACACACACACATTGCTAGTGAGACATGCGCATCAGCTTTTGAGCGTGCACTTCTGGCTCTGTATGTGTGTGTGTGTGAATTGTGCTCGTGTTGTTTTTCTTCTCTTGTTCGTCTGCTTCCCAATTACTGTAATTTTGTTATACACATATGCATATGTCGCATTACATTAATTGCTGCAATGGGTATGTTCATGCGTAAATATATATTGGTATTGGCATGTGATGCAGCTGTTCCATACACACGTACGCACACACACGCCACAGCTGCGGTATTGCTTTACGCGCGTTAAATGCGAACGACGCAATTTTCGGTTGGGTACTTTTCTCTCCCGCTCGCTCGCTCTCTAATATCTATTGCTATTTCTATTACTGTGATACAATATTGCCGGCCCGTTTCCACGTGTGGCGTTCAAATGGGCGCCAAGAATTTTATTTTTCCTTGATATTGCGCTTATTACCAATATTATGAAATATGCAATGCACAATAAGAAGACACACCTGTGTGTGTGTGTATGTAGTATATGTTGGTGTGAATACATAAATTTTAACGGTAGCTTTGATTTATTTGTAATCATTTACAACTGAAAATCTACTTTTGAAGAATCGATTCGTCGCAAATTGATTTATTTTGATATATTTCAAGTGGTGATCTTAATACGCGCTTAGATTTAGTGCGTTGGTGTCCCATTTTCAGCCGACTAACAATAAGAAGTCTTGAATTTAATACCAGTCAAGTCTGTCATTTCTAATTTCTGATAATTATAAATCTAATACACAATTTGCGATTTACAGTTTAAGCTTTCATTGCAACTGAAAATATCGATAATTTTGTCTAAATTTATCGCGATCGTTCACGTTTACCGTTTGTTGTTGTTAGAAAGTCATGTGCACATTTTCCAAGCCAACGCGTTAAGTGTGTGTGTGTGGTGTGTAGATCTAAAACTTAAAACTACAACTCATTACTTCAACATGATTGGATCTGCTCGCATAAAAAAGCAAAACGCAAAATTCACGACGCTTGAGTGGCAACAACAACAAAACAAGTAAAAGTGCTGTAGTCGAGTGAGCTCGACTATGATATACCCTGAACCCGGTTGTTAAATATATTCTAGCTTTATTGGAAAATAACCCTTTGAAAGTTTTGCACCAAAATGTGCGCAGGTCTGCAAGCGCGTTCTTCCGATAAACAATATATATGTACACGCAATCGAAATGAGATCAATATGGGAATATATTTTCGACTATAACTTGGGTGTTTCCTACCCGATCTTAATGAAATTTTGGTAATTGATTAATATTATGCATATCTCTATAAATAAGAAGATTCTGCCTTCAAAATTGAAGCATTTATTGCTATCGGAAATTTAAATATGTCAATATACGAAAAACGGAGTCCGTTATCGATAAACTTGATCTGCGCTGGGTAAACGAGAACCTATATTCCAAATTTTAAGTCTCTAGCTCTTATAGTCTCTGAGATCTGCGTGTTCATATAGACAGACGGACCGACGGACATGGCTATATCGACTCGGCTGTTGACCCTGATCAACAATATATATACTTTATGGGGTCGGAGATGCTTCCTTCTGCCTGTTACATACATTTGCACAAAACCATTATACCCTTTTTACACATTCTTAATGGGTTCAGGGTATAAAAAGTAATAAAAGAAAGGCCAGGCAAGCAGGGGTCGTATTTAGGCTGGGGCGAAAAGAAAAATAGCGATTCATGCCGAGCTCAAGGCACAGGCACCACTCACACACAGAAGATGAAAAAGAAAAGAAAAAAATGTATGCACTCGCACAATGGGGCTCCTCAAGTGGGCACTCGAAGCTTCTGTGGGCTGCAGCAACAGCAACATCAGCAGCAGCAGCAGACGTCGCAACTGAAGTGGAAGCTATGAAGTGTTCCCAGAAAGCATCAGCGCAAACCAAACCAAACCAAAATAGGCTAAGGAAAACGGACAGCAAACAGCACGACGAATAAAAGGAAAATTTCTGCAGCTGCCGCCGCTGCTGCTGTGCTATCGTTGCTTTATTTTAGCCAAAGATTTCAACCCTCGCTTTTTTTGGTGTTGCTGTGCTTCTTTCTTTGGTTGCATGCAACCATCCATAGTTGGTTGCCATCATTCGCATCAGTAGCGCGCCAGCGCTTCGGCGCTGAGCGTCGCAATCGCGCTTCATCGTGTGGAAATTCATCTTTCATCTTTTCTTGTTGCAGCAACATCATCGAGTAATTAGCAAAGATGGCTCGTACCAAGCAGACCGCTCGTAAATCGACTGGTGGCAAGGCTCCACGTAAGCAGCTGGCCACGAAGGCTGCTCGTAAGTCGGCACCGTCCACAGGTGGCGTGAAGAAGCCCCATCGTTATCGTCCCGGCACCGTGGCACTGCGTGAGATCCGTCGCTACCAGAAGTCGACGGAGCTGCTCATCCGCAAGTTGCCCTTCCAGCGTTTGGTGCGTGAAATCGCCCAGGATTTCAAGACCGATTTGCGTTTCCAGTCGGCTGCCATTGGCGCTCTACAGGTAAGTTGAATTAACCTGAATCTGAACCTGAAACTTCATTCACCCTTCATCATCATGTCTGTCGATTGCAGGAAGCCTCTGAGGCCTATTTGGTTGGCCTGTTCGAGGACACCAACTTGTGCGCCATTCACGCCAAGCGGGTGACCATTATGCCCAAAGACATACAGTTAGCACGTCGCATTCGTGGCGAGCGTGCTTAAGCAACAATCAACAACAAACAGCAAATATTCAACAAACACGACAACAACAACACCAGCAACAGCAAATTACAAACAACAAACAAACAAACGTCATTTTCATTTAAAACTGTACACGATCCTGCTCATAGAAACACTTTGTGTGTGGGCGAAAAAGAAAACAACAAACATATTTTCGTCAATTGGGGCTTGATTTCATTTTACATAAACATAAATATAAATATAAATATATATATATATACTTATATATGTAGCATTGTATTTGTTGTAACCAAACACAGAAGAAAAGAACAACAAAAATACAAACAGCAAACATAATCTATGGAATAATATAATGAATACCCTGTAACATTTATTATTATGATTATGCTTATTATTATTATTGCTATTAATTACTATTGCTATTATTATAAATGTATATTAGTTGATAAGTTTGTGTGTCGCTCGACATTCACGCTGTGCCTGCCAGTTGGCGACAACAGATACCCAGCAGCTGTATGGAGGATTTGGCTGCATTTGGCAATCGTTGGCGCAACGATGCCGTCTCCAACAAACAACAAGGGTTCCAGTGATGAGGAGGCGGAGGAGGAGAGGTGCCAAGACGCGCCCAGCCACAATCAGTGGCGAGTGAGTGGGGGCAGCTCCTCCCACTCCTCCCGTTGTGTCTACTTGGACGGCGGCGACGCGGCGCCAATGGTTGATGCAGCTGCATCCTCTAGTTGCCAATGCGGCGCAGCGTGGATGCCGCGCGATCGGGTCAAATGAACAACATCGAATTTGGCCAACAGCAAACAGACAAAAAACACATCAGAAATGAGTACACATAACGCAGAATCTATATTAATACATATATAATATATATATATATGCACATACATATAATTTTTATTTTTTCACCTAATATTACATAATTTGTTCTTCGAGGAAACGCAAACTTAACAAATATATTTACGTTTGGTTGGCCCTCCGCACTGGGCGTGGTAGTTTATTAAATAAGTTTTAGATTTACATGCATTTTATACGTTTAGGCAAAAACAAAAATCAACAAAAAAAAAAACAAAAAAAAAACATGCGAAACATCCGACAAATTGAGCAGATAAAACAAGCCAAGTAAAAGGAAAAAAAAAAACAAAAAACCCGGGTTCAATAAACAATTTTTAAATGTAATGCATTCTTATAATGCACGATAAATGTATTATTCTAAATATGTACACTTAAATAACTTAACATAAATGTTTATGGGAATTACAAGATATTCATATATACATATAACCGACAAATTACCCCTCCAAAAGTGCACAAAACAGATTTGCACATTAACAAGAAGTTGCATTGTTTGTTGCATTCAACGCAAAACACACAAAGCAAAAAATCAAGAAAGTAAATTGCTGTCTTAAAATACAATACAATAGTTCAACGTACACAAGAGAAATCCCCAAAACCAGAACTTAAATAAACGGTTTTTTCTAGAGAAAAAACCAAAAAAAAAAACAATTTGTCTTTCTTATACTGCATGCGGTACAGTTGACCCAAAACATCAACTGTTGATTTCGTAACATTTGTTTCTCTTTACGTGTGTGTGTGTCTGTGTGTGAATGTGAGCTTGTGTGTGTGCATGCGTTGTGTGATTGTGTATGTAAATTGTGTGGAGAACTTTTGTCAAAAGCAGTTATTAAATGGCAAGTGGCGCCCTCTATTGGTGCAGCGCTGTGCAGTTACTTCTTATATGTATGTGTGTTAGCATGCTTGCTTGCTGTTTGTATGTGTGTATGTATGACATATATATGTATGTATGTTTAATCTTTTCGCGCTTTGCTTATACGATCTCGAAAAAACAGTCTTAAGAAAGCAAATTTGATTTTATTGATATTTATAAAGAAAAAAAAAAGGACAATAAGAATCTAGGTTTTACTATCTATGTTTGAAGTAGATAAGATTAGTCTTGCCACACGTAGTGCGCTTATCTTTGCATCTTTAAACAGACTTGCCAGACTTACAGATGCTCTATATACATTACATGTGTAAATTGTAAGTCAGTTATGTCTGTACTTTTGGATGAGATACAACAATCGAACGAACGGTAATCAATTCAATGCATTCAAAACAGAAAAAAAAATAAAATTCCATTCATTTCACGTTGAACCTTTCCAAAAATTGTTTGCTTACCAATTGGATGGAGAATATGGCAAGTGTGCAAAGTGTAAGGGAAAAACATCTGTGCTGCCAGCTAGTTGTAATGATTGGTGACAGGGCTGCCAGATCAATTGACGTTGACGTTTGGCCTTTCGTTCCCAATTTTAATTTCGTTTTCATTTTCATTTAAGTTCAATTTCAATTCAGGCAATGGAGAGAAACATGTTTGACAAACTGCAGCAGCAATTCCTCTGCTGCTATCCCGTCAACAAAATGGACTGGTCGGTAAGTGTGTGTGTTTAAATAATGTTGACAATACAATTCGTCATTGCCACTGCTTGATTTTTAGACGCTGCAATTGCCCCTGCAGCTGGATGCGCAACGTGCTCTGATAGCGGCGACCTGTGCGCATCCGTTGAATCAACGGTATCCGGTGCGTCGCAGCTACCAGGAGGCGTTCGTGAAGCGTCTGATGCACGTCCTCAAGGATCACGAGGAGCTGCACGACGACATCTACGAGAGTCTGTGCGGCCAGTTGGCCAAGGCCACCATTAACGATTCCGCTGGCAATTCATCACCCACGTATGCCTACAAGCACTATGTGCTCCAGCCACATGAGCAGATCACGTTGCGCGAATCGAATAGCTTTGTCAGCGAGGGCACCACCGGCCTGTGCACCTGGGAGGCCGCCCTGGTCCTGGCCGACTATCTGCTGGCGCATCGCAATCTGCTGCAGGGCAAAAATGTACTCGAACTGGGCGCCGGAGCTGGGCTGCTGGGCATATTGCTGAAGCAAAAATCGCTGCAGCTGCCCGTCCATCAAGTCCTCATCACCGATGGCAGCGAAGCTTGCGTCGAACTTATGCGCGCCAACATTGCCTTTAATTTCCCCGAGTCAGACGATGTGGGTAAGCCGCAATGTGCCCAACTGCGCTGGAATCAGGTCAGTGAGTTCCCCTGGACGGAATATCCGGCACCAGATCTTCTGCTGGCCGCCGATGTTATCTACGATGATACGCAATTCTCGGCGCTGCTCACAGCACTCGATTACATCTACGAGCTGCGTGGCAATCGCTGCGAGATGCTGCTGGCCAGCACTGTGCGCAACGTGGATACGCTGCACAGCTTTATGCAGCAGCTAGGTGAGTTTATCAATAATAAATAATAAATAAGAATAATCCATTTTAAAATCGTGCAGTAGCAGACATCTTCTCATCCAATTATATATGCTTATATATTGTATATATATACATATTTGATCAGTGATCGGAGAGACGTGATAATCGGTGGCAGATTATGCGAATCCAAAATAACTCATTTCTATTCTTCTCGTATGCCACAAGCTGGTCTTTATTTAAATATACATTATATATATACATATATATATATATATATATATATCAGCATTTCTGTTAGAGTCGATATAGCATTTGCTTTGAAGTTATCTTGATGAAACTGAACAAATGTACCACTTGCGACGGTCGAAAGTTGACTTCTTGAAGTGGACAAAATTCTCCACATTCTAGTTATAATGCTCGTAACAATTTAAGAAGAGTCAGTTTAATTGTTAGCTATTGTTTTTTTATATTCGACAGATGAACTAATTAATGAGTGTGTATTTATTTGTTGCAGAGGAGCATCATTATCAGGTGACGCCTTGTGCCAATGTCTCGGCCTGTGCCAGCCACTTCTGTCGGGATGACACGGCCGCCGTTCAGATTGTGTGCATTAAGCGATAAGCGATAAACGTAAAACACTAGCTTTAATATAGTAAAAACTTAAGATTAAAGAATAAAAAAAAAAAACGAAAAACAAAACAGAAAATACAAAAAAAAAAAAAAAGAGAAGAGAAACAAAACAAGAAAGAAGATTGTGGGTGATTCACTGGCTGATTGTTGGAATGGTGCCATCGTTTAGCCAGCGGACATTTAACTGTTCGATCTGATGCTTCATGAAGATAATGCCATATACCTCGTGCTGTATATCGAGCAGTTTGCTGTGATGCGTACGCGGCACCTTCATGCCAACGACGAGGGCCAGCAGCGATGTAATTATCATGAACACGAATCCCTGGGCGATCAGTGTGCTATCATCCTTGGCATAGAAATACGAGTTGTTCGCATTATTGACGAAATAGTAGTAGACGACACTGACGCTAAGCAGCTTGAGGCCGTACGAGATAGAGATGATGCATTCGGTGAATCGTAAATGGGTCACCTCGAGGAGGACAATCTGTAGGCTGGAGTAGGCCATGCCAAACACCACCAGGAGCAGCCAGAATGTAAACTTTGAACTGGTCGCACCATAGATAATCATTGCCAATGCTGTAAGCAGCAGCAGCAACAGTTGCATGATCACAAAATGCACCTTGGCCGAGTAGAAGCACAGACAGACAATGGCCAGAATGCTGCCAGCGAAAATCACCCAAAACATGGAATCAATGTGCGCCAAATCATCCAGTCGCATCGCATCGTTCAACGAAAACCAGAACACCAAGTAGATGAAGAGGGCGTATTGAATGGCCTCGACGAACAGCAGCAGGCATGTTATATGCCATTGCTGATTCTTGATCACATAGAAGAATTCCAGCCGCTGGATGACCTCGGCGCGCGTCTCAAAGATGCTGCTGTTTGCGTTCGCAATCCGTAAATCGTTGTCCAGGCTGTTCGTCATGTCCACCGAGCCCAGAACGTGCAGCACTTTCAGGCCGATGAGAATGGCCAAGATGACGGCAGCTATGCAGAGATAGGTGGCTGCAAAGTTCACATAGATGCCATCGGTCAGCGGCTCGTTGGTTGCTTCTTGGCCCGCATCCTGTTTCAGGTTCTTCACGTATGTGGACCCAATCAAACTGACTGCCGAGGCAACGCCCAGCAGATAGCAGCTGCAGCAGCCGGATATCATCATAGACCGACTGACCTTCGAGCTGATCGTGTGCAGAAATCCATACCCGGCCACAAATGTCAAGCTGTGCGCCACATACGACATATAGGCGCCCACGTGATCTGCGCAGCATAAAGAAAAAAATAAAATAAATAAATAAATAAAAATTAAACTCATATCTTAGGCAGATATAAAGCATTTAGATAGAGAGCGAGTCAAGTTGTCGAGCTATGTAAATTTAATTTGGAGACCTTTGTATAAAGAGATAAGCACTCTGACCACATTTAATCTGTGCCCCAAAATCCTCTGATGTCTTCGCAACGAATTTTGTTTCAACTCAGAACCTAATTGAACATTATATTTGCATTTATTTAATATATAAACTCGATCTTAAGGTAATTAAAGTATTTTCTGTTCATTTTTTGTTCGGTAACTTGTCGGTTTTTTAAATTTAAATATATATTTCGGTGTTGTTTTTATACAAAATACAAATCTGTATGATTTATATATAAAAACTAAGTAAGTAAGTTGAAAGGTAGTTTTAAAGTAATTTTCGTTTAGTGTCGAAAACGGTGTATTTAACTTAAAACATTTCAAACTCATTTCGAATAATTCTGTGAAAATGCTTGCGCTTCAGTCAAACTGTAGTCGATATTTGTGTGAGAAACGTTTGTCGACAATTTGTTTGTTTGCCGCTTTGTAGCAATTAATTAATATATTTTTCAAATCAATTTCATTGGGGATGCACACTCACCAAAGCCATCGGCGAAATAGAAACAGCTGGAGATTAAATTGAATGCGCCGGCCACGAGCAGAAGCCATGGCTGCCAGTAGACGATGCAGTTTTTGATATACTTGATGACCAGCGTCGCCAAGGCGCTGAGAAGTGCGAGAGAGGCGCCCAATATCAGTGGACCGTAGTCGATGAGTTCGCCCTGATCGCTTCGTTCGGCGACAAACGCGCACATCGTGTACCCAAAGATCAGGCCACAGGGCAGAAAGCACAGGCAGACTGCGACGCAATTTGGGCCGGGCCGAGAGATAGAGATCAATTGATTATTGAATATGATGATTCATTCGCGCATGATTCATGCCTTCGAATACCTACCCACATAGCTGGGCGCGTATTTAAAAAACTTTTGCACACAGGTGCTCCACAAACCCGACATGATTACTTCAATTGAATTGTTGAGGGAAATGAATGCATAATTTGCTACAATTAGCTATTGTGTAATTTAGATATTTCTTGCATTTGTGCGAGACGAGCGCGGAGACATCCAAATTGCGACTAAGAGTGGCATAGTAGTGAATGTTAAATCGGTCGGCCGATTGGCTATTTGGCTGATTAGATAAAGCCAAACAAAGGTGGCACCTGCACGATGACTAATCCCCAGCCAAGTTAGCTGAGGCCGTCGGCCATGTGGATAAACGGATGCCCAACTGATAAGGCCAACTCGGAGGCAATCGGAGGCGAATTCAAATTCATCACCATCGATTTGAACATTAAAAGCTCTGCACAACTCTGTTGATAACGAACATAATCTAATATAGCATAAGTGACAGCACCTAAAGCTCTCCGGGGAGCGTTTAAAGCTCAAGTGGAGCAAACGCTTTGCCTGCCGCCACTCGACATCTCGACAGCAATCGGCAATGGGCAAAGGGCAATGCCTTGCTCAGCACTCGGCTTGGGGGTGGGAATGGGGCAGGTGTGGGTTATCAGTTTGTTTACTTTTGAGCACAGTTTCCCGACAGTTGTGTCTAGGAGCGAGATACACCGAGAGAGGGACAGAGAGAGACAGAGGCAGAGAGAGAGAGAGAGACAGAGAGTGAGCATGTGCAGAGAAAAAACACAGAGATTGCCTCAGCTCAACACTTTTAGCAACTCGCCTGAAATTAAGATTTTTGTAGATAAAATATTTTTTTCCTCTTGTTCACCATTCACATTTAATATTCATATTTTAACGACTCTAAGAAAATGATCCGATTTTTATGTGCCAATAATATTTTGCATTCAAACTTGCAAATAATCGCTGCTTAACACCTTAAAACCGTTTTTATTGTAAAAATGAGTGTTAAATTCTTTTCATACTTCAACTTTTGGAAAGCTGAACATATTACAAAGTTATATACAATTTTAGGCAAGGAAAAATAATCGTTTTTGATAGAAACAATAATGCATGGAAACTCGCATAAAATATATATGTATATATAAATCGCAAAAATATAACAGTAATAAATGAGTTTAGAACACCTTAATCATCGCTTATGGTTAAATGGTTTTCTTATTCCTCAGTTTCTTCTCAGCTTTAGTCTTTTTTCCTGTTTAAGTTTAAAACCAAAGCGAGTATTTAACGAAACTTAAGACCTGAATTAATACCAATCATATTTGAGCATTAATATAATAAATACTAATTTATTTTTGTTTTATACTATAATGCCACAGCTGTGGATCGCTTCATATGCTTCTTAGTATTATATTCTTATCTACAATCGAGTGTGTGACGTCACGGGCAGCGAGTGTGCACAACAAAAAACGTAGCCTACCTTTTGGGGCAGGCAGACAAAGCATATTTTGAGGCATTCGCCGTTGCGTAAGCTGCACAATGGTCAAAGTTGATTTTCAAATTAACTCAAAATTGTTATAGAATGGAATTTGGAAATTTATTATATTTTTCTTTCAAAATAGTAGATTCTCAAATTGGAAGAAATAGTTGCGTTTTTAATATAAATAAAAAAAACATATTTTTTTTTTAGTTTTCATTGCATATGAAATAAAATTTCCAAAATGTTGATTCACAGCTTTAATTGTGGAACCATAGCGCTGCAGGCAGGCTTAATAAGTGCAGGGTGCAAGCACAGCGAGTTAGAGGCAGATAGAGAGAGACAGACGGGGAGAGAGAGAGAGAGCGAGGAGAGAGAGAGAATGGGAGAGAGAGTGGGAGAGAGAGAGAGTGGGAGAGAGCAGAGGAAAGGGAGCTCGCTCTCGCGTTTGCGCTGATGCCTCGCGGGTGGCGACCCAGTAACGGAGAATTTTGGTTGCCTGGCTGCTATCACTTCCGGAATTTAGCTGGGACGACAACAACAGAAAACAAGGAAGTGCGCAAGAGTTTTGCAATTGCAGTGCAGTGAAACTGAAGCTGGAACTGGTGCTGACGTATGCACTGAAAATACTGATATTCGATAATCCATAACTGGTTAGCAATGGTGGTCAACATGTTGCAGTTTGGCGTCATTACACCTTAACTGGGCACAGAGCAGGACATGTCCCGAGACTGACACCAACACCAACACTCTCTCGCTCGCTCGCTCTCTCTCTCTCTCTCTCTCTCTCTCGCTCTGTGTGTGTGTGTGTGTGTGTTTGTGTGTGTGTGAGTGCAATGTATGGGAGCATCTGGTGCCACAATCTAAATCTGAGCAGCCGCAATCTGGCCATTGCCCTGGTTGTCTGCGTGACGCTCGTCTACTTCTCGTACAGCTTCAATGCCTGCATCCTGGCCAGCATCAGTCGCAGCCTGCAGGAGGTGAGTCTCGCAATTGTCGCCCAGCCAACTCAATTATCTAATTCAATCAGCAATCATTTTCCCACCATCACAACCAGAGTACCCTAAGCAATTTGCTGATGCTGCAGGTGCGCAATGATAGCGACACGGTTGCCACTGTGGCCACAGCGGCAAGCACAGCGATTGATGTTGTTGCCACCAATGCCAGTGCCAATGGCGTGAGCACTGCCACCAATTTGAATACAACCGCCAGCACCATTGATTTTAGCGCTGGACTGGCAAGCGTCGATGGTGCACCCAAATATCAATTGTTGCGTCAACAGGGATTGCGGCCATCCCGCCATCTGCCCGACACGCTCATCATTGGCGTCAAGAAGAGTGGAACGCGTGCCCTGCTCGAGTTCATTCGACTGCATCCGGATGTGCGGGCCGCCGGCTCCGAGGTCCACTTCTTTGACAGGCACTATCAGCGCGGACTGCGCTGGTATCGCCATCACATGCCCTACACCATCGAGGGCCAGATCACCATGGAGAAGACGCCCAGCTATTTCGTTACAAAGGAGGTGCCGCAACGCGTTTATCACATGAACACCGCCACCAAGTAAGCTAAAACACACACAGCAAACACAACTAACTCTCTAAAAGATATGGGGGCACTCAACAAAGAAACCTTTCAGATGAATGCACCATTTCTACGAATCCTCTATATTTAAAAAGACACTGATCCTTTCCCATCTCATTTCAATTTCTATATTTTCTTTTCAAGCTTCAATAGTAATTTAAGTAGACTTAAACAATGCAAGTGCAAATCTTAATATGACTTTGTGCAATTTTTGCTTCTGAAGTTTTTGATAAATTTTAGTTTTAAATATACTTTTTAATATATATACTTTTATAGTTGGGTAATTTTGTTTAATATATCTTCTCAGTCCCATAAAACTTCATTCGTTTTTTATATATATTTGTAATAGAGTTGAATTGAAACAAAGATAACTTTAATCAATTAATTGAATTCCAAAATCTTTTGCTTAAATTGTTGATCTGTATAAAATATGTATATATTATTAGAATCGATAGTTGTACATTTATTTGGATTGTTGTAAATTGTAATTTTTTAAATTGAGTACAATTTATACTTATTTGAAATAAAATCAAAACGAATTAAATCAAAATTATATTATTTCTTTTATTTATTTATTTTTTTTAAATAAATTTCTTCAATTTGGTTTCCATTTCCGTTGAACTTGAAATGTTCTTGATACACTTGGAATGGACGGAACAGACTTGAACCACTGTCTGTGAGTTGTTTGAAATTTGCTCACTCAATTGTATGATTTGCTTATAGACTGTTGATCGTGGTGCGTGATCCGGTGACTCGGGCCATTTCGGACTATACGCAGGCGGCCAGCAAGAAGGCCGATATGAAGCGGTTCGAGCAGCTGGCGTTTGTCAATGGCAGCTATTCGGTGGTGGACACCAACTGGGGGCCGGTCAAGATTGGTGTCTATGCCCGTTTCCTGGAGCATTGGCTACTGTACTTTCCGCTATCGCAGCTGCTCTTCATAAGCGGAGAGAGACTGATCATGGATCCGGCGTATGAGATTGGACGCGTTCAGGACTTTTTGGGCCTGAAGCGTGTGGTGACCGAGAAGCATTTCTATTTTAATGCCACCAAAGGATTTCCGTGCCTATTCAAATCGGAGGCACGATCCACGCCCCACTGTCTGGGCAAGACCAAGGGACGAAACCATCCGCATATCGATACAAATGCGATTGATCGACTCCGAGAGTTTTACCGGCCGTTCAACAATAAGTTTTATCAATTAACTGGCATTAATTTTGCCTGGCCCTAAACGAAAGCCAATTAACCGCGACAGAGACAAAAGCGGAAAGTGAGAAAAAGAATGGGACAGAGAGACGGAGAGACAGAGAGAAAGAGAGAGAGAAAAGAGAGAGAGAGAGAGAGAGAGAGAGAGATGTGAGTTGTTGCGCTGAAGCTATTTGGCAACAGACTGATATTTGTTGAATGCATTTTTTGTAAACATATTATTGTACTTAGACTATCTACATACATACATACATACACCTAGCAATTATATACATATACACATGATATCATGTGGATATATGTACTCTTGTGACATTTGTGCTCAATTAAGTGTAGCCTTTGTGGCAACTACAAAATCACTCACACAATATAAAAAACGGTTCCTCTTTCAACTCACAAACGCACACTATCAAAACTAAAACTACTATTACCTATGTACGTAAATGAATATACATAAATCTTATATATATATACACACACACACACACACACACACACACACACACACACACACACAGACACATACATATATAAAGCGCATAGAACAAATAGAGCTTACTACCGAATTCCTATAGACAATGAGCTAAAGACGAAAACGAGAGAAAGAGCTACGCCTCCAGATCCTAAATCAACTAATTAAAATACAACTAATTTGTACTGGTAACACACACTTAGGCACAACTCACACACACTCACACACACATACCCTACACGTAGTTCATATACATTGATATATATATATATATATACATATATATACATATACATATAGACATAAATAGCTCAAGATCTAAATTGCATGACTAAAACACAAATGGCCTAGCTAACAAATTTCAATTATTACAATTTAATAAAATGATTTCATAAATGAATTAAATACATAGAATAATATTTATGTGGGAACCCACTGAGGCTGGTGCGCAGAAAGCTTCAATGCGATCAAATATATTGAAGGATTTTTAAATACAATTACATCAGTATTTCAAAGAACACATCATTTATGGAATTTAAACAAAATTTTAACTTGCCATAGCAGCTCTAAAACATTTCCGCAACTATTACCAATTGAATTAGACATATGTACACAATACGATCTTAAATTAGCTGTTGATTGTAGCTGGGAACTCTGGTCTAAAAACCAGCCACTCCGCCCAATTTACGATAATCCGAATTGATGGCGATGCTTTTGTTGTCTTGAGCAATGCCACAAATAACAGAGCCACGATTTCGATAGCGTTCGCATTGATGTCCTTTCGCCTGCAGGCTGTCCACGTCTGACTGCAGCATGCCATATTCGTAGAGCAGGGCATTGGGCAGCATCTGATGATGGAAGCGATTCGCATCGATGGCGCTTTTGATGTCCGTGCGTTGCCAAAGCATGCGTACCAGCAGCGGCACAAGGGCCGTAATGATTTTGGTGCCACCAGCAGCGCCAACAACCAAACGCACCTGACCCGTCCAACGCTCGGTGACAATGAGTGGACTCATCGATGACATGGGTCGAGCAGCGCCAGTTATCACATTTTTGCCATCCACATACGGCAGATCGAAATAGCTCTTCAGGTGTCGCATGGAGAAGTCCGACATGGCATTATTGAACAGCAAGCCAGTTCGCTTCCCCATGCGTCCACTGCCAAAGCTGCAAGCAATAAGAATGGATGGACGTGTAAGCTTTGTGTGTTAGCTCTGATAAGCAAGTGGAGCTCACTAAAAGTTGATAGAACTGGTTACTGAAACAGCATCGTTGTTGTGCAGCACCGACAGATGCGATGTTCCATGCTCATCTCGTGATTCTATTCCTGAACTTGCCCCATAATGCGCCGAGCTGTTGTACGTTCTGGTGTCATCAATCAGTTTGGCAATCCTCGCAGCAAACTCGTAGCTCGTCATGTCGGACAGCAACTGTGATTCAAAGTAAATATTGTGAACAGACTTTAATTATACACTTTAATATAATTTCATTGTAGGAACTGAGTATATAAATAATATTTATCAATTTCATTTTAGCCTGTAGAAAGCCTTGCTGGCCAAGATCTATCATAATGGATGTAGTTGATTTTATAAACAATTTTTTAAAAGAACAGCTTTCACAGAAGATTTCATATATCTAGAAAATCGATCAAGTTTCTTAAATAAGAAATCATCTTTCGACCGATGGCCTGATTATACTTTAATATCTGGCACTTGCTTAAGCCAAAGACTATAGAGATATATAGAGAGATTTATAGGGGTATATTTATGATCTTTGATTGAACTCGACTGCCTTAAAATAAATCCAGTTCTATTTAAAGTTACAACAAAATAATTTGCTATTTGCATGTTTGAGAATTCTATTTAAAAATGAACACATGAAAGCAAATGAGACGGCTAGACAATGCTGTGTATCTTGGCGTGAGCGAGACAGGGAGAAAGAGAGCGAGAGAGTGAGAGATAGAATGCTGACCTGTTCGTCGGCAGCATCGTCCAACTGCCAACGCTGAACAAAACCAAACTTCATTGCCTCGACAATTCGATGGATTTGCAAGGCATCCAGTTTGGCTGTGGCTGCAAAATCGGCACGATATGCGTGCAGTATGTTCATGATGAGGGCCAGGACATGTCCGCTGCCTGGCGGTGGCGTCAAATGCAAATCGTAGTCATCTAGCGGCACCACAATCGAATCCCTTAGCTCCGCTCGTGCGTTCGCCAAATCGGCTTTGCTTATCCCACTGCCAATATCGTGCAAATCAGCATATAGCTGCCGCTGAAGCGATCCGTTGTAGAAGCTGTATGGTCCTTCCTGGGCAATGCACTCGTAGGTGGCACACAGTTGCTTGGCCGGCTGAATATGACTGCCGATGCGATAGAAGTGACCCGTCGCCGGATCGACAAACATTTGGCGCATTAGTGGATCGCTTTTAATCATCTGCTCGTTCAAGAGGAGGGCATCGTATTGATGCTTGTAGAGGGCATATCCGCTGTGGCACAACTGAAGCGTCGGTTCAACCAATGACTTCCATGGCAACTTGCCGTAACGATCGTGGGCCAAGGCATAGCCCAGCAGCTCCGTGGGCACAGCAATTGACCAGCCGGACTGTTTCAGCTGCTCCTCGCTCTGGAATTGCGTAAAGTTGTCAGCGTTAAGCGATCGTGGCGCAATTTCCCGACTGAGTATGCTAAATGCCCGTCGCTCGTTGTGCATATAAATGTTCATTAACATGCCGCCGCCCAGACCCATGCTCTGCATCCCAATCAGCCCATTGCAGAGCTGAGCGGCGATAGCAGCATCCACAACACTGCCACCGATTGTAAGCGTCTCTCTATCACAATATAAATAAACATTTAAATACGCAATGTGCAAATGTATCTCAATTTGTACCTGGCAATTTGACTGCAGGCATTGTTATCCGAGCAGATGCCCGCCAGCTTGAATAGATGCAGGGGCGAACTGGAGGGAGGCAAGGGCTCCTCGGGATTTGGCGGTGTCTTTCTTGCATTCTGCTTGCCTGCGTAAAACACTCTCAAGTAATCAGAATGATAATAATCATGCCAAAAGCATTTAATCCCATCACCTACCACGCTCTGCCGCAGGACTGTACAAGTATATTGCGATTAGCAGACAAACTAGTGCCAAACCAGTTAATAAGCGATTACACATCCATTGCAAGTGCATAACTATCCGATTTGTTCGAAATATCCAATCATATTTTGTTTTGCGGTCTTTCACTTTGTTTGCAAAACCAAAACGTAAACAATTAAATAATCGATATATTGCTATTTGTTGCAGCAGGAATTGGCGATACTTTTACCTTGACTATCGATAACTGCGCCAATTATACTCGAAGCGGGATATTTGAAATGCGCATAATATGGCGAATATACTTCTGCGGGTTGTAAAGTTAATAATTTGATTAGATACTAAATATTTAAATTCAATGGTCATCACTAGAAAAAGAATTTTTCAAAATACGCAGACAAGTAATAAGCATGCATTTTACTTAATTCAACGAATGAAGAGTGTAGATATGAATATGAATATAATTCCAAGTGCTGTAAAAAAATTCGAATGTATGTAAAATGTAGTTGTATATGAGCAAAAGGCTTATGGCAAAAATCCTAAACATAACTGACAGCTGTGTTGCAAATGGCAATTGCCAAATCCTGCTTGCCTAAATGCTGACCCCATGACCTGTTCTGGGATTGCATTTGTAGAGAAACATATATAGATATATATATGTATATATATATATATACTTGCAAAAAAATTGAAGTCGTGACGATGTTAAATGCTGTCAGTTTATGCAGATTTAATAAATATAAGTTATGGCACCTTTGTAATTGGATTTTCTTTGGTCACCAGCAGTGGTTGGGCATTTTTGAATTCCCATGGCATTATTGCTTACGAGATTTGTGCATCCGCTTGCAGTGCTATTAAATCTGCATACATACAAACAATCAACGTGAACATGAATGAAATTTAAAAGCCATAAATCTTGTGCTTTTATATCGCACTACGCAGCGCTGGCAATCAAATTAACTGAACAGAGCCGAAGAGCTGAAGAGAATTGAACAGAAGCGCAACAGGAAGAGGACCGTCGTCCGTTGGCTCATCACGGATCCAGGCCAATGGATATACGAATGTGGAGTTGGGAATTGGATGGCATCTTGTCTGCTAGTTGCTACTAATTCCAGCACGCGTCTCTAACCATGAATGTATCTGTGTGTGTGCGTGTGTGTGTGAATAAAATGTATGTATGATGAAATGCACACGCCAAATGCCTCTATCATGGCACCTGTCAGGCGTCAGCGACGACGGCTTAACAGCTTAAATGACTCAACCGATTGTAAGCTATGCACCGAAAGAGAAAGAGAGAGAGCAACTGAGCAGGAGGAGTGCAGGAGGAGGGCAGGAGGAGTGCAGGAGGAGGGCAGGAGGAGGGTAGGAGGAGGGTAGGAGGAGGGCAGGAGGAGGGCAGGAGTGATGGCGGCTGCTGCTGCTGTTGCTCCAGATTGTGAGGCGCGTCAACACCTTGGCAGCGACAACAACTCAACAACAACATAATTTACCCTCAAGTATTTATTTTTAATAACACTCTGCAACATAGTTTGAAACAATTTCTGCATTTATACGCAATAAATTGACAACGGTTCGGTTAGTTAATATATATATATATATACATATATATATTAAATAAATATTATTGATTAGTAATCATATTATTATTATTATAATCACATCATTTTAACATGTGGTTCAATTTACGGCTTGATGCAGTTTGCAACGAAATCTGGAAAATTCAGGCTCAAACCGGTTCGGCTCAAATGCGATTTGAAGCCTGGGCAAATAAATTGAATACACACCACGAAATGGCTTTGTTTTGTTGAACAAAATTGATTTTATTTATATATATATATATGTGTTATTTTAAGATTATTGTATTGTATTTATTTTGATGACATTGTTATTTTAATTGTGATTTAGTATTTTTTTTTTAAATTTTTTTAATGTGCCACTTTGTTCGGCACTGTATATTATTAATAGATTGTGTGTAGATAGAATGATGTTGCACAGTGTTATCATCAACGTTGACAACATTGTTGGTGATGTGCAGACGGCAGGTGCAAACAGGCGCATTGCTGGAATTGTCTTTTAATTGTCTCTGGCTGCTTTGATGTTTTGCTCGGCTCCGGCGCAGCACAACATAAGAACTTGATGCAGTTAATCCAGGCGGGCTTAGATGGCTTTTCCTGCTGACGACCATCGATTGACGATTGTATCTCAATGCAACTCACATGCTCGGCACACGACACTCCACAAGATAGACAAATATCACAGAAATGACTCACTTTCTTCGGACGATATCAGAACGAATGATCACATTCCAATTTTGTTATTCGTTTTCAAATTAAAGTCAACCAATAGTTATTATTATTAATATAATTTTCCGATGTTCATAACTTGTTTAAAAAATACACATCTTCGATTAATGTTGACCAACTTGTTATATGAACATCGTCCGGAATTTTAGAATAAGCGTAAATCAACTTATTATTCAGAAAGTATATTTGTATCTTTCTAAGAATCACTGTTTTTCTTTTCTTAATTCGAAGCTACATTTGATATTTGCCTTGTTGCTTCCATTATTATGAAACATTCGAATTTAATGATTTCACATATACAAACAGTTTAGATAGTTTATAAATTCTTATAATTTAGTTTGGAAAATCTTATAAAGCTTTCTAGCTTTCAGATTGATTTTGCTACGTTATACATTTGTATAATAGTTGTAAATAAACCAAATTTGCATTGTTTACTCTCACTAAAATTTAATAGACATAAATCAATTTGGAGCAAGCCCAAAAATCGTAAATACAAAAATGCTTTTACAAAAAAGTTTACTTTTTTTTTTTAAGAAAGAGCGATTCAATAGAATCCAATACAACATTATTAAGATAAGATGGAAAGCCAAAAATAGTTTTTCATTTAAGAAAGATTCAGTGTCGGCTATATGTTGGATATACATATATAGTTATACGATCTGGAGACTGACAGTTTTGCCTAGAAACAGAGAGGCAGATAATATCAACTGAGCTATTAATGCTGAACGAGTGTACACATATTGAGCCTATATGTGTCTGCTGTGTGCGGTTGGAGACGTCTCCTTCAATGCGTTGCATATTTCACGATAAATTTATAATGCCATCCGCAAGACTATAATGAGGCAGAGGAAAAGTGCAAGTTATGTACGACTGGGCTGCAGAGAGCGGAGTTGAATTGCTGTTGTTGTTGCTGTTGTTGTTGCTGTTGTTGTTTGTGTTTTTGTTGTTGCTGTTGTTGCTGTTGTTGTTGGGGACAAGTGACAACAACATTTTTGTAATTTTCTTTTTCGCGTAGATCTCGATCCCTATCCCAAAGCCGCAGGCTGCTGCTGACATCTTGTTGAGTTTTATTTTGAAAAAGAACAGAGGCAACGGAAGGAGGCAGACGCATTTGATGCTGTTCTTGTTGTTGTCGTTGTTGCTGTTGTTGTTGTTGTTGTTCTTACGTACATAGCAGTATTTATAGACCTGGCCCTGAGGCCGTTTTCACAGTTGGCTTCATTCACTGCACAGTCGAAGTGCCCCAAGTGCCCCAAGATCCCCGAGTCTACCAGCGGCAACTTCTCCCTGATCTTTTGCATGTGTTGACGCCCCTTCGTTTGTTTCATTTAAATTTAAAGTTGTTTTCTGTTTTCTGTTTTCTGTTTTCTGTATTCTGTTTTTTTTCTTTTGATTTTTCTGTTTGCTTGGCCTTGTCTACATACAGCAGTCCACATCTTTGCATCCCGTACTTGTACAACATATTTTCATTTAATTGCATTTAATTTAGAAAATAACACACACTTCATTTCCAGTCGGGTTACTCAATGTTTGGCCATTGATTTGCTGCTGATAGTTGGATGGTGCTGAAGGTGAGGGCTACGCCTTAAAGTCATCTGAAGTTTAATTAACTTTTTAGAAATATAATTGCAAGGCAGGAAATTGTATTATCTTTCAATATATACATATATATATATTCTCCCCGTAACTCCATCCGTTTCCATAGAGGGTATCTCATAGTCGAGCTCTCTCGACTGGAGCATTCCTACTTGACTTTATCGTGGTTTCGTTCTGCATTCTTCTTACCCGTCAGCATTTAAATTTGATGACATAATGTGACAACTTGTTAAAAAATGATTTCAGAATTTGTAGAAGTCTCGCAGTTTAATGTTTAATTCAATTAGTAAAGCAACTAAAAGCAACGAAATTGTAAAAGTTGAAAATAATAATATTTTTGTGCCCGCTTCGGCAATATAATGTATCGGCTTGGATTGAGCTACTTTGAGGTGGCCTTGCGGAATCAGGTGGTTAGGAGAAATGCATTCGCAGCGCCGTTGCACAACATGGATGTGGCTAATGGGGAGCCACATCATCCGAATGGGGACAAGGACAAGGAGACGGGCAAGCCGGACAAGGAGGCTGGCAAGGTCGGTCCCAAAGATGGCAGCATGCGTCAAGTCGAGGCGGAGACGCGGGCGGCGGCAAAGCTCAAGCTCAAAGAGAAGCGTATCAAGACCTTGGAAATATATCGCTGGAAGCCCGGCGATCAGCCAAACATGCAAAAATACCAGTTAGACTTGGATGAGTGCGGACCCATGGTCTTGGACGCACTCATCAAGATCAAGAGCGAAGTAGATCCAACTCTGACATTTCGACGTTCGTGTCGTGAGGGCATCTGTGGGTCGTGTGCGATGAACATCGATGGACTCAATACGCTGGCCTGCATCCACGAGATCGATACGAATGTGGCCAGGCCAAGCAGGATTCATCCACTGCCGCATCTGTATGTGAGGCGGGATCTGGTGCCCGATATGGATCAGTTCTACAATCAATACCAGTCCATCGAGCCCTGGCTGCAGCGCGACAACATCGGCGAGGAACTGGGCAGGGCGCAGTATCTGCAATCGGTCGAGGATCGCAGTAAGCTCGATGGCCTCTACGAGTGTATATTGTGTGGGTGCTGTCAGACCTCGTGTCCGTCCTACTGGTGGAACAGTAACAAGTATCTGGGACCGGCTGTTCTAATGCAGGCATATCGCTGGATCATCGACTCTCGGGATGACGCCGCCGAGCATCGTCTGGGCCAGTTGATCGACTCCTGGAAGCTCTATCGCTGTCACACCATACTTAACTGTATCAACACATGCCCCAAGAATTTGAATCCGGCCAAGGCTATTGTCCAACTGAAGCAGCTGCTCCAGGGCACAACAAAGAAGTCTAAGCCTAAACTTCAGACCGATGAATTGTTCCTCAATCAAATCTAGAATTAAATTTTAATCCAATATATATATACATTATATATATGTATACATACATTATCATTGTGAAATAACAAATGCAGTTGGAGCTCTTTGAAAAATCAAATGTATGAAAGCAATTTCAATAGTAATAACAATAAAACACAAATCATGTAATTTGTTCTTTGTTGCATTATTGGCGTTGTCCGATTCTGTGATATAATTAGTATGCATATATTTATTTTCAAGTTCAATTAATTTTATGATAATTTATTATCAAAAATTGTTTTACAGGCAACTATAAATAATTTGCGTCGCATTTAAGCCGCTGTAGTTGTGTAATATACCCTAACCTAGAAGGTATTATACATTTGTAGAGGTGTCTGAAACGAAGTTAGAAAGAGACGTCAACGATGTGTATATATATGCACATATATTCTTGATGCCAAGATGATATTGTCATTTTCATCTGTCCGTCGCTTTTCATTATGCACAAAAAATCATCAACATCGGACCGCTATAAGTCTCCTATGGGAACAATCGAAAACAATATGCTCTTCCCCCAATGGTATACGGTGTATAAAGAAACACGCCCTTCCAATCATAAATGCCTTATATGTGTAGGCTTTAATTTTAATTTTTTATTAATGTATTTTCTGAAAACGGCATTAGCCTTTTCAGAAAATGTGTCAGCGATGCTTTAAAGAGAGACAAATGCCGAGCGTAGATGAACTCATAATAGGATATTCGTTGAGACAATTTGAATACACAGTGAGTGATTGTGAATCATTCATACGTTTAGAGTGATTCAATAAGCGAATGTTTTGCATTTTCCGCGCACATTCTATTTTTCGCCTCCGTATCAGTAATTAATCAAAGCAGAAAATTGAGCAAGCCATTAATGCGCTCAATAAGTGTGGTTTGAACACATTCATACATTCATACATTCATTCTCTATATTATATGTTATATATTATATGAATATATGAATATATGTGAATACATTTAGGAATGTTCTACAGTCGGCTCGGTTGTATGAATCATATTATTGGTTGATCTTGAATTTCCGTTGCGGAACTTTTACGTTATGGTTGACCAACTTTTTAGCTGGCTGTGCTTGCCAAAAGCTTTTTTCATTCACTCTCTCTCGCTCTCTTTCCCTCTCTCTCTCTGTCTCTGTCTCTGTCTCTCTCTCGCTCTCTCACTTTTTTCGGTAGCAGCTGAGCGCAAACATAAATACTCGCACAAAAATATTTACATTTGCGTTGGTGTGTGTGTGTGTGTGTGTAAATAGACACAGATGTGTGCGTGTGCGTGTGTGTGTGCGCATCTGTTTGGCTAGGGGCTCCCACGTGCAGCGGCAGACCAAAATCAAAGCTGAGCGGCAAAAGCTCTCCGACTACGTCACCGACTAGCGCGCTCGGACCGAACAAAGCTTTCGCCCGCCTACAAAAACCAACCCCAAAGCGAAAGCCGCTTTGCAAAATCAGTCGCAAAAAGAACGTCGCCAGAACGCAAAAAATAATATCATCTATCGAGAAATAGGCGCTGCAAACTAGAGAAGAATTTCAAGCAACAAAAAAATATAAATTAAATAAAAATAAATAAATAAATCAGAACAGTTGATAAATAATAAACATTAAGCAGAATTCGTTGGAATCGAACTGGCAGCTATATATATATTTATATATATATACATAATCTATATTTATGTGTGTACATAGGACACATATCAGATTCTAGACGCGTTTGTTTTTAAGGTGCGTCTTTGGCGTCTTTTGGCGTCCTTTTGGAATGGCCACCTGAGAATCATTTTTTTTTTTGGTTCAAGTGTGTGCAAAAAGTTTTGAATAGATTTTTTTGGTGGTCATTCAAAACGAGTGCAATGCTTTTTGGCAACGTCTTCCTTGCATTTTTTTTTTGGTTGTTTGTTTGTTTGTTTGCCATGGTTGTTATCAATTATCATCTACTATTATTTATATTCCAATTTCAACACAAACAAACACGCTTGTAGCCAAAGCAACGCATTGCGGGAGCAACGAACGAGCCGTTGGAAACAAGGTGCAGCAGTGGGAGCAGGAGCAGGAGCAGGAGCAGGAGCAGCGGGACCCGGATCTGACAGAGCCCACAAATAGGAAGCGAAGCGTGTTGCAAATACAAGCGAAGAGCAAACAATCAACACACACACACACTCCCACACACACACAAATTGATTAAGATGTCATGGAGATATGCGGTAAGTGGGCCAAAAAAAGAATTACAAAAATAAATAAATAAAAAAAGCAAGCCAAGCACATTGTGCATTCAGTTCAGTGCTCTGGGCACACTTTTCACGCAACTGTCAAAATCAGCAGCCAAGGCTGTTGATGATGATAACGCGTATGACCTTGAGCCCATATGCACATATATATATATACATATATATATATATTATATATATATATATATATAATATATGCTGAGTTGGGTGACCCATTTTCTCATACACATTCTGCACTTGCATTTCCACTTCACCTGCGCGTCGTGTATAAACAATAAAATGTCGCTGCACGTGCCTCTGTGTTCTTGTTTTGTACTGTCACTCTCTTGCGCTCCCCCTCCCTCTCTCCCTCTCTCTCCTTCTCTGTCTTTGGGGGTGTGTGTGTGTGGGTGTGTGTGTGCTATTTTCCAGCCGCCAACAGCAGCCACCTTGCACGGCAAGAGCCTTGGCACACACCCAAGCAATACAACATCCTGCACAACCCTTAACCCATCCATTCATCCATCCATCCATCCATCCGTCCATGCACACAAGGCCTCCTAAATGCAAATGCTCTATGGCCAAAGCAAAGTTCAAGTGCCTTTTGTGTAATACTTGGCACATCAGTCAGGCACACACACACACACACACACACAGAGTGAGGAACTCACAATTGAAAGTTTCCTGATATTATCAAACATTTCCGTTGCATTTGCATTCAATTTAAAGTTCACAAAAGTTTCACAATTTATCCAAATTTAATTTGATTTAATTGTATAATTTTGAAACACATTGATTGCTGCTGACTTATTTATAAGCCACTTCATCAATTTTAGACAAAGTAAGAAAAACCAAAAATGGCGCCCAAGGAGTGCAAACCTCAAATTCGGAATATTTATACTCAGTATTCTAATTATAGCTTGATCTAATTGATTGTAAGTTGCAAGACTTGCAACCCCTTGTTGTGTGTGTGTGTGCGTGTGTGTTTCCTTAAGCAGCTATGCGGCACACACAGTGCAAGCATTTTTGGCGCCCAATGTGGGTTACAGCAGCTACTGCTGCACACCCCCTGTGACGTCACATAGGCAATAGTTGCTTGCATTAGGCAGGCATTGCCTGCATTAGGCTGCTGGCCCTAAAACGGATGAAGCTATGTACGTATGTGTGTATGTGTGTGCGTGTGTGTACATACACAAATACATACACATATACATACACATATACACATACATATACATATACACATACATATACATATACATATACATATACACATACATATACATATACACATACATATACATATACATATACATATACGTGTGAAATAGGCGTTTTAGGGGCTAAGCTTAAGCAGATTACTCATACGTCGCGTGGGCCAATTAACTTAATTATAAACGATATTTTCGTATAACGGCCGAAGAGCTGTAATACCCGCTGCTCTGACCAGGGCCTGATTATAGCCTTCAGGGCTAAACACACACAGAAAACACAAAACACATGCAAACATTTTAGGCGTCGACTTGAAGTCACATCTATTGAACTTGAGAGAACAAATATCTGAGTAGAAGCCCAAATAGCAGCTGAATGCAAAATTAATTAAATCGCTGACTGGGGGCAAGGAAGAGGTGTGGAAGAGGAGTGGAGGAGGGGACTCTCGTAAAGAATTTGCGTTTCGGCTCTTTGGCTGGAGCCACTGAAGCGAACGAGGCGCCCCAGGGGCGTGCATTTAATTGGCCAGCCGTTCCGAGCTGCTTCCGTGTAATGTGCATTAAAAAATTCGAAAAAAAAACAAAAAACAAAATATAAATAAAAATAAAAACAATTACAAAGCCCAATAGCTAAGCTGAAATGTCAATGTCACTGCTGGCTGTAAATGTTGATGTTGTTGTTGGTGTTGCTGTTGCTGCTGCTGTTGCTGTTGCTGTTGTGCTTCTTGTTGCCCATTGCTGCGTGTTGTTGCTGCGTGTTGTTGCTGTTGTTGTTGCTGTTGTCGCTCAGTGTCAAGCGCTGAGCGCGCTAATTGAACGAAACGATCGATAGAGCGTTTGTACATCTCCGGTTTAGCCGTGTTCTATATACACATTTGTGTTTGTACACACATGTATATATGGCCTATATATAGACTTGGACACATTTAACCATTATGTGGGCGCATTGTGGGCGTGTGTGGCAGCTGTTGCGCCCCATTGAGCAAAAGCGAAAGGCAACAAAATATAAAAAATGCTCAGCGGCCACTTCAAAAAGCGAATTGTTGTCGCTATTGTTGTTTGCCAGTTCCATTGTCTGAAAAATAATAAATAAAACAACAACCAAAAAAATAACGAAAAACAATTATCACCAAAATTGTAATGAGTTTGAAGTTAGCCAAACTTCGCGTTCTACTAACATAAAAATCACGTTGTAACAAACAAAGAGTATGTGTCTGAAATCAGTTGTTAAGAATCAGTTAACTTCAGATGAGTTTACCAATCAGTCTTCGGAAAACTTTTGGCTTTGTCTGCTTAAAAGTTGAGTTGGAAAACTATACAAATGCAGCGCCTGTCGTCAGGAGCAGCTGTACAGGGTATAAGACAGTCGTGTACATCATTGAAAATGTTTTTTTTTTTTTTGCTTGCTATAGCTATTTAGCTAGTCACGACTTTTATGTCTGGTGTGGATTTGTGATCGTATCACGTGCTCATCGCTAGCTCTGCCATTCAATATTTTGAATATTTAACAAGCTTTTCAAATAAATTGCCAGTCGCATTTCAAACGCGCCCCATTTTGGGCGCCCTATCAGCCTTGAACAGTGCATTTAATGCATAAATTGTATACAAATACAGCAATAACAACAACAACAACAACAACAAATACAACAACAACAAGTAACAAAAACTTGTTGAACAATAAATAAATAGACAAGTTGAGGAGCCTGCTCCCCCCCTGGGCATGTGCACACCTTAAATGGCAAATTAAAATCTGCTGCGCATTTAATTTGCGCAATTTTCGCTTAGCAGTTTTTCCGCTTATCTAGTTTTCTGCTTTTCTGCTTTTTCCCATTTTGTGGCTGTTTTCTTTTGAGTCATTGAGTAAATGCGACAAAATGTTGAGCTGCCAACTTTTTGTGGTTGGTTCCCTTAGCACGTGATTGCCTCTGAGGCGCATTAACAATCTCGGCCACTGTTGAACAATTTCTCTTGTTTTATATTTATTTATTTGCTGTTTTTATTTATTTTTTATTTTATTTTCTTTTTTATTATTTTGGTAGACTGTTTAATCAATAAGTTTGTCTGGCAGCTTGCATGTCAATGCATTCGCTTTGATTGTCCTTTTTATGACGCTGCACAATAGCCACAAATTGGTATATTTGGGAGTAAAGAAAATATCCAAAAAACTGCTACACAATTTTTGGTAACATAAACGATGAATTTGACCCATAGTGTTTTCTTTGTTTTGGCTGATAATTATACAAAAAAAAAACAAATAATCCATTAAGCATAACTTTTGCTTTATTACTGGTAATTCCCATTTTTAATGTCAAGAATGCAATGAATATTTAAGCAAACAAAGTACTGCATTTTAACGTTGGCATTAAGAATTCTTAAATAAATATTCTCATGACAAATGCTGGAATTCGTATGTCAAAGTAAATTTGCCAACACATATTTTTCCAAATTTCCAACTTACGTTATTGACCCAATTTGTTGGCCATTTGTGAGTTATTTGCTCAATGTAAATCGGCATTCTAATTGAATGTGAGAATGTTGTGTCTAGAATTTGCAGCTTGCCTGGCGATTTTTCACACTTGTTTTCCATTTTCCATTAGCATTTACAAATGTATATTTGAAAACAAGGTCGCCAGCAAATAATATGAATCAATGCAATAAACATGCGCAGAGAAAAAAGAAAATGTAATCCAAAATCAAGAAAATATTCGCGATGCAAGCACAAATTAAATATTTTTTCCCAACCAATTTCTTTAATATATTTTGACTCTCTGAGTTCAAGTACAAATTAATAGGGACCTGAATTTATTAACTTCAAATTTTCTAGGAAACATTTTAAGATTGAAATGAAAATGTTTGTTGAATTAAAATGTTTAAATATGTTAAAAAAAAACAGATTTAAGAACAGCGCCTGCACTGAACCAAGCCAAGCCAAGTTGTAACCTATAACAATGTATATAGCAATATATAGCTGCATACGGGTTGATGATCTCAGCGCAGTCGTTCGCTGAGCACCTGGATTGCCAAACGCCCCAATTGATGTCAAGTGGGGCGAATGTGGCACGTGGGGAGGGGGGCAGGGTGCAAACACGTGTGGGCTGCAACAGTTTGCGCCTGCAGTGTTGGTCAATTGGTCAACCGCTTGACCTGACCCGAGCTTCAGTCGAGCTAAACTGACACAGTTTCTGCTGGGCAACTGTCTCGTACAGGAAGTGCCTGAGTGTTAAATGGTGGCAGTCTCCCTCTCCCTCTCCCTCTGACCCACATCGAGATGGAGACGAACATGCAATCAACTGACTAATACATGAAACAATGTGGCCATGCAGGTGTGCGTGCATGTGTGTGTGCGTGTGTGTGTGTGTGTGTGTGTGGGAAACTGTTGCTATACGTGTGTTGACTAGCACTGTGGTCTATTAAAAGCCGTCAAAAGCGAGAGACAACACCTTGCGATAGCCATAGACACTGGCCCGGGGCGAAGTGCCAATAAATAAAATGCATACACACACACACACACACACACGCACACAATGCTCACAATGAATTCTAAATATATATGTGACTCGATCAAGCTGAAAGCTAATGATTGAGCTCGTCACTGATTAATATTTTTAGTCAAAGACTACAGCAACAGCAACAGCAACAGCGACAGCAACAGCAATTAAGACAAGTGATTGTTATTATCCAGTTAAAATAGCCTTCGAATGCGGGCTACTGACTCATTCGATGTGAGTCATTATCACCACCACCCATGAGCACTCATGAGTAGCATTAAAGCTCATTTATAGCATTTTCAAAAATATTTCCAACGCTCTCGAGGAATGTGTCGAAACTGTTGCCTGTTGAGCGATATCCAATTTGCAGCGCTTTTCACAGCATTTTCTGCATGTACAGTGTATTTATAGACACACACCACACACACACACCACACACACACACACATACACACACACACACACACACACCCACTCACATGTATTTCTTATATATATGTACAGTTAGAACGAGCGTTTGGTTGTTCGTGTTTAGCGGAACAAGGTCAAGGCGTCGAAAGTGGCCAAAAAAAAAAAAAAAAAAAAAAAAAAAAAAAGAAAAAAGAAAGAACCAACAAACGTCAACAACATCAACGCCAACGCCTTTTTGTGCACCTGAACGCGAATGCTTCAGTTTTGTCTCATCTTCCTCATTTGCACCGAACGGGCCCCTTCTCGTATAGCTTGACAGCCACCACATATATGTGTCTATATTATATAAGATATTTACTGAAATTATCTAAATATAGCTGACAATTACTAGACTACTACGTAGGCAGCTTTTCTGATCAGACTTTGCTCTTTTCATTGCCATTTACCTTAGGCCATTTATCTTAAATATCGCTAAGAATCGTTTACCTTTAGCAATAAAAGATACACATGTACCTAGGTATAATATCTATCTATATAAATTATAATAATATATAAATTTAAAAGTTGTGTTAGCTTTTGAAAATCAGAGACAGCTAAAAACTTGGGTAGAAATTATCAGCTACTCAAACTTTCTCAACTGGAACACTTTTGTTGATTTCAAATTGTTATTTGCTAGCTAAGATATAAGATAATATTATCAACTGACTAATGTGTTAATATTGATGGATTTGATAAATCGTAAAATGTGTTTTCCGCATTCCTTAAATAATTAATTGCTCAATTAATATTGAAAAACGTGCTTTGAAAATCGAAATATATCATTTAGAATGTGTAAACATATTTTTAATTTAATTTCTAAATAATTCTACAGAAGATTTCGTAATATTTTCTGAGAATTGCTTTGTTCCAAACAAATCTGCTTGCTTCTTGTACTCATCAGATATACTTTGTACTTATTATTTATTTGCAACTATATACTTGATTATTGGTTTATTCATAATATTCATCACTTTTTGCAGCTATCCAACGACAGATACAGCAGCAGCATTGGCGATAGATATAGTCTGCACTATTATCAGGTTTGTCTCAGATCAACTTAAGCTCATCCGACGAGCTCTGCGCATGGCATGCGTCCAGTGTTGTGTAATGTTGTTCGCTCTCTATGTGTGTGTATGTGAGTGTGTGTGTAACATAATGTTGCAGCGAGCTTTGCTTTGGCCCACTAAATTTGGAACTCCCCTCGGGATTCGTCGCTTACTAATTATAATCGCAATTTGAAACTGAATCTGGCCAATCCAAAAATAAAAAAAATAATTGTTTTTAGAAGCAGAAACAGTTCGCATAGGCCTTGGCCAACAAGCATCTGACTTAATATAAATGCTAATGGTGTTTCCACAGACTCAACGTTTTCTGCACGTTGTCCATAAATCTTGTGGCTGAATGGATAAAGTAAAATGCTATGTTTGTATAGATAGTGCTTTAGACATATGCAAATAGACGGCTACAGATATATAGAATCGTGTCGTGTCGTATCTAGTCGTGTATATAGATGTATGTTTGTCTGTGAATATGCCAAAGATCATTCACAATTGATCAAAATCCGACAGAAAAGTGAAAGATGATTTGGCTTTTGTTTTTGGCATTTGGCTTCTGTTCCGCTCAGGGTCGAATGCCGCGACAAAAAGCAAAAGTTTTTGACAACCGAACAGCAAAATCGAAAGCAAACGCGCCCCCATTCTCTTCTCTCTCTCTCCCTCTCTCTCCCTCTCTCTCCCTCTCTCCCTCTCTCTCTCTCTGTCTCTCTCTCTCTTTTTTTGTCACTGCTCCTGTCTGTCTACCTCCACTGTTTCCGCAGTTCTCCTCGGCGCCTCGCTGTCGCCAATTTTATTTGAATATGTTATGACAAAAGCAGACAGCCGATAAGCAAAACTAAAATGAAAACTAAAATAAAAAATGAAAAATAGAGAAAAATAGGAAAACGCCAAGCAGAGAAAGTTTCGCTTTCCCATTGACTTTGGCGGCTGTCCTTGCAATTGACACACAGGCAAATAGAGAGACAACAAGGACGTGGCTTTAAGGTCCCGCTCCCGGCAGCTCCGAGGCTAGGAGGCTCGACCTTCGCCTTTGCCATCAATTTCGCTGGCCAGGCTTTTGCCAACAAGCCAACAAGCCAAGAAGCCAACAGGCCAACAAAAGGCCCAAGCGCAATTGTCGCCTGGTCTGAAACGGGATGCCCATAAATATTTTCAGCTATCAAAATAAAGAACAAAATTTACATTTTCGCAACGCGATTTTTATAATTCCTCACACAGTGCCAATTTCCGGACAAAAAAAAAAAAAAAGAAAAAAATGACAACATCCTTTCATATTTATCTCGCTTAAGATAGTTTTATTGTTTCCATTGACATATTAGATTCAAAAATCTGCATGATCTTCCCTTAAAGAGCCGAATGAATTGGTTCCTGCTTAACTGTTTAGATAATCGAAGCCGACGTCTTATCTTGGATTTTTCACAATCTTACACTTGTGTACTATATAAATAGCTGTTGAAGTGCGATATAAATTGTATCTGTGATTTTGTGTTATATATTTTGAAATATTTGCATGAGCTTCTCCTTTGATTATTGCTTATAGCTTAATTCAATATTTTTATTTAAGCTCAATCGATTGCCCAAATTAGTTGCTATCATTTTTTATTACCATTTTTTATTACATTTATAAAATATGAATAAACTGCCAGCTTTAAGTCATCGGTAAAAAGCGCTTTTAAATGTATAATAATCTGATAAGCAACAACAACTCTTTAAGGCTTTATTTCGGTAAACAAATAAATGGTTAAATTATTAACCAAGGCATGGCAGTTTTTTAACTGATTTTAAAATTTTGATTTGATCATGATAAAGAATAAAACAATATACATATATATATATATATAAATATATTATAAACTGTTTGCTTGCAGTCGCCCAGCCGGCTGGAAACCTCCGAACAGACCACAGGACGCCAGCTGCAACGTGTCCTGCATTATTCGATGGCTCCATCCCGAAATCTGCCGGGCCTGAGACGCGCTGAGTGTGCCATCCACGACGTGGACTGTGATGAGGTCTATCCGGGCATTTATATTGGTGATGCGTAAGTGTGAATCTTTGCTCTCTCTCCTTTCCACATGCTATCTATTAACTCGTTTCTCTCTCTCCATCTCTCTCTCTCGCACTCTGTCTCCCTCTCGCTGTGTGGCTCAGTGCGGCGGCTAAGAACAAAACGTATTTGAGATTGATGGGCATTACACACGTGTTGAATGCAGCGGAGGGCTGTCGCTATGGCCAGGTGGACACTGGACACAGCTATTATCGGGATATGCCCAGTGTTAGGTGAGCAATAAATGATCATGCCACAGGGGAGGCGCAATCTCACTCATGAAGCGCACTCACATTTATTGATTTATCGATTTATCGATTTCCATATTTCTATCGATTTGGTTAAACGCAAAAATCTCACCTCAAAAACTTTGATGAACAACAAAATTTCTGTTTCTTTTTATTTACTCCACCGCACTCTCTCTCTCTCTCTCTCTGTATATATGTACATACACACTATTTCACACGCTCATACACACATACATACATACATACATACATTCATACATACATACATACATACATACATACATACATACATACATACATACATACATACATCCATACATGTCTCGCATCTCACTCATATTTCACTGTGGGCCATTTTTGTTGTGTTTGGTTTGGTTTTGTTTTTGTCTTTGTTGTGTGCGTGTGTGTGTTTGTGTGCCTGTGTGTGTGTTCGTTTAGACGCCAACATAAGGATTGCTTTTTTAGATATATGGGCTTCCCCATGATCGATGCGCCAACAACAGATATATCCCGTTACTTCTATGTGGCATCCAAATTCGTCGACAGCGCCATTAACAGCGGCGGTAAGTAAAAAAATAAATATCTAAAAACTACTCTCCGAATATAATATGCCTTAGTATAATTTTAAATAGAATATTAATGAAAGATGTACATAACTGGATTTTATAGGTATTCTCATTAATTTAATGTTTCTGCCGGAATTCCAATCAAAAATTGTATTTAATAACTTTAAATATACCCATTTTTTTTAATATGGCGGAATAAAATAGAAAAATATACAAAATATTGATTATTTTCAGACTTTCTGAAAGCAATTTGAAAATTAACGTTTAAAAATATGTTCAGAATCTCCACCTGATTTATTTATATTTTCAGGCAGCTTCTTCATTAATCATTCGGTTATATATTTGTATAATTTTATTCTGTTCTAATATATATACTTAAGAAGTAGCAAGAAACATATTTAAAGTAATTGTAATTAAAGTAAACTCATTTTGTCTCTTAAACTGACCAAAATATAAACTTCGCTTATATAGAAATTATTTTCTACATTTATGCAGAAAATGATATCTGCCCTTATTTATATTTTGAAAAACTTGTTTTTAAAAAGTTAAAACGAGAAGCTGATTAGTTTTTTTGTTTTTATAAATTTTTGGGCATACGCTTTACCGATATCGTAGATTATATAACATACTATTCTGTCTGTATCTGTGTTGTAGGCAAGATTCTGGGCACTGCTTGGTGGGCATGTCGCGCTCGGCCACCTGCGTCCTGGCGTATTTGATGATCTGCCGTAAAATGTCCGCCGTAGACGCGATACGCACAGTGCGCATGCGACGTGAAATTCGACCAAATGATGGCTTCCTGCAGCAGCTTGCCGATCTCGATATGGAGCTGAAACGCAAGAACCTTTATCCCTACTAAGGCAATACCAAAATCCCGACACAACCAAAGATATATATATATATATATATATACACACACACACACTCACATATATTATCTTAGTTAAGGCAAAAATTTAAGGATGTTGATTATTGGCTGAATAAAAAAAAAACCAACTGTTGTATTGCTAAGAGATTTATAAACACAAACACTCACACACACATATATATATATATATATATATATATATACACACACACAAGTGTTCTACGTTTATGCGAGAAAGCCAATTCATGATATGTAGCAATCGTGATAAAGAATAACAATTCATGATATGTGGCAATCGTGCTTTTTTATATATTATATATTTGAGAGTATACAAATTTGCTTATGTATCACAATACAGTATCTACGATATGGCTGAATCGGTTGAACGTGAACGCTTAACAGTTATATACCCCAACACACACACACACACCACGAAGCGTTGTTCTAAACTATTTCTAAAGATAAAAGCTAACGACTTAATGGTAACTTGGCTTCTGATATATAAAACAAAAAACTGTTCAAATCAATTGTATAATCGTGGCATCTAGGTTTATAATCGGCCATACTTCCATTTAGTGGGTATCAAGTTACTTACAGCATATGTAAACAAAATGCCCCGCCTTCACCTCCCACACACACACACACAGACACACACACACACAGACACATAGAGACCTACTAGGTATAGTGCTACACTGTGCGTACAGTAGACACGTGCTATACGAGATCCACGATCTTCGACACAACTCTGTAACAATAAATTCAAGAATCGAGCTAACATTTGAATACCATGGTCTGTGTGTACTTCTATATTGATATACACATACATATATATGTGTATGGACATATATATATATATTTTGAAAATAAAAAACTAAAAATATATATACAGATATACCCTACATACACATGCACATTTATATACATGTATTCCTATAATATTTTTTGTATGCAACTCTTTGTTATCCAAAACTTGATTTACGGTTCATGTCCTCCTACCTGCATATATAGCCCACATACAGGCATATATATGCATATGCATATATATATGCATATATATGCTTAAGCATATATGCACATAGGCATAGAAGGAGAGCTGGAGAATAAAAACAAAAGCAAAAGCAAAAACAAAAACAAAAACAAAATGAAAACAACACAATGAAACAATGTATAGAACACAAGATGCATATAAAAGAATAAAAAACTGATATAAACAACTGTGTATTGTATAATAAGATGCGTTATATACACCCTATATATATATATATATATATATATATATAATATACTCTATATACAAGCAAACATATGTATATGTATGGATGTTTGTACATATATGTATGCGTATATTCAACTATTGTACAATGAAATAGCAAAGCTAACGAAAAACGACAACAACATAATACAATGGGATTATATGCAAAACAAAAACAAAATCAAAATCAAAAAAAAAATGGGGTAAAAGCCCAGCAAAAAAAAACTTAAATAAAAAACTTCCAAAGTCATATTTTCTAGAGCATGTATGAGCGAAAATCCAAGGAATGAAACAAAACAAACAACAACTAAAAACTAAACTAGCCTTTAAGAAGTGATTAATAAAACAAAAACAAAAAACAAGCTAACAAAAAAACAAACTATAATTGATTAAAAAAGTATTTGTTATACAATATCCAAATGCATTTGTGAATTATATAGAATTCATATACTACTGTTTACAGTTCTTTGACATTATCAAGGGAGAAAAGACTTTGAAAACTGCTTGGAAATGTTTCAATCAGAGCTGAAACCAAAAACATTAAATTTAGTTTAGTCAGAATTAAGACAGCTTCGATATGATTTGTGTTCAAAGCAGGAGCAGTGTTAAGCTTACTTTTAGATTGTCCTTTTTTATGATATTATTTTATTTCAATTGAAAAATACTTTTCACTCAGCTAGTCAAAGAGTTCGATATTAAGTTGGTGATTGCGTCAAATTTTGTTTTATTTGGTAAAAATGTGTTATAAAGTTTCTTAGCCTTGGACCATTAATATCATTAACATATGTAGCTTCCCAAGAAAAGGTCGATTTTTTAAAATGAATGATGAAATTTGGACGTAAGCAGGTAGACTGTAAGGGATTACCAACTTCATGCCTAAGCTTGTTGTTCTTTGTTGAGATAATGTTTGTTTTAGTCATCATATCAGTCTTTGATTCCATCGAGTTTAAGACTATTCGAACAGGTTTATAATATGAGATCAAGTTGATAAAATCGAAATGAATCGATGACCGATCGTAATTGAAACAAAGAGATTTTAAGATATAACCCCACAGTTGATCAGTGAGTAAATCGTATATTTATTTAGTAGCCAGCAGTTAAATTTGCAGAGGTAAAGACTTGTATAGAGGATATCTCAAAGTCGGGCTCTTTCCTATGTCATAACCCACAATGTGTAAGTATGTGTTTGCTTATATAATACCATAAATAAGTGTATTTCCGCCACCAGCTGAGAAAACGTTTAAAATTTAATTTGGTGGCTCATACTTAGAAATAGCCACTGTAAATCCAATTGCTTCTGGATGAGGTTAACATATGTATGTTCTGCTAGTCTCATCGTTGTGTCAGAGTGTCAGCGGGCCTCGGGTTCTAAAGGGGCTAAGGGCGAAGGGCGAAGGGCGATGGGGGGAGGAGTAGAGCCAGTGGGACCATTATCTAGACATTAGTTGCGCCTGCTAACTGGCTGGCAACACCTGCAGCGGCGTCGACTGTTTTATCGGGGCGAGTGTTTTGGCTAAAAGCCGAGCTTGTAATTAAAAGAAATTGCTACCTGGAGCATGGCGAGTGCTGGTGGGCAACTGGGCAACTGGGCAACCGGGCAAACGGGCAACTGGGCAAACGGGCAACTGGGCAACTGGGCAAACTGAACTGCTGGACACCGCCATAGTTGACCCTAATTTAAAACTATCAATAACTGCGCCACAAGAACACTCAAGATTAAAGATTTCCATCTCGCGCACGCAGTCCAAACAGTAAAATTAATGTCTCCGGCGGCTTTAGTTGACCAGCAGGCCACTTAAGAGCAACCAGCAAACACCGTCGAACAGGTAGCAGTCGTAAAAGTCGTTGAGCAACAACAAACAGCCAGGCGGACAGACAGCCAGCCAGTCAGTCAGCCAGTTAGTCAGTCAGCCAGTCAGTCAGTCAGTTAGTCAGTTAGTCAGTCGCTCAGTTGCTGCCCTTGGTATACCCTATTTGAGTATTAATATATTTGTTGTATGTTGTATGTTGTGGCAAAGGAGATGAAGAACATTATTTATATTTGGTTTAACGTTTGCAGCAGACACTGCTTAGGAATTCTATCTGTAGAAAAGAACAAACCATAAACCAAAATATATTTTTATTTATTTTTTTAAATATTTTTAAACCATAATATATTTTTTTAAAAATATTTTTAAGCCATAATATATTTCGAATCCCGTCGCGATTCGTCTGCATTTTCTTGTCTCTCATATTGAGTCCCATTCTTTTTTTTATATTGTAGAACTGAAATTTGAGATTAAAATTCTTAAGCTAAGATTTTTCATTACAAAAATCTTGAATCAATATGCGTATTTATTATTCCCACTCTCTGCAAAAAAAGAGACATAATAAATTTAAATTTAAAAAAATGAATAATGCAACAACTAAGTTATTAATTATTATTTTAGATGCGATTGTCATATACAATTTTTCAAACCAAATTGCTAATCTTTAAAACTGACTTCTACTTGATATGATATTTTCTGTTGCTTGACCAATTCATGCCACAAATCTTGGACACTTTTACAATTTGTATGCCACTTGATATTGGCAAATATATTTTATATAATAATAATTTTAATAGTTTCTATAATAATAATAATAATAAATAACACAAATGGTTCAAGATTTATTGCAAGGATTGGGCAATTCCAGAAAAATCCCAATCAGATTTTTGTGTTTGATGTTTTTCACTTTTGGATGCAGCTAATCGACTCCAAACAATATATAGAGTAATTACTTGTACTTAGTTTTTATTGGAGCTTGTCGTAAGGCAAAGGCATCCAGCAGCGTACACTAGTTTTTCTAGGTTTTCTACTTTTTTTGTTATTAGTTATTTTTTTGGGGTTGGAATTTCAATGTCGGTGCCAGTGTCGATTTGTCCCAGTCCCAGTCCCAGTCCGAGTCGCAGTCCGAGTCGCAGACCGAGTCGCAGACCGAGTCGCAGACCGAGTCGCAGACCAAGCCTCAGTCCCAGTTTCAGTTCCAGTTCCAGTCCACGCTCCGGCTTACTGCTAACTGCATTGCAGTTCTTTTGGGCTAAGCGGCTAAGAATCATTTTTCAAATACACACATTTGAGCCCCGTTGCGAGTGGTCGCCGTCGTCTCGGAGTGATCCCCCAACTGTGACACATGCTCCGGCTGGCAAATAGTGCCGGCATAACCGAGCAGAGGCGGGGGTTGAATGGGATGGGACGACAGCAAAACGCACATGAAACAATTATTATTATTAATAAGTTAGTTTTACTCCACGTGCTTTAGACCCGCTTTTGTAGCAGGCAAATAACTGATGGCAGAGAGAGAGAGAGAGAGAGAGCAGAGAGAGAGAGAGAGGAGAGAGAGGGAGTTGCGGTGGGGATGGTGTGCTGCGTTTTGGGTGCGTTGATGAGCGCCAAGATTAAGCATGAAAAATGTTACGAATTTCCCTGTAATTAATCTTCATCTACGCCAAAATGGATGGGGGGCGAGAGAAAGGCAGGCAGACGGACACAGAGCAGAAACAGAGCCAAAAAAAAGTACCAGAACCAGAACCAGATACAGAAACACAACCAGAACCGTAGCGCATGCAAAAAAGAGTTAAATATTAAGTACACATTCACACACACACACACACACATGCACACACACACACACACATGCACACACATACACTGACATGTGGGACACCAACTACCCTTTAGAGTGGGTGGCGCCCAATTCGAATTGTCCTTAAGCTCAACAAATAGTTAAAGGGACCAGCTGTGTTCATCAAAACTCTCCGGGGCTGCTCCTGTAGGATAGGATAGGTTAATGACAGCGCAAATATAAATACACACACATAAATTGTAGCAGTAGCATAAAATAGTTGTGCTTCTTTTTGTTCTTCTCAAAAAAATAAGCGCTGTTCCCAGCTGCTGGGATTATCTACTATATTTGCTACAAAATTATATTTTTAAGCTTACATATAGTGGGTAAAATGGCAATAAAGCATAGAATATATCAGATCTGTCCGATTTATTTTATTTATTGTTATTTAATAATCACATGTAAAAAAATCAAACTCCTTAAAAGACGCTTATTATTTTATTTGAATTAGGAATCACGACAAACCTCGAGCATTTTCCAGTAATGGATATGGTTGGACAGTGATATAACCTAATATATATATTGTATATATATTTCAAAATTGCCAAATTACCAACCAAACAGGACTGGCTAGATCTAAAAATAGAACCAACTGATTGGAAGACGAACAAACAAATGAATAATTAAACTTTGCATATTCAGTAATATTTTTTCTACGAATTTATGCACTATTTTTGTATATTTGTAAGTGATAAAGCAGATATTTTTGTATATACATTCAAACTCTGGTACCTTAAATTGAATTTCATATTCAATATAGCCCACAATTTAAAATGTAACTCCAGCTCAATGAGTTTCAGAGGTTTCCATGACTTACAGCCCACAAATGAATGATGTTTCAAGTAGTGAGACGATGAAGATAATGAATATAATTGGATAGCTATTTGTGCAATCGAAAATATATCGTCAGTTCTCAGCACAGACGTGTCTGTTCATGCAGATCAAATTGGAGATGCTTTCTTATACACATTCGCACAACTCGTGATACCCTTTCTGTACATTTTTGGGGTATACAAAATGAGATTATGCATTTGATCAGCCTTTTTTTGTTGTTGTTGTTGTAAATGTGAGAGTGTGTAAAATGTACGTTCACAAAATAGGAATAACCGGAGATGACAACAGCTGTCAGTGTGGTGTTAATGCCTGAAGATTTATGTAGAAAATGATTTCATATTTGGTGAAATATTTCATTAAGTGTATTTTCATCATATATTTACAGTTGATCCAATTGTGTAACTGCTGACTCAGACAGCTGATGGAAGGCAGATAAATATATATATATATATATATATAAATATATATCTATATATATATGTGTGTTATATGTGGATTTGTATGCATAAATAATCATTTTCATTTCATTGGCTACTGCGAGTCGTCGTGTGCGAATTGGGCAGACTCTTCAATAAACAAATTGAGATGACATCTTGCCACAATTTATGACAGTTGTAAAATGTTTATTTGTGTATGAAATAATTAATGTTTTGTACTCGAAGAGTTCTCTAAACAGAAGTGCAGATTCAGTTTTTTGTTTACGCCATTGATTACAGATTATTATACGAATTATGTACAGTTGAAGAAGCATTAGATACTCTACACTCTACGATGACAGGAAAAAGTTCACCATTTTAGGGTATCCATTTGGCACGATTTATCAGCTTATTGGGGAAACCTTTATTTCCTATCTTAACTGTGTCTGTCATATTTCACTGGCTGTGCTAAAATTATAGAAAAGCGCTCACCAAATTCAAAATATTTATTTATTTATTTACGTAATTCTATTTTAGCAAAAAGCTCTGACCATAATGCCCTACTAAGGGGTACTTACCTAGGCCGACTACTAGATATGATTATAGAAATAGAATTTAAAATGAGAAAGTTAATTTATTGTATTTTATGTATTGGTATATAGTCTTTTGTAGGTTATCAGTTATTTAAAATATGATCGATTAAGCCAAATACAATATTATCATGGATAATTTATATCAAGAAACAAAGCATACAAGGACAGAGTGTTGGGGCTATTCTCATACACAATATTGGGTCCCTGGGCTCTGATAGAAATTATGTTTCGATTTGTGCACACATTGGTAGGCCACTTAGGACTTAATGGAGAAAGTGTTGCTGAATTACATATTTATTGTTGCTCTCTCTCGCTCTCTCTCTCGCTCTCTCTGTATCTCTCTCTCTTTCTAAGTGCGTTATGAGCTTGTAATTTGACCAAGTTTGTGAAGGCTTACACATTTACACATGTCGGTTGTTTTAGTGCAAATATCAAATGTAATTTTTGAAGTACAACTAACAATCAGTTGAACATTGCATGAGCCGCGTGGATGCAGTGCGGTGGACAGTTGTGTTGTGTGGTGTTTTCTGTGTATTGTGTGTGTGTGTGTGTGTGTGTGTGTGGAGGTATAAGTTTGAAAATGTGGGGCTGTGGTCGCCGTTGGCAGTTCGCTGAAGTGAAAAACAATAAATAATGCAGCCAATTAAAACTTTGGCTGTTCGCTAGGCACGCACAGCAACAAGCAGCAGCAACTGAAATGGCAACAGCAACAACAACCAGAACAACAACCAAAACAACAACCAAAACAACAACAACAACAACCACACCCGCCCACATACGGGCAAGAGAGCGAGCAGCGACTAATTGACAAACAACAGCAAATTAAATGCAATAAAGTACACACACTCGTACACACACTCGTACACACACACAAAGTTGTTTGTTGTGTTGTGTTGTGTTGTAGTATTCTGGGCATGTGCATTAACAATGTGATTGACTGACAACAATCAATTAAATCGAAAAATCAATGCAGTTGCAAGTTTGGCGTCAGACTGCGCCGAAGCAACTGAAACTGAACTGGCCCTATGTATATATATATATATATATATATATACATACATATATATATATATAGATATGTGTGTGTGTTTGCCAATGATGCCTGTGCTGCCTTGGCAGCTCAAATTATTATAAACTTCTTCACTTTAATGGAATTGTTATCAAAACACATTATAAAAAGCAACGAGCGCCAATAAATGCACTTTGTCAATGCCAATTCACACAATAAATCTACAGCCAGATAGCAGCAGCTACAGCTACAGCCCAGTCGGGTCGAGACAGCCGGAGACCCAGACCAGGGCAAACACATAGATGGAGACAGAGACAGAGACAGAGAGAGAGAGAGAGAGAGAGAGAGTGGAAGAGCAAATGAGAGCGAGAGAGTCGTACGATGCCAGCACAGATCCAGGAAGCCAGTCAGACGGTCTTTGCAAGTTTGACAGCCCAACAGCAACAGCAACAACAATAGCAACTGGCTCGCCCAACTCAACGAATAACGAAATACCCTAAAAACAAAAATAAATAGCTAAACATATAATGAAACTAACCAACTCATTGGCAATAGCTCTTAAATGCAGTTTCGAGAACTTTCTCACTCACAACTTCTTTGCTTTGATTTGTAAATTTCATTCTCCTTTTAGCCATAATTATATTAACAAAACTTTACAAGCGATTTGCTGCAGAAGCAGACTTGTTCTATAATTTTATTTATTTATTTAATGTCGATCAGTGGACACAGAAAATGTAAAGAAAATAAACACTGGCAAGTCAAATCTTTCAGTTTTGTTTATTAATATTTATTCTTTAAGAAAAGTGTTTTTTTACATAAATAATAGTTATCAAAATGCTTATACATTTTTACAATAAAAAGAAATCAAATAAAAATTAATCTATATTTGTACAGCTTAAATATGTTTTGTTGTTAAATAAATATGTTGAAATATTATTTATATACTCTTAATATGCGATGAAGGAAAGTAAAAATAAATGCAAATTAAATGTTGACAAGTTGTTCCATTCAATGTGCAATCGATTTGGCCTTGTAATTGATGATGCAATTGATGACGTTGCAAAGCGACTGACTTGGGCACTGCACCCGCTGCACTTGGATAGAGCACTGAAACAAAAAGCTGATATGAAACAGACTGGCGGCCATGGAGCTGCCAACAAAAATGCGCAACGAGTTTTGGGTTTCGTTTTCGAAGTTAAATCGTTGTGGCTGTCTGCATTGTTGTAAGTTGCATGCAGTTGTTGTTGTAGTTCTTGTAGTTGTTGCAGTTGTTGTTGTAGCTGTTGCTGATGCGGCTGTTTCTGGCTTTGGTAAGCTTCGATTTCCTGCGCACAGTTCACGCACAGCATCTTTGAGATACTTTTGTATCTGTATCTGTGACTGCAACTGTGACGGTGCTCGTTGCCACATAGCAACAGTAAAAACTGTAATAAAACAAGCTGATCGCCATATCGTTAGTAACTTGACATCATTTCTACTGAATATCAAATATTAAATATCATTTTTAATATATCAACAATTGCATTTACTGCAGCTTTGCCCAAAAAACATTAGCTAAAACCTTTGAAGTCAAGCAACTTAGCCATAATCCTTAACAGTCTATCGAATTTGATTATAATTCTTGGCAAGTCGAATTTGAAAGCTGAATTTTAAAGATCCAATCAATAAATATACTTAGAAACTGTTGTTGTATCTTTAAAAAACACATATTTAGACATTTGTGTATTCCAAATATGGTGTTTCTAATTCCAATTCTAATTCTAATTCAATTCATTGCTTTATTTTCAAGCTTTGCAATTTGTGAGTTTCTTAAGCGAAAAGTGAATTTAGAGTTTTAGCAAAATAGAATTTTCTGATTGGATGCTTAAAAATGTAATTTCATTTTGAAGAATAGCTTTTGACAAGAGAATGGACAGAAGTTGTCAGCAATATATTTCATGAATTATATAATAGCAATAATAATAATAATAATAATAATAATAATAATAATAATAATAATAATAATAATAATAATAATAATAATAATAATAATAATAATAATAATAATAATAATAATAATAATAATAATAATAATAATAATAATAATAATATAAAAATAAATATAAATAATATAAAAGATTGATTGTTAATGTATATGTGCAACTTCATGATGCAAATTATATATATATATATATATTTTTGTACAATATATTATTAATCCTTTGGGGCTTTAACATTACTATGTTGTTGGCTGCAACTGTTTCAACTTTAGATCGACTGGCTAAATGGCCAACTGGCTAACTGGCCAACTGGTCAACTGGCCAACTGGCTAATATCTATGGATGCGCCAGGCATTGACCCCGCGCTGCTGGCCACGTGCCTCTGGCCACATAAAACTTGAGCTTCAATTGGAGCTGAGTGCAGCTTCTGCTTGCCCTGATACATGCTACATGCTACATGCTACCTGCTACCTGTGCATCTTGGCCAAATTGCAGCCACGCCCCACAGCAAATTGCCTTGGCTCGGCCAGGCAGCAGTTGCTTGAATCTGGATGTCTGTGTGTGTGTCTGTGTGTGTGTCTGTGTGTGTGTGTTTATGTGTAGTCATGCCAATTCTGAGCACTTGGTAACGAAGATGGTCGGCATGAAGATCAGCCTGCTGACACCTTCAATTTAGTGCGCCATTCCGATTGCAATCCTGTCCAGAGTCGGGTGCCTGGATGCCTGGATGCCTGGGTGCCTGGATGCCTGGGTGCCTGGGTGCCCGAGTGCCAGGTGCTGCCATTAGAGCTCATTATGCTGGCCGTGTCTGACACTTTGTTGATTTCTGCGCTGACATTTTGTAGATATTTGTTGTTGGGCAACTAACAACTATTTATTGTTGTCTTTTCATTATTTCATGTTTCTCCTTTTTTTTTTTATTATTGTATTTGGAAGTCGGAGTCGGAGTCGGAGTCAGAGTTGGAGGCGACACGCTTCGACGCCTGTGCGCCGGCGTGCGAAATAGAAGAATTGTCTAAATTAAAGTTGAAAATTAAAAACTTCACACGCACCTCACCGAGATAAAAGCAGGCAGATAGAATGAGACCACGAGCAGGGTGCTGCGGGAAAGGGAAAGGGGAAAGGCGGTAAACAGTAACAGTAACAGCAACATAGACAGAGACAGCAACAGAGACAGAGACAGAGACAGAAGCAGAGACAGAAACCCACGCAAGTCGAACCATGTCCGCCGCATTTGATTGAGGACAGCGCCAAGTGTGATAAGAGTTCAGAGTCGTTAAAAACAAAAAAAAACAAAAAAAAAACAAAAAAAAAAAACAAAAAAACGAAGAGCGAAATGAAACTTTTCTATCGCAACGATGACACAACGCAAATGTGATTCCCCCCATTCAACGACGATGCCAGCCTTCCCCCACCTGCACCCTGCACCCTGCACCCTGCACAACCTTTCCAGCTTAAATAGTGGGAGTTTCATTTTTAATTAAACACAAACAAAATGTGATGTTCGTTGGGAATGCAACAATTATTTTCCGACTTACATATTTCTCTTTATTAAATTAGTTTTCAGAAATCCATTAAAAAAAAAACAAAGAATTACTTTCAAGATTTGAGGTTCTCTTGAAATAAAGTTGATTTTATTTGTTTCTCATGTTTTGCCATAATTTGGACTCAACAAGAAAGAACTAAAGAAGCCATTTTATTTCTATTAAAGAAAAACCGACCGATTGTTTCTCTGAAAGCTATACGATATAGTAGTTCGATGTTGGTAATATTTATCAAAACTAACTAATGACTTTGCTTGGGATCATTTGCTAATTAAACAATGCTTTCATATCTGAGAACCGATAGTTCCAATGGCAGCCATATGATATAGTGATAAACTGTTTGCAGCAAAAAGAAAACCTGATCCATTTTAATTTTCATCAAGATAGCTTGGAAATTGATGGACAGGTTTGCCAAGAAAGAGACAGATAGACAGACGGACATGGTTATTATAATACCCTATATAAAGGTGTTAAAGTTAATTTATAGGCTTTGAAGGTAGTTCCAATATATTTTGACTTCGACACTGCAGTAAACTGATTTTGTTTATCTATATAGAGTTAAGATACGATTATAGAGTCAGCAAGTTGGAGTCATGGCTGCGAATAAATTCGAATTAATATTGGCTTCTGCAAGGGTCTGCAATCTTCGATGTGGCAGAGATAGCTGGTTGCCTCGCCTGTTAAATAATGTATGCCTCGAGCAATATAAAATTTGTGCAACTTTTTGACACGAAACCCAGCTAAGCTAATCATGTGCGTTGCATGGTAATTTTGTAAGGCACTTGTCTAAAAATAGTGCACTTTGAGTGCCAGAGCACACTTAACTGCCAGCAGCATAGGAGTTGCATGCCACTTGATGCATAAGTACGCTGCAACAATAAAAGATTCTTTTTCCATTGCTTTACATTTGCTGCGGCTTTTGCCGCCGCGAGCATTGCTGGTATAACACTCTTTACCAATTAGGCAAATCGAGGCGAATGCGTGTTCCGCATCCACATCCACATCCGCATCCGCATCCGCAGCGAGGTGTCATGCGTCAGCGGGCTGAAAAACTGAAAAACTGAAAAGCGGGAAAACTAAACAATGAGAATGCGTGGCTGATGAATTACTTGAAGCGTTCAATGCGTGATAAAACCAAAAAAAAAAAAAGAAAAAAGAAAATACAACGCAGCAAGAACTTGGTCAAGTGGGCAAGCGGCAGCAAATATTCAACATTTAACGTTCAGCATGGCAGCGAACACCGCAAACACCTACAACACCCCTCAGCCAACAGCGAACCCCCCCCCCCCCCCCCCCACCCACACAAAAAGAGTGACGAATTGCTGTGCTGCCCCTGAAAACCGAAGTGCAGCCAAAGAGAGAAAAGAGTGCAGGGGTCGCTGGTGGGTGAAGGAAGTGGTTGGAACAACAAAGACGCTAATGGTGATCAATCTTGAGAGCTTGCATTTTTCCATATACATAAGTATGTCTGTGTGCGTGTGTGTGTGTGTGTGTGTGTGTGTGTGTGTGTGGCTAAGCCTGGCTCCTTACCGAACATATTTCACATGTCTGGCAGCGCTTAATAATTTGACAGCTCGTTTGACAGATGAGCCCGCCTGCAATATATTGCGTGGAGAACAAGTAGCGAGCAGTGACACCCCCTCAAACGCAGACCCCCCCCACCCCTCGCACAATCCAATAATAAATTAGCCCAAAAACTGTAAATGCAAGCGAGCAAAGCGACAAAATGCAATTTGGCTGGGAAAGAATATTAAAAGAAAAAAAAAAAAAGAAAAAGAAAAAAAGACCAGAAAAAAAAGAACGCATTTCGATGCAATGCGACTTACGACGAGTCGGACACGGACTCTGGAGTCGATGTTGGTTTGCTGCCTTAATAGCCATTAGCTGGGCAATTTTTGCACAACACACACGACACACCACACACACACCACACACACACCACACACACACCACACACACCATACACATGAAATATTGTTGAGACGCGCTTACATAAATATATACAAAAAAGACACTAACAGCAGCTCGTTGAATGTTTTTGCATGCAGACGCGAAGCGATCCCATACACAGATAGACAGAGAGACAGACAGAGAGAGAGTGAGAGAGAGAGAGGGAGAGAGAGAGGGAGAGAGAGAGAGAGTGCAGAGACCAGCTGCAATCTATCAAGCGGCAAAACGCCTGCAGACAAACCAGAAGGAAGCAACAGCAACATGCACCGCAGAGCAGCACACAGACTGTAGACTGGACTGAATGATAGCAGAAACAAAGGAGGGGCAGGGGAGAGCGGTCAGGGGGAGCCCTGTAATGGGGCGAGCTGCTTTGGCAAATGGGGGTAGCGTCACAGCCCCCAAAAAAAACGCGTGAAACACTTAACAGATACAAAAAAAAAAGGCACAGAGAAAAAATTTGGAGAAAATTTCCAAAAAAAATTAAAAAACACACACAACGTGAAATGCGCTTTGGGAGTGTATGCTCGACGAGCACATACCCTGTACACTTAACACTTAACACACTTATCGTGGCAAGAAAGTATTTAAAAAAATTGCATTTTTCTACATTTTTTATTTTAAACTCAAAATAGGAAATATGTGAAAATATTTACAAAAATGTTGTAGAAATATGGCAATCACCAGATATACCCAATTAAGTATTCAGCAACTTGTAAGTATTCAATTAAATGATGTGAAAAACTCACAAATGTAATTCCCTATTTTTCCTCTTTTTTTTTTAGTGTATTTAAAAGTGTGGCAGATAAATGGATTTATGTTTGTATTAATAAAAACCGACAATTGCAATGGTGTGAATGCTGTGTGTGTGTGTGTGTGTGTGTGACAAATTTACCAATTAAATAAATGCCAAAAATGAAGGGATTAATGCCTAACGAATAAGCTGGCCATTATTGAGCCAAATAAGAAATATAAAATATGAATAATGTACAATTGTCATACAAACAACATCCAAATGCATGTTCAGAATGATGATGATTAATTACATTCGCTTTAAGCCGCTCGCAGCTGTTTGAAAACTTGATTAAAGTGTTGAACACTGTCAATATGTGAATGAAACATAAATTGCGCATATAAAAACTGAGTGCTGTGTTAAAAAACATGTATAAAATGTATTAATATTGAATACACAAGTTTAATGACGGGTTTCACACGCGTTCGCTTTGTGAGAATGGATTTAAAATGGATTATTACGAGTATTAAATGGGCTTAAAGTTGCCTCGATTTTTACAAAAATATAAACATTTGACGGAGATTAAATTTGAAACTTAAGTAAAAATATTGAACGAGCTATGATGTGAAATAGACATATGAAAATATATATTTTTGGCTTGATTTTTACATAAATATAACTAATAAATGGTTAAGGGTCATTTGAAGCTTAACTTTAAATACAGAACGAGTTATGAATTGAAGTAGACCAACATAAACAACACATATGAAAATATATATTTTTGTATTATTATTGCTAAAATTAAATACAAATATTTCCTCTTTAATCATAACTGATTTGCAGTAGGCTGTTGAATATGTTGTGTAATAAACATTTGCGAGCTTTCATATATTTAATGGATTTAATTTACAAAAAAAAAACGCCTTTTCCTCTAAAAATAGTATTCAGTTTTTTTGCCAGCCAAATCATAGTTAAAAATAACCATTTCTAAATACAGAAAAAAATATATTATTTCAGTCAAAATATGAAAAAATTTGTGTGTTTTTCTGAACTCTGTTTTAGGCTAATTAATATTTGTGTGTAAGCACATTGGCTTAGTTAAGCTATTACTCAATGGCAAATAACATTTAATTAGATCTGTGTAAGTACGTATTTATGGATGTATGTGTGTGTGTGGATGATTCATTGTTGCATCATTGTAGCGTTGTACAAATGACGATTGCAAGTGCCGCATTCGCATGCAACACAACTGAAAGGTGTGAAGTGCTTGTCAGCTGGGGTGCATTGAAATCAATTACGATGAAATCTTTGTTGCTGTTGCTGTTGCTGTTTCTGTTTCAGTTGCTGTTGCTGTTGTTGTTGTTATCTTTTTGGGTCGCAGCGTTGCACGTGACAAATGAAGCGGTGATGATGGTTATGTTGTGGCATGGGGGTTGAAGAGACAGGGCCGGTGTATGGCGGCTTGTAATGGTGTGGGGCTGAGCGGGTTGACTGCACTTTGCCTAAGTGCGTCCGCGGCAAGCAATAAAAATAATAAAAAAAGCGTGTAAAAAAAAAAAACGAAAAAAAAAGAAATAAATACGCTGCCTGCAAAGTGGCAGCCAGCTAAAGGCAGAGACGTAGCCGTAGACCAGCGTCCCATAAATTGGACACATTGTTGATAAAGCGCAACTTTATATGTTTTATATGAAGCTGTTCATGTGTGTGGAATTCACACACACACTCGCACACACACACACATACTCGCACACACATGTATGGAATGCGTGGACGGCGACAACAGCTTCAGCGTCATCATCACAGCTCAAAGCTTCACATCAATGGCTTTCATCATCAACATTGTTATCAGCGTTGACGGCGACAACAGCAACAACAACTGCAACAACAACAACAGCAACAACAGCAACAACAGCAACATTGACGACTCTAAATGCGACTCCAATGTGAACGTCGACTGCGACGCTGACTGCGACGCTGACTCCTACTCTCCGTTTAACTGTGGCTGTGTCGGCTATGAAATGACACTGGAAAATAGCGAAATAAAAACCAAGAAAAATAAATGCTGATAATGTTGAATGTGGCGCATAAATGCTGTTCAAATGATACACACACACACACACTCACACACACACTCACACACACACTCACACACACACACACACACATCGCATTGTGACACAAACTGAGCAAAGCAGACGCAACAGAATCGCATCCAGACTCCATAGACTCATGCTGTGTCTGTCTTTTTAGTCGGCTGCCAAAGACACAGTCACAGACAGAGACAGACACAGACAGAGACAAAGAGCTAGAGGGTGCCAGATAGAGAGAGAGAGCGAGAGAGAGCGAGGGAGAGGGGAGAGAGAGAGGGTGTGGAAGACGCGACTGCTGGGTAATTGAGCGTTGACAAAACAAAAAAAAAGTGAGTGCGTCGAGAATAGTCGACTGTTCAATACTCTGATGCCCGAAGCCTCTTTGTAGCAAGTCCTTTAGAATACCCTTTCAACTTAAAGAACTTTAAGAATAGCTGAATATAGCTGAGCAAATGAAAGACAGGCTTTACAATCTAGTTTGTAGAGAGATGCTCCTTGCAGGATGATAACAGCAAACTTAAACTACCTTTAAAGTATGGTGACCTTTATCGATTTGCAATTATCGATGTTATCGATTTGCTGTCTATTCAATTTGTCAATCTGTCAATATATATATATATACATATATATATTTGAATTTTGCGAGTCTCTCGGCACACAACCGAGATATACGCAACAGTCTCAGACTTCGTCGGAAGAGTATTTAACTTGGGCAGTTAGGCAGGCAGCCGCCTTTAGTTAGTCACTCATCTTAATCTGTTGGCATAACTACTATGCTATTTGGCAAAGGGCTTTTCATATCGGAGACTAGATAAGAATACTCGCTAGACTTTGTCGCACATTATTTCCACCAGCTTCAACATGAATTGCAGCAATTTCTATCGAAATGCGGAAACCTTCAAATATGGAAATGTTAGTAAGTCCTTATAATCTATAAGTATGCATTATATATTTTTTATGCATGTGCATATATATAAAAATAATATAGTACAGCTTAGTAATATATATATATATATAGATCAATTTTGCGTGTCAACATTTTTGTCATGATTTTTAATGGCAGTCTAAAAACTTGTGAAGCATCATTTCTTTTTATAGAAATCCAGCCAGGGACTGAAACAAGATAGAGAGAAAAAATATTAAAGTAAAACAAAAGAACATGTTCTTAATTCAAGAGCAATTCGCAGAAGAAAAAGCTGTTAAATAAGAATCGAACTGATTTCATCGCAATCTGTTCTGTGAACAAAACTCAATATTTTCTAAGAACCGAAACTGATATTATTTTATGTCTTTTTCTCATTTGAGTAAAGTATTTGATAAATATATATTATTATATATTTACTATTATTTGAAGATGCTAAATTAATCTAAATTGACTGATTTGATTTTAATTTCCTTTGTTTTTACGCTAAATAAAATGCAGTCAATGTTCCAGTGTCTTAGACATGACACATAAATAAATGTGTGTTTGTGAAGGGAGCTGTTGATGTGAGTCGAAAATCAATTGGATGCCAAATGGGTTGAACGAGACTTGTTTCTCTCACCCATTAGATATGGATATGGAGTCATGTATCTGGTTGGGTGCCACTTTCAGCCAGCTGGATGATTATGCCGATTGCCCGAGCGCCGCTTAATTGCAGCCAAATGCGGCAGTTGCTTATGCTGCTGCACTGTTACATGCCTCACCTCGCCACCCCAACCCCAGCCATGCAACACGTCGTGGCAAGCGATTGTGCCCATAGTTGGGTATCGTAGTTGCAGTTTGCCGTTGTCGCAGTTGCAGTTGCAGTTGCTGCAGTTGTCCAAATTTGACAGTTGTATGAGATTTATGACGCCGCACACTCGATCATATTTGACTTAATTGACAGCGGCAGCCACGACAAACTGCCACCAGAGACATGCCACAGCCACAGCCACGGACTCTCAGCCAATCTGGAGGCGGTTATTAGGGCGTCTGTGGGCGCGGCCTAATCACACACACACACACACACACACACACACACACGCAAACATATCGCCAATTTAGGGGCAGCGCTAGCTGTGTGGGCTGCCCCACAACAAACATACATGTTGCACATATACACAGATATATCAGTCATTAGACCCTTAGCATCGTAATCCCTAATATATAGCTTATTAATACTCAGTCTTCATATACATATATAATAGAAATTGAAATCAATCAATTTTGGACCTTTCTCTAATAAACATTTCGGAAAAGTTGTACTTAAATTAAGCAACATTAAGCAAAATGGAGTTTTAGCTAAATAAATGAATATATTACTAATAAATAGCAATAAATATATTGTAAATGCTCAGTGATGTTATTTTATTAACTTTCTAGCAATTGAATTTTTTAAATGAATAAATTATTTTATTATTTTTACTATTAGTTTTCATATTTCCGCAAAGGCTTTGTAAAATTTTGATTGTTACTTGAGTTAATTCAAGTTCTATTTAATATAAGTAACAAGTTTGTTTTGCTTGTCTTTTTATATGCAATTTTATATATATTTTATATATTTTTATTATTTTATATATACCATTTTTTGATGCACTAATTTTAATGAATTTTTGTAAGCATTTTTGGTACCTTATTTTCATATTTGTATTTAAAAGAAGCACATTTAAACAAGTTGAACTCTGTAAGTTTATTCTTTTATATATTTAGTTTACTTTCACTTTATGATTTATGATAGGGGACTTGGGTACAGGGTATGTGCTAGTCGGCATTTATATGCTCTATTCACATAACTAGTGTTTATTCCTTTACTTGCCGACAATCGGTTGATTCATGTAACACATTTGATTGTTGGATAATTGTGCGAGTATCGTTAAGCATTTAAACAGCTCAGTGGAGGAGGGGGAGAGGGAAGAGTGGGGTGTGTGTGGAATTTTTTAGCTAATATGGCTGAACAAGTGCCACCAAAATGGCTGTGAGTCAAAGTTGGTGAATGGCACTAAAAACTACAGTGACTCAAAGCAATGAGTCTGTGTATGTTTATACATATGTACTTAAATGTAACGCACAGAAACACTAAAAGGCAGTCGGGTAATTGAAACAACAAACTAATGTTGTTGTTGTTGTTGTATTTGTTGTTGTATTTGTTGTTGTATTTGTTGTTGTTGTTGTTGGTGCGAACGTGTCTGCAGCACACGACGAAGTCAAATGCAAGAGTCAGTGCTCAAGTTGAGAACGAAATTTGAATTTATAAATAATTATTATGCCTGTACATGCCTGCTTAGACTGGAACGTGAATAAGTGAGTACACTCACACGCACTCACACGCACTCACACGCACTCACACTCGCACTCGCACACTCAGTGAATGACTGGGCGTTGGCCGCTTGCTGCTTCGGTTGGTTGTTGCCACATTCACAGATCGTTTAGTCTGTCAGTGCAACGGAAATGGGCAGCACAAGTGCAACACCACCTCAAATGCGAGTGATGTGCCTGTGCTGTGATGTATGGTGTGATGTATATGCCACAGTCTCAGCCTCAAACTCAAACATGTGGCAGCAGCAGCAGCAGCAGCAGCTAATCAACAGGTAGCTGACTGACTCGCACTCTTACACTCAAATGTGGCCAAGATCGCAGCACAATCGGCAATCACAAAGCAATCTGCCTTTCAGGCAAGCAGCCTCAAGCAAATAATGCACAAAAACACACGCCAATAAAACACATTCAAAATATGGCAGATGCAACAAATGTGTCCTGCACAAATTTCACATCTCTCAGGACGAATACAAATTGTGTATCAAAAGCGTTTCAAATCCTTTTGGCTATGAAAAAAAAACGACTGCTTTTATAGAATAATCAGCTTAAACAAGTTAGAAAGAGAGCTCAAGATCTTAAATATATAGAGAGAGGCTAGGTTAGTTTACTGAAATCTGTATAGTTCTATATATATTATATAGTTTATATTATATTTCAATGCAAGCTTTATCTTTGTATGTAATAAACATGATCTGCAACACGATAAGCTTCTGTTCCCTAGCTCCTAGAATATCAAGAATATATATATATATTTTGGTTACTTCTGCCTGCTTAGTGTTTACTCCAGTTTGTATCCGTTGCATCTACCATTATAATCCTGAGAAAGATTTATTTCTTCAAAGAATAGTGCTGAAAATTATAAGAAAGATTTTAAGTTTGTTTTTTTTGTTTTGCAGATTGTTTAGAGGTTCCAATGTCGTCAGTTCTCCGAACATTTAAGAATTATTCTTAATAATATATATAATATTAAATTGTTATTGTATAGGAACAAAGTTCTAGACAAAGTTTCCGATTCCATATGGAGCAGTTGACCTAGAAGAATAGCAATCAATATCAACAAGGAGGATAAAGTGTTTGGGATAAGCAAATGGATCTCAGCTCTGTAATGGCAGATAAAATAAAGATTTAGATCTGTAAAGCTTTGCCAATACACACAAAAATGGGAACCATGAAATAATATTTATTCTCATTTTAAATATATAGTTGACAATTGAAAAAATTGATAAATAATATGTAAAATAGTACTGAGTATCAAGGTAAGAAAACTGAGGGAATGAAAGATGCTTGAGGAGAAAGAACTTGGGAAACTTAGAAAATAGCAATCTTTAAATAGTTCTCAAGATGAAGAGAAAGAAATATTAAGAAAAGGCAAGACTCATTGAGTGGCATGCAGTTAAATGCTTGCCGCATTCATTCACTCTGAGATTGTTGCATTCATTATTAGTCGCATTCGAGCTCAACTGCGACTTGAGGCAAATTCAAATAGATATTACAAAAGTTGTCGCTGGCTTCAAACGCTTTTCGAATTTATTGTGTTTTTTTTTGTTTTTCGTTTTTTGTTTTTTTGTTTAGACGGATAAGTATTTGTCTGTGTATATGTATTTGTTGGCTGAGCAATGCGCTGCTGTGAACAGCGTGATGCCATCAGCAAGATTTGACCATGGCCAAAGAGCAGCCAGTTGCCGAGTTGCCGAGTTGGCCAGCAAATTCCCAGTTGCCAGTTTCGAGTTGCCAGTCGACACTGGAGACGAGGCCAGTGTCGGAGTTTTGGAGTTTGGAGCTGGGAGTTTGGAGTATGGAGCGTTATCTGTGCATTGGCTCTGGCCTTCAATCGATCCGGCTACGAAATGAATTGTGCACAAAGCGAAGGCAATTGCCCAACTTTAATACCTATGTAGTCTATACACCGAACAAAAGCTACAACTATATATATATATATATATATATATATATATATCGATCACAAAAAGAAAATGTATATTTTGAAAACAAACTAATACCAAAATAATTGATTTAAGCACATTTATTTCAAAGCTGAACTACATAATTGCAGTCTAAATCGGATTTGTTTCTACTTAAGGCTTACATAATTTATACACTGTACAATATACTACAATCCAGCCCGCTAATAATAATAATAATAATAATAATAATAATAGTAGTAGTAGTAGTAGTAGTAAATAATACTATTTACTAATTTTACTTCGCAGACAAGCTTAAATTTTTTGATGAGGCAATTGAATCAGCTTTAATATCATGTCAAATGTAATTAGTGAATATGTGTTTGATCATTATTAAATCGTACAGAAATAATACTGCCTAATTGGAGGCGATTAACAGCTTCTCCGATAATAGTAAAAATTTTGCTTCGGTTTTCCACGGTATTCATTAAATCAGGCCTCAAAATGAACACCGAATTGAAACACTCAAAAAGTCAAAGCAGTTGGCAAATGAATCATAGCGCTGCCAATAAGCGATTATTCAGCATTGCCAATCATGGCCCCACAGTCATAGAGGCACAACTCAAATACATTCTCAAAGTATTCATAAAAAAGTACATTTTTTATAAGATAAGTAGTCCCAATTTTCCAGATTTGTTGTGCTCTTAAATTACATTTATGGCCTGAGAGCATTTCTTTCCGATCCGGTTGAGAAACACATGACAATCGCAGGTATTTTCTATAGAAATGCACATACTTACTAATGAGTGTATTCACATTTTTCCATCGTTTACTCTGAGTATCTAAGACTAAAGACTTGGGTTCAGGGTATCTGTTAGTCGAGCTTGTTGGACTGGAGCACATTCCTGCTTGTTTCTCCCATGTACACATATATGTGTATGTGCCCCCTGTTGCAGCTGCTTGTTTGCCACCTTGTGTTGCCACCGATCTATCTGGGCACCTCCTCGATCGCAGATGTTTGCTCATCAGTCGACCGGCGTTGGAATGCGCAACGTTCGTTATCGCTCACAAATATTTGCATACAATAACTATTATCCTCTCCATATATCAAGAACCACCAGCCACCCCCGCCCCCCACCAACCCCTGATTGCAGCATTCTCATTTGCTGCTGCCGCATTCCATGCCACGTTTGCCCTTTATTTGAAGTTGGCCGCGTTACTTAGCTAAACTAGCTGCAGATACATTTGTGTTAAATCAAATAGAGAATATAACTATTTATATATAGTTACATATATATATATATATATATATATATATATATTCGTCCATATATTCACTTACACAGACATTCACATTCACATTCAGTATTCATTTTGATAGTTTGGAAAGTGCAGCTCAGCTCAAAATGAGTGCGTCTCTGACTCGGTTTGTTTCTATTTGCATTGCTGTGACTGTGACTGTGATTGTGACTGTGATTGTGACTGTGACTGTGATTGTGACTTGGGCCAATTGCCATTGTTGCCAAATCAAAACTCTCAACGTCAAAGTAGTTGGCAAATGAATCAGTTGGCAAATGAATCATGGCACTGCCGATAAGCGATTCAGCATTCAAAATCATGCCTTCAAAGTCGCACACTGGTTTCACCCCACTTTAATTCATATCCAATTCAAATAGGCAACTAAATAGCTTTAACTGAAATCAAATACAAAAATTGATTAGTTATTTAACATTAAAAATTGATTTGCATCTGTTTCCATTTCTAAGTTCAAAGAGTGCTCAAAGCTTGAAAACCTTTGGTTGGCTTTCAGCTCGTGGATGATTTCATATGAATTCATTTTGACAAACTGAAAAATTGGAAGAAACTTAATTTTTACACACTTTAAACTTTAATAAAAGTATTAAAAAAAAACTGATTTAATTTATTTTTTTTTTGGTTATTTTTAAAATGTTTAAACAGATAAATTTCACATATTTGTGGACATCATTTGCTATGAAAGTAATTATTTAATTGAAGCTAATAAGTATTAAAATCATATATATTCATATATATTCATATTTATTCATATATATTCATATATATTCATATATATTCATATATATTCATATATATTCATATATATTCATATATATTCATATAGATATATATACATTTTGGGATCGATGCTTTCTTTTGCACAACTTGTTTATTTATTTTGAACAACTCGATTTAAAATCAGCATATTCGAGATTGATGACAGTTTTGACTGACTTGCCACACTGTGGCACAACTGTGGCATCGCCTGTGGCAGTTGAGCAAAGTGCCCTTGAAAATGGCAAAAACACATGCTGCTCTTATTGTTGTGGTTGTTGCTGCTGCTGCCACTGCTGCTGCTCTGCTGCTGTTGTGTGTTGAAGTGTGGTAAATGCAGCACGACGCAGAGATGCCCCCAAACAACAGCAGCAGCAGCAGCAGCAGCAGTGGCAGCAGTGGCAGCGGCAGCAATTACGCCGAGACGTGGCAATGTGCCTGTCTCCACGTCTGGCAACAAATACAATCATAAATAAAAATGATTATGATACATTTTTAGCGACGATGATGATGACGACGTTGATGATGATTGTGGCTAAAGCTGAAACATTTTGCGCGTGCGCAACTGAGGCAGGAATAATAAGTAAAATATAAAGATATATATATATATATGGATATACATATATGTTTATGTGTATATATACATATATACGTACATATATATATACATATATATATATCTGTATATGAAAAGCTACGTTGCTGACATTCTAAAGATCGCCGAGCACAAGTCAGAGTCGGAATCGCTTGACAAAAGGAATGCGCCGCGCTGTTGCACGTTTCACTAACAGCAACCACAACAATAACAACAACAACCACAGCAACAACAACAACAACAAAACTATGCCACATTGCACATACTGGCCGCTTGTGCACCTTCAACAATTCAGCTGGCAAGCAGGCCTTAATAGCTCATTTTTTTCGGGCTCTTGTTGCAAGTCGAAACAGATATGAAGGCTCAAGTCGCGAGAGAGACAGAGAGAGCTCGACGCGTAGATACCCTCTGTCAAAGTGTTTACCTAACTTAAGACTCATTGTATGTATGTATGTGTGTTCATGTGTGTGTGTGTGCGTGTGTGTGTGTGTGTGCATAGAAAATAGCGTTACACAAAAAATGCAATATTAATAAATTGATAATTCCAAACCGATCTTGATCACATTTTCTACAGCTAATTTACATAATATCAAGCTATATAGAGCGCCAATTAGAAAGACATATCTTTAAGCATTTTGTATGATTATTGGTAATCGATTTGTATCGATATATGCGCTAAACGAGCGCATTTATCGATTGATTGTGCCAAACGATTGCAAATTTGAAAAGTATTCGACAGATGTTGATCTGGCATATATATGCCCTGCATCTACTGCTATTTGCTAATGCACAACTGCAGTATACCCCACTTCTTTTATTTTTTCAGTGTATGAAAAAGAGCGAAGTTATTTCATTATCGCGCCGTGACAATCAGTCAACGGCTGCGTTTTCGACGCGTTTTTTGAGCGGCTGCCTTCGGTTTTTTGGTTCGGTTCGGTTCGTTTCGTTTCGTTTGGTTTGGTTTCATTTGGCTTCGTTTGGTTTTGGTTTTGGTTTGGTTTCGTTTCGTTTTGGACGTCGTCACGTTGTTGTACTTGGGTGTTAGCAATGCTGTTGAACATGACCAGGCCAGCCCAAGTCAGGCCAAGCCGGGACAGGCCAAGCCACAGCGGAACCGAGGCCAGGTCCAAGCCATGAGTAATATTTGTTTAACAACAACAGCAACAGCAACAGCAACAACAACAAAAAGAACAACAACAACAGCAACAACAACAACAACAACAATAGCAACGCCCTTTTTTGTCGGGCCGCCCGCACCGAGTTAACCCATTAGCAAGTTTTGAGCGCCGGCCGCATTTCGATTTGTTTACGGCCGCAAGATTTTTTTGTTTACTCGTATATTTTATATATTTCATTTGCGTTCTCGAGTTGAGTTCATAAAAAAAAGGGTGCTGGGGCAGGCATATCGGCTATTAGCCAATCCACGTGACACTCGTCACAAATCACAATGAATGAGGGCCTTGAGCACAAATCGGTGAATTGACGGCAAAGAAAAACACTTCAGCTTTTCAATCGAACCAAGCGTTTGAGAATGCTGCCACAACGACTACTGAATACCCTCTCGAAAGAGACAGAGAGTGTATAGAATGGAAGTTAAAGAGTCGATTGAAAGCAGCTTGAGCACAATTCTGGAAACACTTCGAACGGTGAACAATTTTGTTGATGATGCCAGTTTCGATGGGGATCACTCAAAGTTAAGCGATCTCTTTCGTATAATAACCAAATGCAATCTCTCTCTCTCTCTCTCTCTCTCTCTCTCTCTCTCTTTCCCTCTCTCTCTCTCTCGCTCTCTTTGTATACTTGTTGCAACTTACAACTCATAATTTCGGACATTTTCCATTTGTGATTCAAGTTTAGCAAACGATTTCTTATTTTTATAATTTTTAAACTATTAATTCGAGTTAAGAAAGTTTGCCAAAGAATATAAATGCAACTCTAACTTATCGATTAGGGTATTTGCGAGTCTAATAAAATGCATAAATATTTTTTTTGTTTAGTTTCGTTTTGTTTTCAATGACTTTTGGACGCCAGTTGATTTGTGGCAAAGTTTCACGTAACACCCGCACTTTTTGGCAGCGTGGGGGGGGGGGGGGGGGTGGAGGCTTTGGTGCAGCTGCTATAATTGTTGTTGTTGTTGCTGTTGTTGTCTTGTTGCTGGTGGCATTTTTCAAATTTGCGCATTTGTCTGCGCTTTGCATTATTTCCGCAGCACCCAAGAAAATTATTTATTTATTTGGTTTTTTTCCAGTTTTATTTTACATGTTCTTTTTTTGTGTCGTTTTTTTTTTTTGGGTCAGATTTTTGCTGGTCGAGTGTTTATTTTTGTTGTTTTATCTGAGCAGCAACCATAACAATGGACAACCCAATCTTTTGGCAAAAGACAAAAAAGTTCAGAGTTCGATGGAAACAAAAAACCATTACAAAGCTCGTTGGGCATAAGTTGGTAAATAGTAAATAGCAAATAGCAAAGCGCAATATTCATGGCCGATTAGCCGATATGCTCCATGAGCTAAATTATCGTAAAACTCTATGAAATATTTGTATTAATTATATTTAATCTATTTTTATTTCTTTTATTTTCATTTAAACAGTTTTAAATCAGCAATTAAATTATCGTAAAACTGTTTACAATATTTGTTTTAATTATATTCAAACTATTTTTATTTCTCTTATTTCTATTTAAGCAGTTTTAAATCAGACAATCTCAACAGATTTATTGCTTGCTACTATTTATTTCAAGATTTTATTTATTGTCATTTCTAAATATAAATCATTTGAATTTGTTATTTACATTTGTCTATAATCAAATCGTAAATCGATATTTATATATAAATGATATTATTAAAAACATCATTGAAAATTGAATTTTTGGATATTAGCTAGTTTCTATTGTTATCGGTTAGGTTGTCTTCGATGTCATTTAAATACACATATGTCAAGGATTCCCAGTCGGAAGAAAATACATAAAAAAAATTTGAGATTAATTTTTGCATAAAATGCAATGTTTCGTTCAAATATTTGGCATCATTTTGAGTTATAAACAGCTTAAATATTTATATATAAATAAATATATATATATATATATATATATATGTGTGTGGGTGTATTTATTCCCATTGGAATTGTCGTTGCTCTTAGCTTTGCCGTGTAACAGTAATCTAGTTGCAGGCTAGCAAAAATGTTGCGCCACGTTCGTTGCTTAAGTCTTTTGTTTGCCACGCAGACTTATGTCAATAACAACAACAACAACAACATCAGCAACAACAACAGCCACAACAGCAACAACAACAACAGCAACAACAACAACAGCAACAACAACAACAGCAACAACAATTGCATTCAGCATTCAGCTTCCAGTTTGCAGTTTCCACTCTCATCCTCCTACTGGATGCACTCTTCCTTCCAGTCGCAACTTGCAGTTTGAATTTTGTTTGTTTTCAGTTTGTGTTTTTTGTTTGTTTGTTTGTTTGTTTTTTTTTTGCTTTTGTGTTTTTTTTGTTTGCTGCCCGTTTTTGGTTTAGTTCATTGCAAATGCATTTTGCGTTGTATTTTTCCTGTTGCATGTTGTTGTTGTTGTTGTTTTGGTATTTTGTGCATTCCTTTCGGCTGCGAACCGGTTTTTCCAGCAGCGTTGCCATTTTCGCTGCTAGAGCAGAGCAAAAAAAAAAAGAAAAAATTGTTGTCCGGTTATTTCACATCGAGAAACCCGAATAACAAAATTTCAGAAGAACTCCTCAAAGTGCTTCTTCTTGCTGTTGTTGTTGTTGCAACATTTTCGTCTTTTGTTTTGGTAGCAGTTTTTGCAGCGTCCAACTCTCTCTCTCTCTCTCTCTCTCTCGCTCGCTCGCTCTCTTTCTCTCTGTTGCTCTCTTCAGCTGGTTGCATCCTGTCGAACCGGTTGAGGCTCAAGCGGCGCCCACATTCAAGTCGAACTCGCTCCTATTGCAACAACAATTGGCAGCGCTAGCATATTTATCGATATATTCTTTTTTTTTTGCTTCCTCTGCACCAAAAATATTTATACATATTTTTAATTGAATTATTTGTTAAGGATTTGTGTGCAAAAAGTATTTGATTTTTAGGCGTTTGCCGGGGCTCATGGCAGGTTCGAGATCCACACGCTACATGCGTTCCACATCGAACTCGAACTCGAGCGCTGTTGCGCGCTAACAGCATAACAGTGAGCTAACAGACAGAGCGCGTTCGAGTCATGCTAAAGAATACAGCGAACGAGGCGCAGCAACACGAACTGTTAACTGAACACGAACAGAAGCAAAAACAAAGCCGAACCAGGCGGTCGTGCAACGGACGGTGCGGTTGAGATTGAATTGAATTCCATTGTGATTCTGAACAACGTTGTTTGTTGCTTTTGAACGAAACGAAAACGAATTCACTCGATGCATTTCTAAATGCCGGTCGCCCAAAACGCTCTACGCTTGTAAATCTAAATGTAAATGTAAATGTAAACCGGTTATTTTCTGCCACTCGCCTATTTTTTTTTAAATTTTTTTTTATTGCTTGTTGGTTTATTTGATATATATTTATGTGAATGCATATTTATATATTTCGAACACAACACATTATTTATTCATTTACGCCGATTTAAAGTGTTGGCCTGTGTGTGCGTTTGTGTGTGTGTTGACTCCACGCGAAAAAAGAAGAAAATAAAATAGAGAAATTGTTAAGAAAAACTTCGCACTTATCACAGGATCCATCGGGTAGATCGGAAACGCGAGCGTTGGAGCGGAAGCGGAAGCGGTACGCGTTCAACTAGCCTGCAAATCCATCAATCAATTATTGCCCAGTTGCACAAATTTTTTTTCGGGTGTGTGTGTGCCACAAATGAAATTCTGAAGTGCTTCTCCCTGCTGAAGAAAAGCAAAAGTGCAACAAAAATATAAAATTTAAAAAAGGAAAGAAAAAAAAGAAATATAAAAATAAATAGCAAAAATCAAGAAAAGCTGTGAGTTACAAGCAAAAGCTAAATAAAAATTCAAGAAATAAGAAACAAAACAAAACAAAACAAACACACACAAACAGAAGAAGCTGCGAAATAACCAAAATCTAAGAAATATTGAAAAGAAGAAGAAGAAGCAGTAATTGACAACCATACAGCAAGAGCAAAGCAAAGCAAGGCAATTCAACGAAGAGCGAACATAAAAGGTAAGCAATGAAATGCAATTTCTAACTGTTGTTGGCTGGTCAAATTCTACACTAAAACGCAGTCTACCTGTGCTCTTTGCATTCACTTCTGCTCTCAACTCAACTCAACTCGTCTCTCTCTCGATCACATCTCTCTCGGTGTGTGTTATTATCATTTACTCATTAGAATATATCAATGCTGCCACTGCTGTTCTTGTTGTTGTTGTTCTTTTTTTTTGTGTGTGGTTTTTGCTGCACCCTTTAAAATACAACACAACCACAACTGCAAGTCTTGTATATGTTTGTGTTGTAATAGAACGTCAGGCCAATTATGCGCTCTCCCCCTTCCCCGTCCCCTTCACGATAACTTCTTTTTTGCAGTTTTAGCTGAGCCAAGTGCATGACATTTTAATGGTCACGAGTGAAACAGAGAGAGAGAGAGAGAGAGAGGGAGAGGGAGAGGTGGCAAACGTTTGACATTGTCAAATGCCTGCCAGTCTCTGGCTGTCTGTGTGTGTCTTTGTGTGTGTGAGTTTTACAGGGAATGCTTAGGACGCGGGGTAGGAGGAGATTAAATTTAATGAGCTACATGAAAGAAAAAAATATGCAGTTCTTAGTGTTTTGCTTCTCTGGATACATTTAATACATTTGTCCAACATTTACATATTAATTATTATTATTATTGTTATTTCTATTTTTACTGGTGGAATTCCCTTAATTGAGTCGAATAAAAACGATTTGTGAAACGCATAATTTGAGCAAATTGAATTAGGAATCGTTGTTGAAAATTGCGGAAGGTTGCGTGGAAACTTTGCCTACAGCTCAGTATTTGTTTTAATATTAAATTCAGACACTTTTCTAATGTTGCTTTTTGCTAGGGTCTTTTTGTAGTTCTTCTTCTTTAATAGCTGATGCTGAAGTTTCTCCATTGGGATGGCTTAAAATTGTAATTTTTTCCATTTTCACGATTGTCTTTGCAGTCTGTTGGCTGGTTTCTTCCCATCTTTTGCTCTCGCTTATCAATTATAATTTGCTTTCTGTCTTTCACAAAATTTTGCAACATTTGCATCTGCAAATTACCGTTACTTCAGAGATATGACAAAAAGAAATAATACAAAAAGAAAAAAAAAATCTAAATTGAAAGCAAAAATCGAATACAAAAAACATAAGCTTTGCATATGTTCCGTTATGTGTTTTGTTCTCCCTCTCTTATCCGTATTAGATACTTATGTTCAGCTGTCCATCATCCCCCCCTCTCCCAGGCCCATCAGCACAATTCCAACTGTGTTTTGTTTGTTTCTTTTTTTGTTCGCTTTTCTCTTCTTTGCTGGCGCTTAGCGACTAAAGACTTTATCCAACTTTGATTAGCAACTAAAAATTGCTCCACTTATGCCATTTGATGGGGAATTGAAAGCAAATGGGGTATATGCGACTGCTGCCGATAACATCGCTAAAATACCTGCAGATATATTTGCGTTAGATCAAATTAGTTCCCGAAGTTCAGAAAACACATCCATTCAAAATATCTTTGATATACATGAAATATATGAAGCAGTTTAAAAGATCCTTGGTAAAAATAAATGAATCTAAAAACTAAATGTGATTTGATATGCAAGTAGTAAACTGAAGTAGTTGAGAGACAGAGAGAGAGAGAGAGAGAGAGATGCCTGAATCAAAGTGTATCTTTTCACTTCTGTTGAGCAATATGATGAAATGCGAGTCAACAGTTGTGGAAAGGAGGAGTGAAGGAGGTGCAAGAAGAGGAAGCACACTGAATATTTACTGTTTGTTGTTTGCCTTTTGTGTGTGTGTGTGTGTGTGTGTGTATGTGTGTGTCAGTTTGACCTTGAGTTTATCCTTTGCATGTTCCGAATGATTTCTTAATCAATGCGATTGAGAATCCAAAAAGAGACAAGAACACCCTTCACAGAGAGAGAAAGAGAGCGAGAGCGAGAGGAAAATAGATACAGAGAGAACAGGAGAGAGATTGCTGATCAAATCTGAACGGGGGCAAAAGGGTCGACAAATTGTTGTTTTTTTTATGCTCCACAAAAGAACGACAAAAAAAGAAAAGAGTTTCGTCATCTTCAACGCATCTGCTTCGTTTAACAATTGTCTCTTTCTCCCACTCCCACACCCACTCTCTCTCTCTCTGTCTCTGTCTCTGTCTCTATCTGATTTATGCCAATTCATCGTCAGGCACTTGACCAAAGCATTCTTGTATATATATATATATATTTATTTGTTGTGTATTGTGTTCTCTCATTTTGATGACATAATAAGTTTTGTCATTGAATTGAACACAAATCGCACCTGTTTCCGCTCTGCAATTAACTAAATCGAACTAAACTTAAATCAAGTTACGATTTTCTTCAGAATGCAAGCCAAGATTCAGTTTTCAAGTTGAATACCAACTTAGTTATGAGCTGCAAAAAATCACACAAATTTCTGATATTATAAATTTTAAATGAATACATCTAGTGATGAATTAATTAATAATATTATAGTGACTAGTTCAAATTATGAGATTTTCTCTACGCTTAACACTTTGAATAAAACGAATTATAATTTAAACGAACTGCACAAAAATTAATAGATTCGACTTTAAATTGTTGCCCAGCAAAATAAAGTGAAAAAAATTTAAAAAATAAACCAATAACAAAAACTGAACTTCAGTCATTTAAATGAATGAACAAAACGTTTTACAGCAAACCGACTTAGACTCGCAAATGAATCGAATGAATGAATCCATGCATTATTACAAATTACAACTCGACTATCAAATTAAAGTGAAATCAAGCTGAAGAATTGATGAATTGAACGGAATTCGGCACAATTGGGAAATTGAGGCGAATCGATTAAAAACTCGCTGGATGAATGCAGACTTTGGATTTAATTTAATTTTAGTATCTTTTTTTGTTGTCTAGAGAGAGAGAGATAGACAGAGAGATAGGGAGAGACAGAGAGAGATAGGGAGAGAGAGAGAGAGAGAGCGCTCTCTGGCATTTTAGGGCATCTTAAAGTCGACTTCGCTTTTGGGTTGTGTGCATTTTAATGCTTCGTTACGCTTTTGTGGGCAAGGCTCATTAAATTAGCTTTTAAATTAATTTCGTTGACAAATTTTGCATGAATCTGTTAAAAAATGCCTTTGTGTTTTTTGTTCGTTTGTTATTTAAACAAAAAAATAATATTAATAATAACAAAAAGTGATTGGCATTCAAAAGCAAATCTATCGATTAGCTAAATGGCCATATCAAAATATGCAGACGTGCTTATTAACACAATGATGATCACAATGATAATGATGCTGCTGATGATGATGATGATGCTGATGATGCTGATAATCATGTGGAAAAAATGAATCAGCGCCGCACGCGGGCTTAAAATGTCATCCATGTGAAATATCTCGGCAAAAGAACAACAAAAAAAAAATAAAAGCAGCAACAACAACAACAACAACAATAGCAAAAATGTAATAAAAAGAAGAAGAGGCTAAAGACATATATATATATATATACATATATACACATATATAAAGTTCCGACCCCGGCAACAACACAAGAAATCACAGCGTTTAATCATTTAAAAGCATCTTTGTAAGCCAAGAGGCAAAAGAAAGAAAAAAAAACAAAAAAAAAGAAACCAAAGCAAAAAAAAAAAAGTAAATATAGAAAACAAAACGCGACGAACGAACGTTCAAAAACAAGTGGCCAAAAAGCTGCGTCTTGATCTCAAACAAAATAAGACAAGAAAAAAATGAAGACAAAAAACCAGCAGCAGCAGCAGCAGCAGCAGCGGCAGCAGCAGCAGCAGCAGCAGCAGCAGCAATGTTTAAACACGGAAAGGGCAGTGGAATTGTAGCGGGCTGTGAGCGGGGTGGGTTTGGGGGGGGTTTCGGTTTTAACAACAAAGAAAGTGTGCTCGATTTGTTATTGGGTGGGGAGGGATAGGGGCAGACAGGGAGAGAGGAAGCAACAAAAAAAAAAGAAAAAAGGAAGCTGCCAGCGATTTGAGGTCAGCGAAGGCAAATGCGTCGCAATAGGCGCGTCGTCCGTCGTCTGTCTGTCTGTCGTGTGTCGTGTGTTGTGTGTCGTGCGAACCCAGCCCCCATCCCCCATCGCCCCCAACTCCTATTCCCAGCGCCAGCTCTAGTCATAGCTCTAGCCCCAGTCCCAGCACCAGCACTACCCCCGGGCGCAAAGTCACAATAACTTTTGCCACAGTTTAAGCCGCCCCTTGCCCATCTGCGCCCCTCATTCCTTGCCACCCCCCCCCCCACACACCCCTCCGGAACCAGCCTCTTACACTGGCCACCCGAAAAACCCAAATATCTTTTGCTTCTTGCCAATTTTGCTTCTTTTTTTGTGTTTCTTTTTTTCCCGGCATTGCTCCTCGAATGCATTTTAATTCGATTGAGTATTTGAGCAGCTTTCTGTGCCGCCTTTCTGTGGCTTCTTCTTTTTTTATTATATTTTTTGTTTTTTATTTTGGGTACTCTTTTGATAGGCTGAGTAGGGTGTATTGGTTGTTTCTCTCCAAATGATAATCATTCATATTAAATGGTTATGTTTAAGTGTGACCAGTTTTAATCAACCCATTAATTACTTATTTTTGATTGCCTTTTATCTTTAATTAAGATACATTTAAATTTCAATTTTGAAGATGACCAATTGGATTATTTCTGAGTGAAAATACTTCAATTTGGAATCATCGATTATTGAGAAGTCAAATCTTATAAATCTTGCATAGTTTTCAATTCTTTGCCGGGCAGATTTCAATTTGACATTTGAAATACTTCAAGTATTAGATGTAGTATTATTATTATATATTACATTATTGATCAGCATTAATAACTGAGTATGTATTTTTGATTATTTATATAGCTGCCACACAATTAAAATATTTATTCATAAACTTAATTAGTTGGATTATTCTTTTATTTGTCGTATATCTGCAAGGGTATTTCAACTTCGGTCACAAGCACAACTCATTTTTTTTTTTTAATTTTGTTGGGTTTTTCTGTCACTTTTCTTTTAGCGCTAAGAGCTTGGAAATTTTTGCAAGGCTAGCAAAATTTGCAACTTTATTATGAAGTTGTTTTTTTTTATTTATTTTTTTTTTAGTGGATTAAAACACGAACAAAGAAATTGAACTTGAGCAAGTTTATTTTTTTTGCCGTTTTTTCTTTTTTTTTTGCTGGTCACAAAAGTCAGGGGCCAAATGCTGGTGTTGAAAGAAGTAGGAGCAGCAGCAATTGCTCTCGGTGGGAGACAGAAAACTGTGCAACACTGCAACAGTGTGCAACAATTTCGCTCAAAAGTTCTTCCATTAGTCTTTCGGAAAACTTTTGAATTCTTGTTGCAACAAAAAAAAAAAAAAAAAAGCGAAGAAATTGAGATATCAGCTAAAAAAAAGAGTGCTTCTTGCTGGTTGTCAGCGAAAATACAACAAGAGAGAATCACACTTTATTTTTAGCACTCCCTAGCATGATCTCGATTTATATCTTCGAATATATGTATGTATATATATATATAATCAACAGATCTCAACATGTGACTGATCGAACTAATTAATTAAGTAAATTAAGCTTGCTAACACTTTTAATATAATCATAATTCTGTCTGAATATGTCTTGGAGTCTTTTGAGATTGCAACTTTCCCACGGGGAAGCGTCTTACTACCCAAAGACAGTTTTTACTCATTTTCAGATAATTCTCAGTACGTTTCTCAATCTTTCGCTATGATTAACTTGGCTTCCTCTGGAAAGCCAGACCGTTTTCTGGCAATTAGTAGAGTTATTGCTCTATTTTGTGTATTGCATGCAAATCTTGGCAAAAATAAATCTCAAATCTCATTGCTATTTGTATATACTATTTGTCACCTGAATGCGAAATCAATTAATGCGCATTTTTCTTTCGTTTTGCAGGTAATTTAAGCAAGTATCTATATACATATGATATATATATGTATATATATATATATATATGTGTATCAGATAGAAAGCAAAACTGAAACTCTCATTTGGCAGCAGCAGCGGGAGACGCCCAAGGTAAGTAGACAGTTGATAGTTGCAAGGGTGAAGAGGGTAGAGGGGGCAACTGAGGCAAGTTGCTGAGATAATTTGAGTTCGCTTCGCATTGCCACCTGTTGTTGCCAGTTAGCCAGTTGGCCAGTTGGCCAGCTGGACAGTTAGCCAGTTGTTGTTGGTTAGGTTGGTTAGGTTGGTTAGTTGGCGCTGTGTGCTTATCTCCACTTGGAGTATCTTTGGCGCCGCTTTGTTTGCAGCATGCTTTCCAACTATATCCATCTATAATAGCAGGGGCCAACCGAGCACACGTCAAAAGTGAGCGCAAAAGTTGGTTCTTTTTGCAGTTGTTGTTGTTATTGTTGTTATTGTTGTTTTTGTTGTTGTTGCTGCTAATGTTGGCTATGTTGTTGCTCTTCTCCTTCTTCTGGCACTTCGTTGTTCTGGTTGTTGTTAAATGGACCGCTGCCAACATCCGTTCGCTTGCCTCTTTTGTTGTGTGTGTGTGTGTGTGTGTTGTGTGTGTGTTTGTTGTGTCTTTGAGTTAGTTTTGCGGCCAGTTGTTACTTTGGTGCTGCATTTAGTTCAACTTTAGCCAGCTGTTTATGCCCTGAACCTGAACCCATTCAAATGCCAAATAGGGTATAATGATGTTGGGCAAAGGTATGTAACATAAAGTCTATATATATTCCTGATCAATCAATAGCCGAGTCGTCTCTCTTTGCGAATAATTCGATCTCTGAGAGTATAGCAGAGCTTAAAAACTTCAAGTTTTGATTTTATAGATCAAGTTTATTTTGTTCCATAGTCTCTCAATTGATATACAATCTGCGCAGACATATGTTGATCAACTGATCGGACAGGAAGATCAGATGTTGTTATACACTATACATATACAATATATATATACACACTATATAAATATATGCACTGGTCGAGCAGGCTCGATTTGCTTGCCTCTGCTTTTTTTTCGTTACTACAACATCTATCACAACATTGCATCTGTATAATTTTGTTACCTTTTGTTTGTTCTTTTCTACAGAATGAAATCGGAATCGCAGTCAAACAAATAAATAGAAATAGATAAAGAAAAATAAAATAAAAGATATTTGATTTCAACCGCAACGTGATCATTAATTATTTATTTGGATTTCACTTTAAATACGTGCAAAAAAAAAAAAATCTGCTTTACTATTTCGCTTTGGCGACTTTGTTGAAGAGCTTCAGTTTTGCTGTCGTTTGACCATATTTCCAGCTTCCATCATTCCTGGGAATCTTTTCCTGTTTTTCTTTGTCTTTCTACTTGCTTGCCACACATTTGCATAACACTCAGCTCAGCATTTCTTGTTGTTATTGTTGTTGTTGTTGTTGTTGTTCATTTGATGGTCAGTACATGTTGACCTTTTGTACCTTCGAGCAGGGACATCAAGGGGTCAGCAAATGCAAATGCAAATGCATCTGAGTGCAGCTGAGTGCAATCGGGGAATACCAAAAGACGACTTTGTGCCTCAGCTTCAATGGCTCAACTTTGTTGCCATGCGAGCACTGGGAGTCGTCTCCATTGCTCTGTGATTTCTGTTTTCAAATTAGTGTAGAGCAAAAGATCATCAAAGCAAAAAATAAAATACATAAAAAAATGTGTCACAAATGTCTTTTGTACAAGTTTAAATTGTCTTAAATTGAAATGGTTTTCTATTTGTTTTCAAATTTCATTTAAATTGAAATGAAAATATCTCAATTGAAGAGCAGCTTGATATTTATTACTCATTTCGAATTTCCAAAAATTTCAATTGACATTAGTTCAATTATTTGACCGGAGCATAAGCTGTAAATTGACCAAAGAAATTAGCATGTCGATGCTATTCAAAAATATCTCTCAGACAATTTTCGGCTTAAATGGAAATTTGTGATTACAGTTTTTCCTCTGTAAAATCTTGAGTCTATTTGTAAATGGCGCTTTGTATTTTTGTGTACGTAAATTGCTTTTCCAAATATTTATTCTTACTTTTCGAATTTCAACAGATATTTTGTTTATGCTCCGATACCCTACTTAAAAGGTGTGCTACGAAATCGATACAATCGATGAGTGCAAATCGATAATCTAGCAGATTTTCCTCCCCTGCCAGATGTAGTTTTTTTTTTTCACATGTTTACAGTTGGTATTGGACTTGTTTTTAGAGTATGGCGCAGTCGGTTACGCCCGACTTGTTTTTCAAACATTTGTATGTATCAGTTTTTTTTTGGGTATATTTCTATTTGCTGTTGCCTTCGCGACTCGCTTTTTGGTTTCTGTCAAATGCTATGCAAATATGCGTCATACCCCAGATATAGTATCAATATACCTTAATTCTTATTTCTGGCACCCTTTTGCGGTGCAATACTTTACCCGAAAAGAAGCCAAGATCTGTCAAAGGGCCTCAGCAGCCGCAAGATAACAACCAAATAGTCCAAACAACAATAACAACAACAACGACAACAACAATTGGTTGCCCCTGCTTATCGTTTTTCTCACTTTTCCGCCTTTTGTACGCACTCTACCTTCAACTTCCCCTCCCACATTTCCCCCAACTGCCACTGCCACCGCCACTTCCACTGCCACACACACCTTACCCGTCGAACCATTCAAATTTAAATCAATTTGATTCTGATTAGCCACACACGCAGTTTCTCTCTCTTGAACTGTTGTCGCCCATGCTTGAGAATTTGTACATATATCTATATATATATATGTATGTATATATATATATTGTTCTTTCTCATTCCCTGTGTGTGCATGTGTGTGTGTGTGTTTTGTACCTACTACAACTAGTAAATAAATTAGTTTTTATTATTGAGGAACTGGTTTCTCTGGGTGCCTCTTTTTACACGGAGTCGAAGTCGAAGTCGGACTTGAGATCGACGCAGGGCAGGTTCACAAATTCTTCACAGTTCGCTGACAGAACCTGTTTGTAGTCCGGTTCTCTAGGGTCTTACACACACACACACACACACACATATATATATATATATATATGTCTGCCTGGTTGCCTGACTGACGACTGCTCGCTTTCTTAACACTTTCATGATTTGAATTTCAAACACAAATGTCCGAGAGTTCGAGTTGTAAAATCAATTGAATGCAGGCCACCACAAATCGACGCTGCTGCTCCTCTCCTGGCTTGGCGCTGCAGCACAAGTGCTGTACAAATTATGGAATATTAAAAACTAAATAAATAACACTCAACAAACGCCACATAAAAGGGAACTGAACTATGCGCTCTGTTTACTCTCATTCCGTATCTAATGACAATTTTATAGTCATTATTTGTAGTCTCGTAGAACTATGTGTGTGTGCGTGTAGTGTGTGTGTGTGTGTGTGTGCACACTCATAAATATTTGTATATTCATCGAATACTCTAAGCATACTCGAACCACTTACATATATATATATATATATATATATAGAGTCACATACATTTACTCAGAAATACGCATCTGTGCCAATTCTTTCAAAGGACAAATTTGCAATTAAATGTCGGCCATAAATTAAATGGCGTCTGGGCCAACAGCGAGAAGTAATAATAAAAACAAGAAAGACGGAAGAAAAAAAATAGCGCATAGAGAGTGAGGAAGAACTTCAAACAAAACACGCAAGAGCGCTCTAGTCGGGGAAGTGCGACTGGCAGATACCCTGAACACAGCTTGCTGAGAGTAGTAGTAGTAGTAGTAGAACCTTTTGAAAATTGTACAATTGATTAGCAATGTGTCCGCATATACTATATAACAGTTGGCTGGCTTTATTTTTACAATTCCGACTTTTATGGCTATCGGAAATCGATTTGTATCGATATGCGTGAAACAGAAAACAAACTCCAAGTGTAAATCCGAAGTCTCTATCTCTTCTAGTTTCCGAGATCGACTGTTTATGCTGATCAATCACACATATATTTACACCTGTGTATAGCTTATCGAATCGGAGATGCTACCTTCTGCCCGTTACATAACCTTGCGCCACTTCATTATACCCGTTCCACCCATTTGCAGTTGGTTCAGTGTATAAAAAACCAGAGTCGATAATAAGCATGTCGCCCATGGCCAAAAACACGCACTATATAATCATTTATATACTGTGGATACTATATAATATATATGTGTATATATATATATAAATTTATACGTGTGTGTGTGTGTGTGTGTGTGATGCTGCTGCTGCTGTTGATGTTGAGGTTGTGGTTGAGCCTATGCTCTCTATAAATGATGATGCTGCTCATTTCTTGTGCATTGACGCGTAGTTTGAGTTGTTGTTTTTGTTGTTGTTGTTGCTGTTGTTGTTGTTGTTGTAGTATGTGGGCTGCTTTTGTTGTTGAAATGCCGCTGATAAATGAGTTTTGGCTTTATTGTTGAAACGACGTGGGAAAATGTGCGTTCATTTACATATCCTATGTACGTACGACGTAAACACATACATAAATACATACATGTGAGTACATACGAGTACATAAACAAATACCCATACACTCAAACTACACACTCGAAACACACAACACACAACACACTCAAACGAGTGGGCTTCTTGAGAACCTCTTCAGTCTAGACCTGGAGCCGCAAAAAAGCACAACTCTCAATTGGCAATCGCAAATCGATTAATTTGAATCGAATCACGTGAATAATAGCACGAAATGTGCGTAGCAGATGAATATTTGCACTGATTTTATTTTGAGCACAACTAGCTCTCAATAAACATTGAATAATAGTGAATAGACTCAGACTGCGGCCTATAATAAATTGGTATTACGTATGATTGATTGAACTATATACTCATAACAAACAGCATTAAAATAAATCCAAATTGATTAATATTATTATATTAGCAAATGTATTTGTGGGTAAGTGTGTATACTCATAAGTGTATTCACTTGCTGCTGAATGTATTCACTGCTTGCTCAACACCTATTTCATATTTATCCATTTCATTTTATCAAATAAGTGAGTAAATTTATTAACAGAAAATGTACAATGGGTGTATTCGTGAGTGTACTCAATATACGGGCATTAAAAATGCACTCACCTTAAAAACTTGTCAAGCTGCTCGCGAATGTGATTCTGGGAATGTGACCACAAGGCACAAAAAAAAAAAAAAAAACACCACAAAAAACAATACATTTTTGAGCACACAAAAAAGAAACCACTTAAAAAATTGCAGACGCATGACTCGGCTTGGATTACCATTACCCATTATCCATTACCCATTACCTATTAGCCATTAACTGTTGACTGTTAACCATTAGCCATTAGCTTTGCCATTAGCTTTGCCATTACCTTATTACCTACAACGTGGATTTAGGCGTTGCACGCTTCAGTTCCAGTTCCACTCTCTGGCGGGGGTGGAGCGGGAGCGGGGGCGGTAGCGGGGACGGGAGGGGAGCGGGGACTGATGCGGTTTTGTCCCACATCAAATTTCGTTCGGTTTTGTTATGCTTACTCCTTTTGGGAGATGGGGGTGGGGGTGGTGGATGGGGGGGGGTGTGACAGCAAACACCTTTTGGCAACACCTTTTTTGGCCAGCAGCAAAAGCTGCCGTCGTCGAAGTGGTCGAAGTGGTCGAAGTGGTCGAAGCACTTAACATTCCAATCTGCCACAAATGTGGCGTCGAACGTGCAACGCACGCGCACCAAATTGCTACAAACTGTTGCGAATACTCGTTTGAATATGTATTCATAAACGTATGAGTTTATGAGTGTGTATGAGTGCTGTAATACCAAACAAAAAAAAAAAGAAAAAACACCTAAGATCATCGCCAAAGCAATTCAAATGCACTTATTCATTTTGTGTCCACTTTAATTAACTGTAAAATATTTAACCGTGTGGGTGGGTGCACTCATCTGAGTGTGAGTGTGACTGTGAGTGTGACTGTGAGTGTGTCACTGTGTGATTTGTGTGCCAGTCGAAGCGGGGCAAATCCCTCTGCGCCCCCCCTCGCTCTCTCGGTCACCCTTTGCAGTTCCTTGTCAGGCCATAAATTGCGCACTTTCACTCTTGCTGTTGCTATTGTTGTTGTTGTTGCTGTTGTTGTTGCTGCTGCTGCTGTTGTTGTTGCTGCAATTGTTGTTGCTGTTGCTGTTGTCCCGTATGCGAAGTTTATCACGAAACGCGCGCGTTTCGCTCGCGTTTTACGCTCGTTTTGCAGCTTTTTTTTTATGCCCCAAACTGAACCCATTAAAAATGGTTTAAAAGGGTATAACGATGCTGTGCAAAGATAGGTGGCAGCCAGAAGGAAACATCTGCGACACATTAAGTTTATTTATATTCCTGATTTATCCCCGGTCCATCGGTCTGTCTGTATCAACAACACGCCCATCTTGGAGACTCTAAGAGCTATAGACTTCAAATTTGAGGTATCAGCTTCTGTAAGATCAAGTTTATATCATTTTAGCGATACAAATCGATTGACTTAAAACATGCCCATATTGAGGAAACTGTACTCGGCAAGTCAAGCATATATTTAGGGTATCTGCCAGTTGTGCATTGTCGACTAGAGGATTTTTGTTGTTGTTCCTCATTTTGTTGTCAGCTTTGGATACGCTTGGCTCTTCCTGCGCCCAACGCCAATGAAAATTGCCATTTTGTGTTGTTGTTGTTGCCTATAGCTGAAACCGGAAATTTTTGTCATTAGCTGGAAATTTTATTTTCGCTTCGTTTCGTTGGGATATGCGAAACGTTGTATTTTTCTTTTCGACTGTATTTTCGTAGCTTTTCCTGACCTTTTTTATTTAATTTTTTCTTCTATTTTTTTTTTTTTTTTTTTTGGCAATAGATGCGATCCAAAAAAGAAAAAGGGTACACAAACTTTGTTAGTGTGTCTGTGCAAATGCAAATGTTTGTATGTGCAATTAAATTCCAATTGATGATTACTGGTAATTACATATTTGAACTATCATTGTAATTAATCATGCTGATGATTGTATGGATGTAATTTAACACATAGGCGATGAATTTGGAATACGAATTAATCATTTTGTGGGCATAGTTGGCCAGTTAGTGAGTTCTATTTCATATCGATCATAATTCATTTGGGACTAAAGAATATTTCTTGGAAATTATTAGAGATTGTTTGGTTCACTTTGTGATAGTTGCTCGCAGTTTCTATTTTTATTCTTGCTTCCAGATGCTTTTTATAGTTGCTGTTCGTCTATGTTGAATATGAATGAATGAATATATGTCTGCCGCAGCAAACCCACAACATTTAATATCATGCAAGAGTATTTAATTATCGGTCTATTTTCTCTAGTTGAACTGCTACTTGCTTTTTTTCTTTCTTTCTTTCATATATTTGCAGTATTTTCTTTTTTTCTATTTGGCTTGGGAGCTTTGCTTTTCCGCCAACATTTTTATCGAGCTCTATGCGAATTGCCTCCATGTCCTTCTCTGCTCGCCAACTCTCTTCTCTGTCTCTCTGTCTGTCTCTGTCTCTGTCTCTTTTGCTCTGGTGTACTATTTGGCTCCTGGCTGTTGCTTTATCATTTTTCTTCGTCTGCCTTCAGTTTTTTCGGGCTTAGTTCGTGGCGACTTCCGCTGCGCCGCTGCCACTGCTTGGGACACTCACACTCACACTCACACTGGCATTCATACTCACACTCACACTCACATCTCGATTTAGATTCAGATTCGCATTTTTAGCATTCGCTTTGTCGCTGCCTGGCTGTGTGTGTGTGTGTGTGTGTGTGTGTGTGCTTGACGACAAATGATAAATGAATTTGTGATAAATGAAGCATGTGGCCAAAAGTTGAAAATACTTTTTACACTGTTACGGAGAGAGATAGAGATAGAGAGAGAGATATATAGAGAGAGAGAGAGAGAGGGATCGCGGGGCTGTTGGGTGGCAGGGGAATGGATAGTAAGGAGTAGCAAGAAGCCAACAACTATTTATGCCCCAGTTTCAAAACTCTGTCTCGGTCTACGTCTCCTCCTGCTCCTCATCCTGCTCCTTATCTTGGTCCTTATCCTGCTCCTGCTCCTGCTCCTGCTCCTTTTGTGCCATCTGTATCGAATTATGAATGGAAAGCGATTTGCTTCAAAAACAATGACAAAGACTCATTAACATTGCCTCAGTTAACCTATTCTTCACCCCCCCCCCACGCTCCCCCATTCTCTGTGTCTGTTAGCCTTACTTATTGGCCATTGTTGTTTCCTGGCTGTTGTTGCTGTTTTTGCTGTTGTTGCTGTTGTTATTGTTGGTATTTATCTATCGTTTTGGTTTTGCTGCTTGCTGTTTCGGTTGTTATGCAAAAGTTTTGTGGAGTGATTGGCGTGATTTACTCTGGAATTGTTAAGGCGGAGGCGTGCACGTTATTCTCTTAGTTCTTGCACTCTCTTCTCCTCTTTCTCGTCTTTCTCTTCTTTCTCTCTATATTTACTTATTTATCTGGGTCCATTTGGCGAGAAAGTAGCCAGGCAAGTGACTCAGCCAGGCAAAGGTAGACGGACGGACGGACGGACCAAGTAGTAGTTGGTTGGCTCGTGAAGTGAATGCTTTTTGAGTAATGCGGGTAAAAATCAAACGAATAGCACTCGTTGCTGTAAGTAGTTGCCAAAGTGACTCACAGTTCACAAATTTGAACTGAATGAACTCGAAACAAATGTTTGACAAATCGAATTTGATCTGTTTAGTTATGCATTTGATTGAATTGATTCACATATCGAAATATTCAATCGAAACTATTTCATTCAATTATTCATTAGGCATGCTAAATAGTTGTTTTCGAAACTGGATGTTGCTGTTTTTCCTCCAAATTAGTGTGTGTGTGTGTGTGTGGCAAACGCACACTCATTTCCATTTATTCACACGCATTCATTCACATTCATTAACAATGGACTCCAATTAATGTCAACATCTGTTGTTGGCAATTTAGAAAAAAAAGCTTTCAATTTTGGGGCCAGGTACGACACAATTAGCAAACACCGCAACACACGCACACACACACACACACACACACACGCACAACACGTTGACAAAGTTTCGCTTCTATTGCAGTCATCGCTGCACTTAATTTTCATAATTAAAAAAGTTTACCTTGACAACCCCTTTTGCACGCTGTGGCCCTGGCTTAATCCAAACACACACACACACACACACACACACACAACCCCTACACCCTACCAACCAACCACCTCGCCTGCTCTCCTACTCACTCGACCCTTAGCCAATATCCAATTTCCCCTTACGCACATTTTGGATTTGGACGCGCCACGAACGTGGCAGCGTTTTGTAATTAATTTATGCAAATAATCCTATGGAATGGGTTGCCCGCTTTGTTCTACCATGTTGGCGGCGTTGGGGACGTAGGGGTTTGCTGGCCAATTGGTGGCACGTTAGTTGCCGGCCATGCGTGCTGCAACGTGTGGCATATTAAAATGAATGACCCTTTAAGTTTGTGCCTTGGTGTTAACTCCCCCACGCTGGATTAAGTAGACAAGTTGGCTAAACAGTAGCGCCCCCAATCCCAATCCCAAACCAACCGCCCCCGCCCCCTCACCGCCCAACCCTCCCGGTTTTCCGACCAAAACCACCCAGTAAGAAACCTTGCAACGCTTGTCAACAGCGTTTCGTGTGGCACATGCAGGCGACTTGCAACTTTTGCAACCACACGTAATATTGTGGGTGGGTGTGTGTGTGCACACTCAGAAAAACTTTGATGTTGATTTTTTTAAATCGCACAAAGTTTATAATAAATATATATATATATATATATATATACAAAATTCTAAATTAAGAAGTGCATTTTATGACATGGTAAATTTTTTTTTTGGCAGTTTTAGAAACTAGAAAACTAAAAAAAGGTTTGCGTCATTTATTTATGTAGAAATTCAGCCCATCATAAAATGCATTTTTAAATCTGGAATTTTGTTAAATATATATTTTGTGAATGAAATAATTCATTTGTACTTCGTTAAGTAAGGAGTTATGATACCGCAGTCAAGCTAGAAGTTTGAGAAGGCTTCCTGCGAAATATTCGTGTGTATTTATTTTCTACGGATGTGTGTTTCGGGGGACCGCGCCCTTTTGCTACAAGTATATTTTTTGCCCTTCTTTTGTTTTTGTTATTGTTTTTGTTTTTTTTTTCTTCAGAATTTATTATAATATATTTTTTATGTACGAGTAATTCCCCCAGCTAGGAGTTTGGAGCTTGAATCGGGCTCCTTCCTTGCGGGCGTTCTCGCATGAGCAAAAAATTAAGCGCGCTGACATTCGCTTCCTGGTTGAAGTCACGCCCACAACTAGCCCTTGTGCTTTTCGTTACCTTACTTGTTATGTGTGGCTGGCTGGGAAGGGTATGGCTTTTGGCCTGGCTAAGACACACACACACACACACACACACACAGAATAACTGTTCACGGTTCGTTCTTTTTGGGCAGAAAATTGTCAAACAAAGGACAACTAGGACTACATAGCCCGAGCCTAATGACTTGAGCCTCGAGTCAGGCAGTCGACAGTTGTATCAGAGTCACATTTTTGCCTGTTCCCCCAATCCTTGCGACACAGCAATACACCCCTCCCCCACTCGCCCCAACTAAGCAGAGGTCCTCGGCGCCGCTTTTGTGCTGAAGTTTGACTCACTGGCTGCCTGGCTGCCTGGCTGGCTGCTGGTGCCTCTCAATCAAAGCCACGACTTTGGGCTCCCCCAAGTAAAACAACAAAAAAAAAAACAAGAGGGAGGGAGAGAGAGAGAGAGAGAGACAGAGACAGAGAGGGCAACAAGAACCGAAATATAAAGGGAAAACTGGCAAGTAAGTGCGGTTGTTGGCCCTTTTTATGGCCCCTGGGTGGGTATTATGACGGTGTCAGGCAGCTGCAAAAAATTGCACACAAGGCAAAAACAGTTTTGATTTCAGGAAGAGCATCAACATACACAGCATGTGTAGCAAATGTCTAAACTGATGGTCGAGTTCAAAATGTTGAAAGTCCAAAAATATTTATATATATCAAACTAATTAATAACTTCTATATTATATATACATCACTAATGGCTATTTTTTAATCAAATTACACTTGGAAACAACTCGTCAGAATAGCGATAGTTGAGTATATACATATATATATATATATGTATATATCAGCACATCAGCTCGTCGTCTTGAAACTGAGCTCAGTGCAGCCCCTGTGGTCGCTTTTTAACCCCCGCAACCCCAGTGGGGTTAATGCACTGGCACCCTACGAAAAAACACACTCACACACACGCACACACACACACACACACAGAGAGAGAGGGAAAGAAAAAGAAGCAGAATAAGTAGAATTATATACAAACCGCACTGACTCACTTTGAGTACTCGAAAGTGTGTTGCACCCAAAAAGGCAGCAGCGCCCCCCAAAAAACTAAAGCAGCAGCAGCAGCAGTTGCTGTAACCAGGATCAGAACCAGAACCAGAAGCAGAACCAGAAGCAGAACCAGAAGCAGAACCAGAAGCTAGAGCAGGACACATATTAAAGGCAACCGTTCAAGAGTCCAATGTTTATTTTGCGTGCCAGGGCACTTAGCGCAATTTCCGTTCACATTTCTCGAGAGCCTTTTGTAAGTGTATCTGTATCTGTAGCTGTAGCTGTAGCTGTAGCTGTGGATGTGGATGTGGCTGTGTATGTGGATGTATCTGTAGCTGTGTTATTATTGCCTGTTGTTGTGCGTATCTGTTGCTGTATCCGCTATATCCTTGTGCCACAACACTCTGCTTAATGCTTCATTAACAATTTGTCTCTGTGTGTGTGTGTGTATGTGTTTCTGTGTGTGTGCGTTCTTTTATCTCCCACGCATCGCTGACTACCTGCCCTGCTGCCTGCCAGCATATCAAATGGCAGTTAACTATTGCCATAAGCGAATCGGCAGAGTCTCTCTAACTCTCTCCCTCTCTCTTTCTTTCTCACTCTACCTCGATCTCTGTCAGTCTCCCGCTGCTGCTGGGTAAACTGGCTTTTAGGCTTGGCTCTGCGTTTTTGGGCTGCTCAAGTGGCTAAACAACTGAGGCTGAGGGGCACAGACTCATTGTGTCAGTGTGGCACTCATTGAAATTTGAGGCAAAGCGCGACATCAAATGTCAAGCGACAGACGCCTAAAGGCCCTTTTCATCTTATTCCTCTTCCCAAAAAAAAAAAAAAAAAAGAAAACGAAAAGTTTTTTTTTTCATTTACCAAAAATAGAAAGAAACAAAAACCGGCAAAAGCAAAGACAACAACATTAACCGTGTCGCGTCTTTGACAAAAGGCTCATTGTTTTGCCATACGGCGGCCCCGTAATCAAATATCAATGAAAGGGCCCATTCTCTGCCTCCGCAACCCTCAACCCACTTCAAGCCACAACTCACCCCCTATTCCGAGCTGAACTTGCAGCGTCAGCGTTCGAGGGTAATTAGGCCTCGAGCTGAACGAACTAGCGTTCAAAAAGCAAAAGCCAGCAAACCAAAAAGTTGCCGCAGCCGCAGCTTTGATTTTTGGGCCAGCTGTGTGTGTGTGTGTGTGTCTCTGTGTGTGTGTGTGTGTGCGGAAGCGTAAGTCAATTTGCAATTGTTGTCAATTATTCAATATACATTTTGCAATAGTTTTCAATACAATGCTCAATTTATATCGATTAAATCTATATGCTATGACTGTAGTATGAATATAAGAAAAGAAATATATTTTCGAGCTTTTAAAGATACAAATCGTGTTCTACTTGATTCCTTCTTCGTTCCCCTTGCTACTCACTCATCCATATCATTCATCTCCCACCCCCTTGGGAGGATCGTAAATGTATTTCGCTAGCAAAATATGGCAATATCGGGAAAGTTCTGCTAGTAAGGCGATACTTGCTGAGTGAATCAGTTTTGCCACAGCTTTCTGCTATATATTCTTGTTTGTGAATTTTACGCTGCTTTTAACTCGTTGAAAATGTGGCAAGTTCGTTCATCATATCGGTTTTCAAGGTTTCTGGAGGCGCTCACCAAAAAGTCGCTTTCGTCCGAATCTGAGCTAAACTGAAGTGCTTTAAATTTAACGAAACTTTTCACGCCCACAGAGAAGATGAAGAAGAACAGAAATGAAAGAAAAAAAAAGACGAAAAATGTTATGAAAATAATAATAAAAATAAATAAAGCAAGCACGCCATGAAAATTGCAGTCGTAAAGTTTAATTGTGGCCACGCAGACGTGAAAGTAGCGACAAAAAATACAAAAAAAATAAAAAAAAAAAATAAAGAAAATGCAAATTTTACAAACACGAAGTGCGAAAAGAACAAACAGCAGAAAAGAGTAGTAACGAAACAACAAAAAGAAAAACGAAAAGAAAAAATAATAAGAATAAAAAATGCAAAAATTAAAAAAAAAGAAAAAACTGGCAAAGAACGTGCATAAAATTTGCACAAGAAGTGTTAAAATAGTGCACAAGACGCATGCAACTTTTAGCCAAGGGAAGGGAAGTGGCACACCGCAGTGCAGGTGAGGCACGAGCAAGGGTGTTGGGTTGGGGTGCGGGGGGGGGGGGGCACGATTGTAGTGTGCACGCCGAAGGACTTTTGTGCGATGATTCAATGCAATAAAAATTGTCAAATAAATATTTTCGCTATAGACCAAAGGTGGCAGACGTCAGTACGGTGGGGCAGCGGGGCGGCGGGGTAACGGTGCAAGGGAATGTGCAACCGAAGAAAGAATCCAAAAAAAATAAACAAAGTTTTCCATCAATGCCTACGCGGCCAAAAAATTCGAGTTAAAGGAAAATTTACATATAAACTTCAAGATAAAAAAGGCAAAGAAGAATATCGCATCTGAAATACACTTGCCGAGTTATACTATCCATATATATACACTATCTATATATATATATATTTTTTTTTAGTTTTATTTCACTCGATTTCTTGGGAAAAATGATTGTTTCGCCTTAGTTGATGGCAATAAAATAATACTTTCATATGCATGTGATATAGTAAACCGATCACTTCGATTTCTGAGAAATATTTGAATAGGGTATATTTGGGGTATGTATGGAAGCACCATCCATATCCAAAAATATGTGAAAAGAAGCAGAATCAAACGAACCGGGTAGGAATCAAGGTGCTGGATATGTGGCTAAAGGGGCTAGGAAGTGCACAATGTCGTCGCCTGTGTGCCTTCTTTAGAGAGAAAGAGAGTGGGAGACAGGGACGGGGAGAGAGTGAGTGAGTGAGTCAGAGAGAGAGACTGCAGGCGAACAAAGTTAGCAATAAGTGTGCAACTGAGCTGCCGAGTTGCGTTGCATGGCTTTTGCGTATGCCAAAAGAGCAAAAGGTAAGTCATAAAAGCATGGCCAGGGGCAAACAGCAAGTTGTGGGTGGTGCAGCGGGTGCAGCCGAAGGACAAGCGTCGAGTGTCCTGACGTTTATGACCCAGTGTATTCATGTAATAACTACCAGCTCAACAATTTTCGTCTATTTTCCTTTGTTGCTTTTATATTTAACATATTCATAAAGAAAACGATAAAGTAATATGCATTTTGGAGAGGACTCTGACGAGGCCAGTGAATTGGGCAGATTTATATATATGTATATATGAATAATGCTTTATATACTTTTTATACCGAATGTTATATTGAAGCACTCCTTGTCGCTGTTGTTGTTGGTGTTGTTTTCTGTAGTGTTTGATTTGTGCTTGATTTATGCGCTTTTTAAATGGCAAAGATTAGACATTTGTTTAGCAATTAATTTCGGATGACACTTTTGGCTTTCGAGCGCAAAGAAAGAACGAGGCAACGCGGCCGGAGTTGAAGACACACGCGACGCGACAATCGACGAGCGACAAGCGACACAGCGTCGCAGTGTCGGCGACGCCCACTGGCAATGAAGCCTGCCACTGAATGCTTGCCTCATGCCACACAGCTCTCATTCCCCAACCACTTCGCGTCCTCCCTCGATTGGCCATGCCTCGCATCATTCTTCATTCTCCATGCCCCATGCCCCATGCCGCATGCCCCATGCCCCAGTGCCCAAACATCTTTTTCCGTCTTCATTCTGCTTTTTTGTTTTTGTTTTTTTTTTTTTGTTTTTTTTCGGTGGCTTTTGGTGGCAGGCCAAGCGACCAGGCGCTAATTAATTTTCTTTTAAATGGGCTGAAAGGGGCGGAAAGGTGCTGCCCCACATGTAGGTGGGGAGGGGAAGGGAGGGGGTGGCTTTTGACGGGAATAAGGCGACAGTCAGTCAGTCAGTGCTGCCACACCTAATCAATTTCGAGTCTGTTTTTTTTTGTTGTTCTTTTTTTTATGACTTTGTCTCGTTGTCGTTATGATTGACTGCCTCTGCAGGTGGATTGCTGAACGGGAGACTCTTCGACTAGATGACGAGATGCAGAAGAAGGCAGGGGCAGGGGGAGGGGGAGGGGAGGGGAGGGTAGGATAGGGTTGGGGTTATGGAGTTGCTCTAGAGTGGAATTACAAACATTTTATGAAACATTTTACGAAATGGTTTCTTTTTGGCTTAATTAGCTTAAAAGCGGCAGCATGGCATAAAACTTACTCCATTTCGTAGCTGGCATTTTTTTGCTCTCTCTCTCTCTCTTTGAAAAAGAAGCAGCAACAACGGCAGCAACAGCAGCAAAATTAGCATTGCACAAAAGACAAACAGTTTCAGTAATTCTGCACAGTGGTTCAAGAATGCCCTGCACACATTTCAAACATACTCTTTTGTCAGCAGCGAGAAGAATTTCAAATTCCTGCAACGAGTAGTCTTGTCTCTTGCTGCTCCCTCTCTCTCTCTCTCTCTCTGTCTCTTTTTCCCTCTCTCTATCTCTCTGTCTCTCTTTGCTAAGTGTTTACTTAAGGATTTCACTCACTGTGCCAAAGCTCAAGTTGCTTTTGACGCCAGCATCCTGCAGTTTTGTGGCTGTTGTTGGCTGCTGTGCACAGTCAAAAGTCACACAGAACTTCAATTAAACGCATTGCATTATGAAATTAATTATGCATGTGCCAAAGGTAAAGAAAAACTCCAAATACAAATACAAAAAACAGAAGTGTCTCATGCATAAGGACACAAAAGAACATGCACATGTGTAAAAGCCAAAGGCTTTTCTTTCACAGTGCCATTTTGCACATTTTAAAATGGAAATGCTGCTGAAAATAGAAATATGTATAACGAAGTTGGGCAGCAGGCAGCAGGAAGCATATCCGACCCCAAAGAGTATATATATATTCCTGGTGTAAGACTATAAGAGATGGAGAAATATTTATACTCGCTTACCAAGCGCATTTAAGGTTTATTTCCCTATATCGATTTCCTTAAGATAAGTTTTTGATTCCCTAATTGTTCTTCAACTGCTGCCAACAAGTCGTCCTTCTAGTTGCACTCTCCTGCTCCAGTATAAAGCATTCCAATTTGTTAAACAAACAAGTTTGTCATGCAATCACGCATTATGCGACCGATTGTTCCAATGATAGCTATCTGATATAGTGATCCGATACGTCCGGTATATGTATAATTACTGCCTGCAGCAAAATGACGAATCTAGGGGAAGGTGTCGCCTTCAATGCGACACCAGTGCAACATCCTCTGCCAAGTTAGAACGATGAAGGGAAAACACGAGCCACAAAGCAAAAGCGAAAACAAAAACAAAAAACAAAAATCAAAAATACAAAACTCGAATTCAACAGATTGCGCAATGAGCAAGCATAAAGCATAACAAAACAGCAGCGATTGACAATCAGAGATTCCATTCGGTATTCGTTTCCACTCGCTTTTCCGAATAACTGAACTCATTCCCAATGCCATTTCACAATCCCATTTCCACATCCATTGCCATTGCCATTGCCATTGCCATTCTCGTGTCCATTTTGGTTCTCATTCCCTTTGCTAATTGCCACTTGTCGCCAAACGGCAAGATCCAATTGATAGGATAGCAGATCCAACCACAATTCCAATGTCCATTCCTCATGTGAATCCCTTGACCCTTTTGCCACAACCCAACACCCTGCAACACCCCGTCCCCCCTCCTTCTCACCTTGTTTTGCCTGTTTTTTTTTTTTTTTTTCTTATAGCGCATTTATTTTTACACAAACAAAAATGTCAATGTACTGTACACCGAGGAAAAAACATCTGTACTATGTATAGATGGGAGAGTAGCAAAAGAGACAGAAAGAGACAGAGAGAGACAGAAAGAGAGAGAGGGAGAGAGAGAGGGAGAGGGAGCTAGTGTGTGCAAGTATTTTGTTGGCAGTTTTGAAAAACGGTTTCGGTTTTGATGAAGCATTATGCAAACATTACTCGGCATCTGGGATATTTAAGTATATTAATATGCTTACTTGTGTACAACATTTGGTTGGTGTGGGAAGAGAGCCGCAATCGCAGTCACAATCAGAGTCGCAATCGGAGTCATAATCGGAGTCGGGGACGGAGTCTAGATAGCTGTGTGTGTGTGTGTAGTGTGTGTGGCATGTAGTTTATTTATTTAATAGTTTTTTCGTTTTTTTTCTTTTTTTTTTTGTGCTGCATCATCTTCATTTCCGGCAACAGCTCGAGGCCGACAACTTCCTACGGTCTGGCCCAAAAAGGGCTACGCCCCTCCTCTCTAGCCCCCCTCTCGCCCCGATCCCCATGCCCGCCCCAACGAAAACATTTTGTTTTTATGCGCCACTTGCGTGCGGCAGCTGCATTAAGCCGAGGAGAGTCCCAACGTCGGGGCATGGCCTTTATTTTTGGACCCACCGCAGTTCAAGTCAACTCGCCAACTGGGTGGGTGACAAAGTGGCTGTGATTATGGCCATGGCCAACAGCAAACGCCAAACGGCAGACGGCAAACAGCTAAAAAAAAAAAAAAAAAAAAACCAAAACAAAAAAAAAACAGCAACGAAATACAAAAAGAGGCAACAAGCAGTGTTTAATTGAAATTGCCCAACGCACGCCATGACCATTCCAAGGTGCCGCATTAGTCGTCAGGCCCAACGCCAAGGAACTGCCAATGGGAGGGGTGGTGAGTTGGGTGGGAGGGATGCAGGGTAGCTATAATGACAATTATAAACAATTTTGATTGGCCTGGCCATTTATCAACAACAAGTGGAGAACGAGGGGCAAGCGTTGCCATTTCTACTGCATCATAAAAAGCAGACATCAAGTGCTGCTGCTGCTGCTGCTGCTGCTGCTGTTGATGTTGTTGATGTTGTTGCTGCCTCTTATTCTTCTTTTCTGCTGGCGAGTTTTAGCCATTTTTCAATTTTGGCCACAATAGCTGCCGTCGACTGAAGATGCCACAACAACAAGAATAACAGCAGTAACAACACCAGCAGTGCAAAGAAATGGCATAAAAAGCATAAAGAAAATATGACAAATATGCTTACAACACACACACAGACGCACTCTATACCCCGCCCCTTTTCACTTGCACCCCCTACCAGCTCTCAGCACCCTGTCGCACTCTCGTGTTGTTTGTCCGAAACGCTGCCAATGATGTTGCAATAAAATGTGTTGATGACGACGATTATGCGGCGCATTTTCATAAAATGCCAGCGCATAAATTTTCAACTCTCGCTTTTTTTTCATTTTTTGGTTAGGCGGGGTTTGGGGGAGGCGAGGCTAGTCAAATCATTTTGGCAGTGGAGTGGTGAGTGTGGGGGGAGGGTGGTGTACTGCTGTTGTGGCTATCGGGGCGTGTGTCTTGCCACTGATAAGCATGCAGTAAAAAAAAAAAAAAGAAAGAAAAAAGTTTTTCGAAGGCAGCTTTGAAAATTCAATTAAAAGGCGGCAACAACGTCAACGACAAGCAGCGTGTCATGCATCAATCAATGGCATCATCAATCATAAACCAAGCACACACACACACACACACACATGTATATGCATATATGTGTATACTTATGAGCCATTATGGCCAATATATAGATATATATATATACTTATATATATTTATATATATACTTTTATGAAATCCATTCATGGTTTATGCGCGTGCCGCGTGGCAAAACTTTTACTCGCAAGTCATTTGCCCCCGCCCAAACCCCATCTGCACCACCCATCCGCAGCACTCATTCGCAACCCACCCTGTCGACAGTGATCAAATTGATTAGGCGTCGCTCAACGGTGGAGTGAGTCAATTTGCTGCAGTGGTGCTAAAGTGTACTGCAGCCAGAAATGTCAGACAGACAGACAGACAGGCAGATAAACAGACAGACCGATAAACAGACAGACAGATAGATAGACTAACTGAAGACCAGCATATATCAGTAATATTTGAATTATAATATTTAATTCTTAAATGACTGGCAATTGTTTGAGTCGATTTTTCTACTTTTCAATTTTAATTATTGTTGTTAATTATTATTGTTGTTTCCTTAAATTAATAAAGTTGAAAGCTTCAAATAGAAAACACTTTGCTTTCGATTAATTCTTACTTCAACTTTGATAATTATTATTAAGGATAACAAATCGAAAAATCATATTTTTAGCTTTGAACAAACTTTAAGTAGTTGAAATATTTGATTATATCTAAGAATAGTAAAGAATGCTGATTAATTTCTAGGGCTGCAGAACAGTTAACAATTAATTATAAATGAACTTAATTTAAGGTAATTCCACATCTGGCTTCCTTTATCGCAATTTACGGTTTATATTTATACATATTTGCCAGGGAAAACTTGTTAGTGAAAACAAGTACAACTATTTATCAGATAATTAACATATTTGCATTTGAAAATCTGCTTGCAATATTTCAAAATTCAGCTCATTGTGCATGCTTGGCATTCTTTTCTCCTTTATTATTATGTGAATTTTATAACATGGATATTAATTTGCTGTTTGCTGTTTGTTGTTTGTTGTTGTTGTTGTTGTTGTTGTTGGCAATGGGCTAACAAACTGTAAGTTTACAGCCATCTAATGAGGCGTAACCAGGTATCGGGCGTATCGATTCAATTTGCGATTCAGTCGAGGTCTGTTCGCTGCGTAGTTCCTCCTTGGCCCTAATTGCTTTCTGTCTGCGCTGGAAAGCTCCAAGGTGCGAGCTGGAAGCGCAAATCTAGACCTGGCCAACAACAATTAGTGGCCAGTCGAACGGAAGCCATTTGATAGGCTGTCTGCTCATCTGCCTGCCCGACTGCCTGCCTGCCTGCCTGTCTGCCTGCCTGTGTATTTGTATTGTGTATCTTTGCATCTGTGTATCTTTGTATCTGTATCTGATCTAACTCTCTCCATCTGTTCTCTCTGCTCTTCTCTTTGCAGGTATGTGGCCAAGCAACAATGTTATGGCAAATAATTTTACCCATTTGCAACAAAGAGCTACATGTGAGTATAAGTATTTATATATATACTATATATATGTATGTGTGTGTGTGTGTGCGTGTGTGTGTGTCTGCGTGTGTGTGCGTGCGTGTGTATCCAAATTAACGGCCAAGTGTTGTAATGCATCTTGGGCAAAAGGCAGCTTTTTCCTTCTTTTTTTTTTTTGCAATTGTTTCGGGTTTTTTTTTGGGCTTTTGGCTCTGGCCATCATCATCATCAGGCACAGCAACAACAACTAAAACAAAAACAAAAGCAACAAGAAAAGCAACAACAACAACAGCAGCGACAATCTTTGTCGCACACTATCTGGCTTCTCACATCGTTTAGCTTTTGTTGTGTGCTCGCTGCCCAGACACTCGCGGTTTTAATGTGTTTTTAATGTTATTTCCATGACATGCCGCCAACATTTAAGCCCGGGCCCACAGACACACTCACACACACACAGAGAGAGACACACAGCCGACACGAGAGGCGTGGTGCAAGTGGCATGCGGCAAGAGTGAGACGAACGCATAGTTTGTTGCACGTTTCTGTGTGCATACCTCTTCCACTGTGAAGATTGCGGCTGATACCCTAGCAAAGTGCATTACATACAGTTGTTACATTATCCATTATGCCATTATCTATATATCTGTTCATATATATATATATATATATATTCTCGATCAGTTTGAAGAGAAAACTTGAGACTCTCTTAGAGCTTGCACAACTTGACATGAATTCCTATTTATATATATATCCACAAATCGAAACGATCGGTTAAAAGTATAGCTACTCAGCTTGTTTGAAGTTGGTTAAGCACAAGATGCTTTAATATATATATAATATTAACTGTAAAATCTAGGAATTTTAAAGGTTTTATTTTTTATTTTGAATGGCATTATGATATTTATATATACAGTAAAAAATCGCTGATGAGTTGCGGCGGGGGGGGGGGGGGTATCTGATAGTCGGTAAGCCGAACTTGGCTGTATTTCTTTGCAGTTGTGGCTGCTTCCTTCAGCGCCCACATTGCCGGCGACAACTGAATGACGACTTTGGCCCCTATCCCAAGCTGGCACCCAGGCAGCCAGTCAGCCAGTCAGCCAAGCGAGTCTCAACGCCTCCCCTCCCCTCCCCCACAAACCCTCCTCCCTTAGCCAGTTGCAGGCTGTGTGCAAGTGATGCATTAATGTGCTACGAAGAAATATTTTGCATATTTACATTGAAATCTGTGAGAAATTATTTTAGTTTTGTAGTTTTCGTTGCTTGCCTTAGCTCCACGTCTCTTTTGAGATTTGCGTAAAAATGAAAATGAAGAAAATGAAGAAGATGAAGCAGAAGCAGAAGCAGAGGCAGAAGACGAGTAGAAAATTAGCAACAATTTCAATTTATTGGCTATGTCTGTTGTCTGTTGTCTGTTGGCAGTCGACAGTCGCCAGTCGCCAGTCGCCTGTTTCGTCGTCTACCATTTCCGGCTTCAACATTGTCAATTTGTGGCAGGCACTTCAAAGGCGCCCCCAATTTTACTATAAAAATGTGTTTTTGATTTTCCACTCTCTCGCTCTCTCTCACACACACACACACACACACCATCGCTCTCTCTCTCTCTCTCTCTCTCTAGCTCGGTGTGTGTCCAAGACTGTTTAGCATATGTCAAGGGACTTGATTTCGCTTCGCTGACTCGAATAAGTCAGCCTGCTTTGCATTATCTAACTATATATGTGTGTGTGTGTGTGTGTTTTTGTGTGTGTGTTTTTGTGTGTGTGTTTTTGTGTGTGTGTGTGTGTGTTTTGTGTGTGTGTTTTTGTGTGTGTGTGTGTGTTTTTGTGTGTGGCCCCAAGCATTATATGTTTGGTATATCATGCAGTAAACAGATTACTCTCAACAACTAAATCAAATTGAATGCATCTTAATCTTGAACCATAAAACGAGTTAGCAACTTGCTTGCAGTTTCAATTCGGATACCAGGCCATGTTTTTGGAATGGATATGGCTTCTAGCAATGGCTTATTCTCATCAGTTATCAGCCATGAGCTAAATGAACATGTAGGAATATCATTTAAAATAGATTAACGCAATTTGCTGATGCGGCCAGGAAGGATGTCTGGGGTACACCAGAAATAAACGTACTGAGCATTATCTATGTATGAGCAGAAACTCTCTTTGGATAGTAACTAGAATAATCCAGCCACCAAATTGTGGCAAATGCCGCATTTAGACTCTGCCGAGACTTCAGAGAAGGGAAGCTTCATCTCTCTCTGTCTATCCTTCTTCCTCGGAGAGACGCGCAGAACAAAAATAGTAATCAGAAACCACAAATATATTAAAATTCAACTCTGCATATTTTATTATTGCAAAATTCCAAGTATAAATTATGAAAACTACTTGGACTACAAAGTTTTCGATTGACATTGCTTATGTGTGTATATCGAACTATATATTTGGTCTGTTGTGGCTCGACAATGAGTTCTGGCAAAGGGGTGCGACGGGGCGACCAGGCAGGGGTGTAAACAGACAATGCTATATGAGGAGCAGGAGCAGGAGCAGGGGGGAGGAGCAGAGAAGAGCAGAGAGTGAACGAAATTGATTTCAATAAAAGCGCTTACCGAATTGATTGGCAATGCGAACAAATGAGCAACTTGTGCTGAATATGTTCCGCCCGTCAGGGTTAGGCTTCAATTGCATGTCCTTTGGGACGATTGTTGCCAATTGCCTGCAAAAGTGTTTATCCAACCAGAGCACCCACTCCCCCCCCCCACACACACACACACACACATATAGATTCAGGCCTTCGTCTTCGACTTTGGGCTTTCGCTTTTCTTTTTTGGTCAGTCACGCAATTAATTTTGCACGCTACTCTTCGTTGTTGTTGTTGGTGTTGTTGTTGTTGTTGCCTCTCTGCTGAGCTGCATTGCATGTATGTAACCTAACCCAGCAACCCCATCCACAGCCACGCCCCTATGCCCAACTCCTTGTATAGGTAACTACCCCCTCAAAATGAAACGAGCCCATTGCCAGCTGCTTATCCTGATTATTAGAAAAGTTTTATGCACATATTTTTCTTGTACTTTTGCTTTATGTTTTTGTTGTTGCTGTCGCTGCTATGTGTGTGTGTGTGTGTGTGTGTGTGTTTTACCTACAAAATGCTAGCATTCCCTTGCGCCTTCGAGGACACTCTCCCAACCTTCTCGCTTTGGGGTACGTGACTTGTTTGTCAGATGAATGCAAAACAGAAACAAACTAAATGGAATATAGAAAAGACTATAATTGAACAGATAGCAAAAGAGAGCGAGAGAGATGAAGAGAGAGAGAGGGAGGGAGATAATCTTGGAGAAGTACACTGCAGAAGAAGGAAGGCTAAGAGAGCCAAAGGAACCTGCCCACACATGCATGTCCCCCTGTCCTCGGTCGCTGCTGGTGTGTGAGAAAAGTGATGGCTGGAAAAACAGCGGAAAATGAACAGCATGTTAAGAACTTCCCCAATTCCCAATCCCAGCTCCCACTCTTAATAATGAGTCCAAATTGTGGAATAATAATTGATGGCGAAAAGATGATTCCATGCGGCGTTAATCATTTCATTGATTAATATTATTATTGTCAGGGGAAAGGGGGCTGCGACGTTGTCTGATGTTGGGCTGTCCCTTAATGCATATTAAACAGATGTAAAAATGTACACTCCAATTACAACTTGAGCATAACATGAAAAAGGATATAAGCAGGAGCAGCAGCATCATCAGCAGCAGCAGCAGGAGCAGCAGCAGGAGCAGGAGCAGCAGCAGCAGCAGCAGGAGCCCCATTGATAATCACGCTTCAATCGAAATTTAAAGCGCATGAAAAAATACGAACAAGAAAAGGAAAGAGCAACAAAATATATGTGCATATATACATATTATATATATATATATATATATAACAAAAATAGTAAAAAAGCTGATCAGCAGAAGCATTATGTATTGAAATTAAATAAAGCGGCAGACCAAAGACGAAAGGATGCCGAATCAGGAGCCGGCAGGGGTAACAAAAACAGAACCCAAAGGACGACACATAGACACAGACACAGACACACACACACGCACACTCAAAGCAAATGCGCTTGGTGTGAATTCATGCACACAAAAACATCCTCGCACACACACACACACACACACACACACACATCGCATAGGCAGACAGACAGCGTTTGAAGTAGTCGATAGTTCGATAGTTAGAGATGAGCTCACGAGATTGAGTTTGAAATGATGTCGACTGCTCTCGCACGACTCCCAAGAGAAATCCCCAACTTGTTTTTTTATTGCCCCAAATTAATGAGAAACCAAATTGCAAATCGTAATGCGCAAAGTTAAGGTTTATACCTAAATAAACATTCAGACATCAGTAAAATATATTAGCACATTTCGTTAAATATTTGTTATTTGCTTTGTTATTCAACTTAAATCTGGGACTCAGAGTCATGTTATTCCACATCATATTTACAATTTTAGCGTTGTATTTATTCTTCTTTTGATTGTTGCTAATTTTGAAGAGAGACTCTGCTGCAATTGTTGAGTGTGTTTGAGCTATTTGTGTGGCCATTGCTGTGAGTGCCTGAGACGATGAGGTTTTGCAATTAGTCATTTAGCTGACGATCATGTTTGGGCTACCATCTCTAAAGTTCCGTCGATTTACCTGTTCCTTGTACACGGTGCCACAAAAAAGGGGAACGCGTATAAGTTATTTTGGTTGTTGTTTTCGTTGTTGCGGCTAAAATTACAAGTAATTGAACCGAAGCAACAGCAGCCGTTGTTTGCCTGCCTGCCTGGCTGCCTGCCTGGCTGGTTGGCTGGCTGGCTGGCTGGCTGGCTGGCTGGTTGTGTGATGAAAACATGTGTGCGGCATCAGTTAAAAATACAAAATACAAAAAAAAAAAAACTACAACGATAGGGAAAGAAGGAAAAACAGCAGGCACAGGATGCAGTTGCCGGCTCAGCTACACACACACACACACACAAACACACACACACACACACATATACACACACTTACAGGCCCAGAGCCAAAACAGCGTGACCTGCGCCCTCAGCAGCTAAATGTAACAACAACAACCACAACAACAACAAGATAAACATGCATAAATAACCCGAAAAAAAAGAAGAAAAAAGAAAACGTTTCAGGCACAAGGGCTAAATGAAATGAAAGGGACACACACACACACACACACACACACACACACACACACACAGGGGGCAGGAAGAGGCAGGCAGAGGCAGGCAGAGGCAGGCAGACACAGACACAGACACAACCAGTGTGTGTGTGTCAGATGAGATTTTGCGAACGCATGCAGCACGATCAATTAGCCAAGACACGCACCAGCTGCCAAGGATTGTGTAACGGTAACACTAAACCCCAAGGGCAACGCCTGCCGTAAAATGAGAGTTTTTCGATTTCCAGTTCGCTTTCGAGATCAAGATCGATTTTGTTGTTCTCCGTTCTCCGTTCAGCGTTCTCCGTTCTCCGTTCAGCGTTCTCACGTTTCTCGTGAAAATGAACGAGGTGGCAACACAAACAGCTCACAACATAAATACAATAATTACCAGAAACAACAACAACAACAACAACAACAGTTGGCCTGATGATAAACACAAAATGGGGAACATGGAACAGAGTAATTAACGCAATAGTACACGAAAATACAAATACACAACAATTCAATAGCTAAACATATCTAAGACATGTGTGTGTCCAATAATTAGTCGGCATTAGATGGATCAGTTTCACGAAACACGATTGTGGATATCTTGTGATATAGTCAATGATCAAGTATTGGGTTTTAGAACAATATTTGTTTAGACACATGTTTTGCTGATCTTCGCAATAATCGTCGAATGTAAATTATAAAGATATTAATACAGTTACTCTAATATGTTATATATACATATAATGTGGCAAATATACTGTAGCATATATATATATATAGATAGTGTTGCAAAAACAGTGTTGCACAGCGACCTGTAAGTGCTTTTGCAACGGCACCTCTTGCATACCTGGTGCCACACCCATCAATTGAGGCTTGGCTTGGAAGCGCATATTTTGCGCGCCCAATTAAACTGCCGGCCAGTTGCAAAGTTTTTATGTGCAACATTTTTGCGGCCAGCTCCGCAACGGGATGCAACACAAACCAACAGCGAAAGAGAGAGAGAGAGAGAGAGAGAGAGAGAATGGAAAAGAGAGAGACTGCAAGAGGCAACCGCGAACCGTAAATGGACCAGGACTTCAACGTGCAACTGACCTGCCACACTTGACAGCGCCCCTTGCCGCCCTTAGCCCGCCCTCCTCGGTTGTGGCTCGTTGTTGCTGCTGTTGCTGTAGTTGCTGTTGCTGCTGTTGCTGCTGGATGCCGAATGTCGACTGCAATTTCTTTGGCTGCAAGCCGAGAATTTAATTCGCATTGATTGCATTTCGAGCGCCGCATTGTGTTGCATTTTAAATAATGCCAACGGCTTTGCGAACAATTTTGTGGCTCGCATTGCCAGCGCACTCTGCATTCGATGCATTGTATGCCCAAAGACACGGGGGATTGCTCGGTGCTGGTGGCACGGAGACAATGGGCGGCGAAGGGGTTTTTGCCAATCCAATACTCGGATTGCGCATCACTTTAATTAAACAAATGCCAAGCGAAGGCGTCGTGGAAAGCAATATGCATAATTGGGGAACGAGGAAATCGGGCAAATGGAACAATAATTATGAACCGTTTATGCAGCTGCTGTGGCGCCTTTTTTTTTCATTTTTTTTTCATTAAACTTCTTTTGGTTGAAAGCCAATTGCATAATCAGCATCATTAACTGGACATCGGCGAGCTTTATCGGTTCTCAAAGGAACTGGAAAGGCCTGTGCGAAATTGGGTTAATAGTTTATTGCAACTTTGCCCGTTATGAGAATCTGCTTATAGCTCTGGGTTAAGCTTAAAATATTATCATACTTAAATTTTGGCTCTTAAGTGAACATATTTATATCTTTCTCAAAATTTAATTGCTGTAAAATGGTTCTTTTAAATATGAACACAAAAATGAGCAAACGCATCGAACTAAAGTAAACGATTTGTTTCTTTAAGCTGACTATTTTGAGTAGAATAAATGCAGCATAAAATCAGTAATATTTTCAAAAGTGAACAGAGTCGAATACTTTCTTGGATTGAGTCCGTTTTAGTCTCGAATGAAGAAGCTTCAGCTATGTTGACTGTCTTCTTAATGCCCAACTTATTTTGAGTGTGAAAATCTTAATTAATTGAGCTAACAATTCTTAATTAAAGATTTTCTACTCTTAAATCCAGATGGAACATGTTGAACCATTTGGAAGAACTCGCATTTGGGCTACTGTCCCAACAGATTATTAAGCTGAGGCCAAAGCGCGAACAGTTTTCGCTGGCTTTTGTCAGCTTCACAGCTCAAAGAGAGAGAGTGAGTCGGGTGACGAGGAGAGGAGGAAGGGTGCAGCGAGCATTTAATACGATTATCTCATGAATTCCAGGGTATATAATTATGACACTACACGCAAAGTCAGACCCATAGCCAGAGTCAGCAGCAAAGCCTGTTCAGGCAGCTGTCCACTTGGTTTTTAATTATGGCAATAATTATTTAATGAACACGTATGTGCACACTCTCATATCTATAAACATACATATACATATATATATATATATATATATATATGTGTATATATATGTGTTTGTGGGTGTATTATTATGTGCTCTGGGCGCTGTAAATTGGCGAGGTTGAGTACAATAATGATATAAAAAAAAAATAAATAAAAAAACAAGAAAGAAAGAAAACAAATGGTGAATGTATAAAAATGAGAAAATCAATTTAATTTTGATGGAAATGAAATCATCTTAAAATTCATGCAACGTTTATCATAAATCGACGGCTGTTGTATAATTTTAATCATTAACATCAACAATGTGAGGCGGTAGACGGCGCTGCCAATGGCCAGTGAAATAATAATAAATAAACATATTATAATTGAATATACAATTAGCATAATTGCAGCCCACAACCAGCAGCAACAAAAAATCAACAATAACAACAACAAAAAAAAGCAAAAAAAAGGGCGACAACACACCCAAAAAGTATAATTAACATAATTTGTATTTACACAAACTTATCCAGTTTCCAGCTAGAGTTTATTCAACTTTTTATTAACTGTTTTTTTTTTGGTTGTTTTTCTTGTTTTTGTTTTCTTTTTTGAATACCCTGTAGAAATTGAAATAAAATAATGCAAATGAATATATTTGCGACTTGAATCTTATTGATCGGCATTCGTCGTTCGCGTTCGACTTTTGATTGTTTAATAATTGTGCACAGGGCATTTCCAAGTCTTTATTTATTTATTTATTATTGGTTTGTGCTTGTGTCAATGGACTTTTATAAATGCGGCCATTTGCAGGAAAATGCTAAATGCATATATAAGCTAACTGTTTATGTTGTTAACGATTCTTTCGATTTACTATATGTATATACATTTATATAAATATATATCATATCAGCAATGAATTGAAACGCTTTATGCAGTCTGTATCCCAGCGATTGTCAGAGTTGGTGGCTTTGAACTTCTGGTAGACTTTGCGGAATTAAAAATAACATTATTTTTCTTATATTTCTGATAGTTGAGCAACTACGCAGAGTGGTTTAAATTTTGTTGTTTAGATGCAAAAAACAAAGTTGGTCATAAAAGCTGCTTAATTTTTTTCAAAATGTGTATTTTTTTTATTCAAAGTGAATTAAATACATTCATCAATATTCTATGTTATTAGCAAAAAAAAAAGGACGTTAACTAAATTCCATGGAATAATTATCTTTGGCTATATTTGGTTTATTTTCGTAAAAATACTAGTTAGCATACAGATGAGATACAGAAGTTTGCATAAATATTGGCATTTAAAGTGCTTATTTTGTTTATGTTGCACACATCAGCTTAGGTGTTATTATTGCAGCAGCAGCAATAGGATATAAGCTGATAGGAAATAAATCCAATAACTATTTGGAAATAAATGCCACGGAATGCTGCCATAAATTGTGTGCAACATTTTTCATGCCCAAAACATTTTTTATGCAAGTTTTCGGGTGGTTTTTTATTTGTTGTTTATTTGCTTCCTGCGCATGTTACACAGATACGATTACACATATAGATTATACATGTATATGTATATAGAAAGGAAATGTAAAAATAATAAGCCAAAAATAAAAAAAAATTTTGATACAAACATAAAAACATTGATAATGTGTATTGATTGTGGCACAAACAAAAAATAAATGATTCGCGGAATATGTGTTTTAAACATTCAATCAATGTGTGCTAGTATTAAATTGCCCAGCTAAATTGTGTGTATCAAGTTCGTGGCTACCTTACAACTGTGAAATGTGGCAGCTGTGGCAACTGGACCACTTTGAAATTTAAGATGGTTTTGTTGTTTCTACTCTAGCAGGAAATACATTTTGTGGAATTTGCCAGGGAGTTGTAACCTGAAATTGTTTGGCTAGATGACTGTTTTCATATTTTTTATCTACTTTTAGACTTGCAAATTACGAACTTGTATCAGCAATCAGCTATCAACAATTGAATGGTAACTGTTTCATTTTGTTTGTAGTAAATCAAGTATGTGATATTATTGCAGCCAAGCTGGACGAGCCTTTGAAATGTGAACATTAAACAAATCTTTGGCAAGTGTGCCATTAAAGTTCAAGTCTCTGTTCTGGACGAACTTGCTTTATTTTGAGACAACTGGCTGCTGCTGCTGCTGCTGCTCCTGGACAAATGTCGTGGCTAAGACTCGCTCTCTCCTCCCTCCTCTCTCTCTTTTTCTCTCTCCCCCTCTCTCTCTCTCTCTGCCTCTAAGCGAAACAAGCTGAGTACGTGAGACACAAAAACAAAAACAAAAACAGAAACAAAAAAATATAATAAAAAAGCAGAAACGCAGCCAAAAAACTTTTGAATAACAAATGAAGGCTGCGACTGCGGCATCTGTGAGACCTGTGCGGACTTTTTAAGCAGCCAGAGGTAGATTTGTTTTTTGCTGTTGTTGTTATTACTGTTGCCACAGAAACCACAGCCAAAGTCAAAAAGTTAAGCACACAATGCGGCGTATACGTAATCTGCGGCTGTCTGATCACTCACACAGCAGAAGCATCAGCATCAGCAGAAGCATCAGCATCAACAGCAGCTGCCTGCATTCGTCAAGCTCTCAATCTCACTCACATTCATTCTCTCTCTCTCTCTCTCTCTTTCTCTATCTCTCTATCTCTGTTTCACTCTCTTTGTCTCTTTGTCTCTTTGCCTGTCTGTCTGACTGTCTGTCTGTCTGTCTGTTTGTCTGTTTGTTTGTTCGCTGGCATGCTGCTTAGCTTGATACGCCACTGAGTAGCAGATTAGTAGCGCTTATGCTTGCACCTACTACGTGGCCAATACACACACACACACACAACACACACAACACACACACATGCACAACACACACACACATGACTATAGCTGGCAGCTGGGCGACCCAGGCGAGGTCAGGCCCATAACTTTGGCGTATACCCTGCGAAAGGATTTCGTTTTACAAATTGTATTTTATATCGATATAAAAAAATATATACATATATATATATATATATATGTGAATAGTTAACAACTGCTCTGCTTGGCATGCCATCATTTTGTTTATAATTCCCAAACGTTGTTAAGCTTACTTTGCATATTATATATATATTGAGGTATATAGGATCATAAGTCAAGGCTCGACAACTTGCTGCGCAAAAACACATTATCATATTGTGTTTGAGCTGGTTTTCTTGCGTGGTGTACATTGTTCACTGCTACATTTAATGAAGATCTGGCTTGGAGTCGTCTTATTTTCAATGTTATGTTGCATTTGTAGTCATCGTCGATTATTACGTGGGCGTACCTAAGCCGATTTCATATTGGGCTGTAATCCAATTGATATTCCGATGACTCTTAGCCAAAGCACAGTTTAAATAATTGAGCATGCCAAGCCACAGGCATAACTGGATTTGTGTAACCCCTATCAAATCTACACATATATATATATATGTATATGTATATGGTTTCTGCTTGGTCTGCTCGGTGGTTGAGTAGTTCCTAATGTTCCTAGTGTTGCAAATTGGCATGCCAATCAGAGTGTCATTACTCTATCTTTTTCCTTCTCATTACTTATTACGCTGCGCATATTAAATGCAGTTAGGGTATACAGCTGCCGCTCAATTACTTTGACAGTTTTTTTTTTTTTTTGAGCGTTCTTTTGGTTTTGGTTTTTTGCCTTTTGTTTGAATGTTATCCTGTCTCGGCGGCGCTGTCTGACTTTTTGCTGTCATCTGATCTCCGGTACAGCTAAGTGCCCTTCCCTCCCACCCCCTCCCCCTACCGGACCGCACCCCCCTTGTGCTGAGCACACGCCCGCCATGACATGACTCGCTCTGGCTGCTTGGCATCTTCTGCTTCTGCTTCTGCTTCTTCTTCATCTTCTTCTGTGCCTCGTCGTCGTCGTCGTCGTCGTCGTAGTCATCGTAGTCGTCATGGTTGTCTGTCGTATGCGTTTGGAATTTTTGATTTTGCCACAGACTGCAGTCAATATGCAGTGGTTCATTGTTGCCCCAACCCATCTCCCTCCCCCTCCACATCGCTCATAAGGCATACCATAAGCTGCTGCAACCGCTTTGCGGCTACTGTGCTGGCCTGGCCAGCAGCAGCAGCAACAACAGCAACAGCAGCAGCAGCAACAACAGCAGCAGCAACAGCAGCAGCAGCTTGTGTCTGCCTGTTTGTTTGTTTGTCTGTTTGCCTTCCTTTTTTTTATTTATTTATTTTCTGTTTTTTTTTTTTTTTTTTTTTTGCCAGCAGATTGAATTTTGATTTGGCGGGTAATTGAACTTTTACTACAGCAGCAGCAGTAGCGTTGCGAGCAGAGTTGTGCTGCAATTCCTCAGCTTCTCTCTCTGCCTCTGTCTCTATCGCTATCTCGTTCGCTCTCTCTCTCTCTTTCTCTCTCTGTCCGGAGTTGCTGGTGCTGTTGGCTGGCTCGACTGGCGGCATGATTAATAGCTGGCAATGCGCAACGCACGATCTACGTTTTTGGCCTCATCATAAATTATTAAACAAGTCCACTTGACACATGCACACACACACACACAGACAGGCACACACACACACAGGCACACACGGAGAGCGCAATATAAATGACCAGAACGAAAAACAACAACAATAATAAATAAAAAAAGAAAACAGCAGCAACAAAACTGTACAAAACGCTGAAACCGACGAGGCTCACAGCAACATTTTTGGCATGCCATGCCCCATGCGCCCAAAAACGGTAAAAACGACATGGCTAAGTAGCCGTTGCCACAGTCGCAGTCGCAGTCGCAGTCGCAGTTACAGTCACAGTCACAGTTTTAGCCAGCCTTGGCCCTCTGTGTGTGTGTGTGTGTGTGTGTGTGCGTGTGTGCGCGCCTTAAATAGGCCTTTTTACCCGGTTTGGGATTCGTGGCGAGCGCATGTATAAATGATGATATACTTACTTATAAAGTGATCAACGTTTTGTATAAATTGGCAAAACGGACCAAAGGCATCCATAGAAGATGCCTCGCCCAGCGTTGCCAGGTTGTTGTTGTTGTTGTTCCTGTTGCTGTTGTGGCAAAGCGACCGTAAAAACTGCACTGAGTACGTGTTTGTATACACTTGCATTGGGTATTACATATTTGTCGTCAAATTTGGCATTCAGTGTGTATAAGTGGGATATATACACATATTCTCGATCAGTACTTGATCGCCCAAACGAACCCTTTGAGTCACGTCCTTTTCTCTATTTCTATTTGTACTGAAAGTCGGCAAGGGTATTTTGTGTGCGGCATGGCCGAGTTGCTGATTCCTTCTTGCTTTATTTATTTATTTTTTATATGTGTCCAGGCTAATGTCATTTGATGCCACGGCTACGTCTTGTTCTGGAACCGATCTGTGGCACAACAACAACAATAACAGCAGCAACAGCAGCAGCAACAGCAGCAGCAGCATCAGCAGCAACTTTAATGTGGCATTTATGAAAATGAACTAGATAGTGGTAGTAGCTGAGTCCCATTGTGGTGTGGTTGCCTGCCTCACAATTCCCCATTCCCCACTCCCCGCTACCCGCTCGCAACAGCCTGCTACCTAGAGAGCCAAAGGTTTACTGGTTACTGCGTGCTCATTGTCTGATTCCTGTTGTCGTCCTTGCTGCCACACGATTAAAGTACAAATTATGTTGCACATGGGAATCGGAATTGGCGTTTGGCTTGGGGCAAAAGCAAACCAACCAAAACGAGCCAGCCAGTTTCTGTTTTTGCGATAACAGAGCACAGATAGCAACGTGGGCAACCAGAACACTGTGGCCTGATTGTGACTGAGTTATGTTCAGATGAGCGCCAGGAGTCAATTGAGTCACAATTCAATTGGCCCACAAAAAACAAAAAAAATGCCTAATAACAAAATAAACGATGCGATAGCATTTCGAAACTGGTTAAACTGTTGCGGAAAATTCATTGTGTTGCTAGAAAATAATAAAAAACTGCAAAAACAGTAAAATGAAGTAATCAAAAATCGAAAATGTATAACCAAAGAATCACAATGCAGTTAATTAGAAGTGTGTGCAAAATAAATGAATAACATTTCTGAATAGCTTGCTTGTCGTTGAATTAACTACGTAGTTCTGTACACGTAATTACTGTAAGTAATTAAATATTTTAATTACCTGCAAGTAATTGCGCAAAAAAAGTAATAATTGGATTTGTGCAGCGCACAAGAGAGCTGAGCTGAGAGCTGTGATTCGATATGCTATGCTTTGTTCATCGCTTGTGCAACAGGACAAGTGGCAGGTTGCAAGTGGCAGCGGGGGTTTTGTGTTTATTGGCTGTCGCAGCGATTCGGCTTGAGATATGCGACACTAGGATGAACGCTATCCAAACCGATCAGAGCAGCACCTTTCGCGATGATATCCAATTGATAGCTGCCTCCAGGTGGTGCACAGACATGGCATGGCATAGCATAGCAAAGCAAAGCATTCGTGTTGCAACATGAACAAGATAAGAGTTGTGAACTGGACGGGCAATGGCAATGGCAATGGGAATGGCAAGTGGCAAGTGGCAAGGGGCAAGAGGCAAGGAGCAATGACTTTAATGATGATGACCAATACAAGCAGCAACATCAACAGCTGAAACGAGGCAAGCAAAAACATGCAGCAGACAGCGGAACCAACACTAAATTGTTGTTGTTGTTGCAGCTTGTTGTTGTTTACCTTAGCGTTAACGGCTGCCCAGTGGCTGAGAACTATGCGAGCGACTATTTGAGGGCGATGATGACTATGGGGCGCAACCAGATAGCAAATGCAACTCACGACGAATGCCAAAAAGGGGGAGAAGTGGGAACGGGGAGGTGAACGAGAACGAGACCGAGAACTCGGACTCGAATTCACTGCTTCACCTGGAGCAGGTCGCTCTGATGATTTCTGCAAAAAAGAACATGTATATATATATATATATATTATATATATATTATATATATATTATATATAATGACAACAGCGAGGGCAACGATGAGCACAGCCACATTTCATAATAAACAGCGGGTAACACGGCGAATGCACATGAAAATGTAGAAGAAGCAGATGTTTAGTGAAACACAAGTAAAGGTAAAGACTGGCAGATACCCTGCACCAACGCTAAACAGCAAAGAGGCGAGACAGCGCGACTAGCAGATACCCTGCACCCAACTGTTAAATAGAAGACTTGCTGCGAGTTTGGTTAGCAAAATCATATTAAAATCTTATGCGAACTGAATGAAATTTGTACAGTTGTTCAATGTTTTCCAAACAATAATTCAATAATTATTAATCTATTTTAACTTCAATTTGAATGGACAGCGAATGCATTTCTTTCTAATTGCTTTGACAATTGATGCGATTTTATGGGTATAGATTTGAGAATATATACTTGCGATACTTGCAACTTGCAACCACTGCAAGCACAGCTTGCGCACATTGTTTGTCCAGTTTAGTTTCATTACAGCGAATGTTGGTTGTTGGGTTCGATTAAGTTTGGATTGGTTCGGTTCGGTTCAATTCGGTTCAGTTCAATGCGACGAGTGTCCTTGTGCATCTGAATAGTCGCGCTCACCTTTTGCACTCACACTCACACTCACACTCACATTCACACTCGAACTCACACTCATCGAGCTGCTGTCGCACTGGTTTGGCCATCATGTGGAATGCCAATTTAAATTGTCTCCCAAAGGACAGGCCGTCTGGGACAGGTGCATGGCTCATGATGTGCATTCGTCTCTTACCCCTCCTGCCACCGCCCACCCCCCACTCCCCCCTTGCCACCCCTGCCAGCTGCCAGCTGCCACCATTCCATGCTTAAGATTTCTTGCCAACATGGAAAACATTTTATGGTCGCCGCTTGTTGTTGCCTCAGCGTCGCGTCTGCATCTTGACAGGACAACCTGAGCCCCATTCGAGACTCCACCCCCCCTCCAGCTCTCCTCTATATATATATATATATCTATGTAAGTCCGTCTGTGTCGTCATCGCTCTCGTTGTCTACCTGTGGCGCTGTCGGCATATCCTCTACTTTGTCCTGTCCCCGTCCCGTTCTCTCCTGTCCTGTCCTGTCCTGCCCTGCCCTGCCTGGACTGTGTCTGCCCCGTTGAATTTATGGGAAAATAACTTGCTGGGAATTTATGAAAACTGCGACGCCATAATAACAATAATCAGACTAAGTAGTGACCGCTGCCAGACATAAACTGCGACCAGATAAACCTCAAGTGCCTGTTCTCAACTAGCATAAAAATGCTAATAGTTGGCGGTGCGGTGCGGTGCGGTGTGGTGTGGTGCGGTGTGGTGCGCTGCCTGCAACAATTTTAACGTGACCCGCACAGCTTAATTAGCAAAATGTCGCGACTTGTAGCGATGGAGCTATGTAGCTATGGAGTTGCACAGTTCCTGATGACGAGCGACCGGCGAGCATTAAGATAGAGCCTCCCAACTACCAAAGAAGCCAGGGGTTGCTTCACTATTCACCCATTCAACCCTCTATACGTATTTATAGGGTCAGCGGCGTCGGCGGCGGCATTCAGACGGGCGACAACCCAAGAGAGGGAGAGAATTGAGGAGGTGGTCTGTGTATGTGTTGGTTGGAAAATGGAAAATTGCTTAATGCAATTTGATTAGCTAAGTTTAGCTAAACAAAAGGAAGGGTCACAAATGCTGGACACGTCTGCCAACAATTAAGGCTCCTCCACATCAATTCAAAGGCAGAAAGTGTGCATTGTTGCTTAACGATTATTCTGTGTATATTTTCAAATTGCATTAAGTAATTAATTGAGTAATTCACAAGGTATTCGTTATTGCATTTGAAAGCCTAACAGGTACTTTTGATTTGCCTGAATTGAATGCATTTTGAACTTCATTTCGTTCAGTTATTGCCCATACCATAATCGGTTGCTTTTATTTGGTAATAATATTAAAGTGAATAACTACAAACTTGTCATATTCATATGTATGAAATTCCCAAAAATCAATTTGAAAAAATAGATTTCCTTTGTACAAGATCAAATTTCAACAAAATGTGAGCAATTAAAATCAGAGGCTATCGAATAAAACTTCTAATTATAGCAACGATATCGGAACGCATAATACAGTCCAAGAAATCAGTTACAACTTTCATCATAATTCGTGGAAATCGTTGTGCTATTTTATGCTATTTATCTGTCCATAGTTGTATGTATATATATAAAGCTTTTAACTAAAGTTATATCAGGCATTTGAGGTAATTTTATTTGGAAAAAGTAACACATTTTATGCTTTTGCTTGGCTGCTTATTAATTGTTTACTTATTTGTTGCTTTGTTGCTTTGTTTATTTATTTATTTATTTATTTATTTATTTATTTATTTATTTATTTATTATTAGTGTATGTAATATAGTTAGTCTGTTGATAAAGGCAAGAAACCAAACTAACCAAGCTTAAATCACTTCTAACTGATACATAGGTGTGGGCATATATATGAATAGATTTATGCATGTGTGTAGGTATGTGTGAGTGTGTATGTATGTTTTACGTGTTTACATTAAACAGACGGAGTTCGATTTAGACTCTGCTGGAATTTGCTCTGCTCCAAAAATGGACAAGTGACGATTGTGGCCAGCCAAGCAAAGCTCCTTATTCGAAATCTAAATCTGAAACCGATTTTCGAGTGCGACTGCATTTTTGTGCATTTGACAGTTGACTGCAAACTGTCTGTGTGTGTGTGTGTGTGCATGTGTGTGTGTGTTGTGTGTGTGTGTGTGTGTGAGTGTGTGTGTGTAAACACCTGTGCGCTGTACTCCAAACTGCAACCCTCCGCACGGGCCAACACGCTCCAGCAAGCCGTTAAGCCTCAACTCGTGTCTATGTGTGTGTGTATGTTTTGTGTGTGTGTGTGTGTGTGTCTGTGTGCTTGTTGATTGCTGTCGCAATGCAAAGTCAAGAAATGAAAAATTATAATAATGACCAGACACAGGGTGCAGGCAGTGTGTGTGCAACTCTGCCGCGTCTTGTCAGAAAAAATAAAATAGTGACAAATTTGTCGTGCATTTTCAGCAAGTTGTGTTTATGTTTTTCTTCTTATTATTATTTTTTTTTTCGTTTTCTTTTTTTTATGAAGTGTGCCAACGAGAGAAGAGTGCAGAAAAGTGACGGGTCGCGGGTCGAGTCGAGTTGAGTCGAGTCGAGTTGTTTTGGTTTGGTTTGGGCTGCACTGGCTCGCTGGCCTCGTCGTAGTTTTTATGTTGCATTTAAGCGCAAATTTTCACTCGTTTTTGACATTCATTGTGTGTGTGTGGTGGTGGTGGTGGTGGCGGTGGCATGGTGGGTCCATGTCAACTGACTGCCACTTGACATGCAGGCAAACGTGTTGACTCCGCTTGTTCCTCCTGCAATTCTGTATGAGTCGCAACTTTTAATGAGCAAGCAAATGAAGTGGCTGCCACCGCAATCGCTGCACCAGTACCACTACCAATACCAGTGCCAGCACCAACAGCAGCGGCAGTGGCACACCAAGTCAGTTTCTGCGACATGGCCACCAATGTTTGCTCGACACCCCATCATGCTCCAACAACCCCCAACCCCCCAATCCCCCCAGCCCCATTTTATTCTACCACTGAGCAACTTTTGTGCATTGCTCCCTGCGTCTCTATAAAAGTTTTGTGACAGTTTTTGGCTCGCCTTTCTTTGCTTTCTTCCTCTTTTACATTTCACTTTTCAAAGTCAAATTGCGCGCCTGTGTGTGTGTGTGTGTGTGTGTGTGTCTGTGTGTGTGTGTGTGTGTGTGTGTGTGACAGCACAATGAGAAGCCAAAAAGGCTGCGGGTGTGAACAGCAACAACAACAACAAAACTTTAAAAAATAACTGAAAAAAAAAAGAATTTTAATAGGAAAACTGCAACTTTTTAGAGCGCGTCAGCAAAACATAAAAAAAAGAAAAGTTGTCGGTGTGTGCATGTTTGGTGTAGTTGCCACTGTAGTACACCATTCTACATCTGCCCCCCCATCACACCCCCTCCTAAACAGCCCCACCCTTACCCTTACCCCTGCCCATGCACCACTCTTCCTCTCATCATTTCGCTCCATTTGCCGTCGTCGCCATACAAGCGAAGTGACAAATTAATGCGACACTTTGGCTTTGTTGTTGTTGCTGTTGCTGTTGCTCTTGTTGCTGTTGTTGTTGCTGTTGTTGTTGTTGTTGTCATCTCGTTGCGTTGCGTTGCATTGCGTTTCAGAAATGTTCCCCAGTCTGCTGCAGGCGGGATGTTCTGGGTGGCCATTGCATAAGCGTGCAAATATTTATGGCAACGTGTGTGCGACTATTAAAAAAGAAACACACACACACACACACTATGCATATATATATATATATATATATATATATATTTATTTATATATATATTTCTATATATACCTATAAACTTCAGTTGCATTCTGCGTACGTTTCATACATTATTATCAAATAATTGCAAGCTTTTAATGCACCTCTCATTATTATTTTGAATATGCTATAATTGTTTACCAAGGCGGAGTTCGCTTCTGATCCGTACCAAATAATTCATACTTGAATTCGACAATTGCATTTTGTACGTTGACATTAATTTGCTACTAAAATTCCGGCTTAGACGAGTGCTCTTCTTTTGATTGCCCGCACTTTAGTGCTTCTTCAGTAGTTGTACATAAACTAATCACACAATCCGGCCACTAAGTAGCATATATACGTGTGTGTGTATATGTTTTGTATGTATGTATATATATATATCTATGTATATGTGTGTGTTTTTATATGGAGCACATAGTCATAAAGTTGGGTTATTCAAGTGGCACTTGCTGGCATTTCAACACCACAGTCAAATCAATTTGTTGGGTTCAAAGCAAAGCTCAAGTGTCTCAGATATGCAGATATGCTCGCCATATATCATCATGATAAACATTCAGTATCCAAAAAATTCTCCTTCTCGCTCTCGGTGTGTGTATCTGCTTGATGTGTAGATTTACTGCCTCTTCAATCTGCGCGCCTTTGATTAAGCAATGTTCATCTTTAACTTGTTGTTGTTGTTGTATCTGTTGTATTTGTTGTTTTTGTTGCTTTTGCCGAAAATCTGTGAAGCACATTTTGTTTCTTTGTTTGTTTGCTGTGCATTCTTCGCTGTGGCTGAGGCTTCATTGATTAAGCGTGAAATAATTTCTTTTGATTGACTTCAATTGAAATGAATTATTCTTTAATTGGTTGCGCGACGCTTAAGCGGCATGCGCCTGCGCCAAAGGTGACACAGGTCCGTCCCAAGACACCCCCCATGCCCCCCTCTGGCTAGCCGGCAGACCCCCCCCCTCACACACACCCAACAACAGCAACAACAACAACAACTTTGATTTGCTGCCTGCCGCCTGCGAAGGCATGCTCTACAAATATTTTTGTATAAATGCAAAATTTGCAAAAAAAAAAAAAAAGGGATACTAAAATAAAACCGAAACCAAAATGAAAAACTATCTGCCGAAGTTTGAATACCCTTGTCTCTATATATAATATAGAAGTCTATATAATATTTGAAATCTCAGCTAGACTATTTTTTTCATCGATTGTTCCGATGACAGTTAACATATGTGTTATAGCAAAACGATGCTTATACAATTTGAGACGCCTAAATACAATAAAAAAAAAAAACACTTAACGATCAAGTCATTATTTTTGTATTAAAAAGAGAATCAAATATTAAATAAAGCAGTTTTTACTCGGTTTTTATTTTCTTTATAATCGATTTCAACTCAAATAAAAAGTTCTTGCTTGCAAAAACACATTCTTCTATTATATTTTATATGATCTCTGCAAGGGCATAGAAAATGCGCCAACTAACGCTATACGCTTACTCCTCCACCTGCTCCTCCATCTGCAGCCTTCACTCCTGTCGCCGTTTGCTGCTCTCCCCACTCGGCTCCCTCCGTTGCCTGTGCTCCTCCTGTTGGCTGTTGGCTGTTGTCTGTTGTCGTTGTCAAGAACAAAAATAATAATAAAACTTGCTGTCGCTGCGAATATAAACAGGCAATTTTTGTGCGCCGCTCCAAAAAATGCCACAGCAGCAACAAAAGTAGCAGCAGCAGCAGCAGCAGCAACAACAACAACAACAACAACAAGGAAGATGGCAGCTGTTTTTAATGTCTGCACAGTCCGCCTAATGGCGCTCAACGGCCGCCAAACTGAAGGAGGACTACGACAAAAGTTGCTGTTGCCATTGCTGCTGCTATTGCTGCTGCTGCTGCTAGTGACGACCCCATTGCCACTTTGGACTCGATTCGAATGCCACTCGCAGTGCCACGCCCCTCACCCCACCCCATCCCCGCCCTCAACTTTAAATGTATCGATGTAGGCGTTGAGTCGCCGCCAGATTGCGACAAAAAAAAAAGAAAACAGCAAAAAAAAAAAGCGTTGACGGCGTCTGTCTGGGCCATTGGATTTGTGGCATAAATTGATAATCATATGCCACACACACACACACACACACACACACATATATATATATATATACACACACAGAGCTCATCCCCAATTCCCCGTACGCAATTCGCATTGTCGGACTCGTAATCGTCTTGGGGGCTTGTTAAGTGCAAAAACGTTTGTTTAATTGACTTGGTCAAGTTTATGGAGACTGACAATCGGTTACGAAAGGGGACCATAAAGATTTTAAAAGCAATAACGTTGATATGCTAAATGCACACCATAAAAGCAAGAAACGCATATAAATATTAGCACTGACTTCAATAAACTCAACTTGAAGCAACTGCAAAACTGGGCAAGTCAAATATGAAACTTTTGCAGGCTGCTTCGATGCAAATATAGAAATATTAATTGCATGCTTTGTCCCCAACTTAAATTCATATTAACCAATGTTACTTAAAACTCGAACTTCGACAATAATAATAATATCTGTTGCTTCAATTATTGAGATCTAAAGTAAATACAAAACATTGGCATCCTTTGATTTGATCCATTTCAAATACATTATTAAAAAAAGGGAATATTTTCCATTTCATATCTGCGCTTTGTGCTTTGATAATTTGAAAATCAAAATCGAAACAATGAGAAAAACTGAACAATTTGAGAGCGCTATGAAAGGCGATAGCCGAAAACTGAAAGCTAAAAACCAAAAACCAAAAACCCGTTAATGAATAATGCAAGCGAAGGGCAGTGGGTCAAATGTTGTGGGTGTTACATTATGTAGCCCAAGGGGATGGGGTTAGATATTGGGGTTGGGGATTTGTAGTGGATCGCTCCTTTGTTTTCATGACATAAGCGTTTAAATAAAACAAAAAAAAAAAAAAAACAAAAACAGAAAAATAATTAAAATACATAAAAATAAAAACAAAATAAAAAAGAAGAAATTAAAAATGCACAGACAAACGGCGAGGGAATGCAGTGGCCAAGGGGCACAGTGGGCGGGGAAGTGGGGGAAGCATGAGGGGTTGAAAAGCCGTAAGCAAACATGTGACATATGCGGCAATTAATGCCGTTAATTATTAAAGTTAACACCCAAAAGCGACATGCACAAGTCAAATAAATAAACACGCAGCCAGCCAGCAACGAATGAGGCAAACTCATTGGCCTGATAAGCCCTAAGTACAACCACCACCACCACCACCACCACTGCCACTGCCACCGCCAGTTCACCTCACACCCCAACCCACACTTCACCAACGGAAAGAAAAACGTATCCCTTACCCCAATAAAGCTGTAAAAAAAAAAAAATGCCCAAGCCCCAAAACGAAAACCCAAACGCCCCAACAATTAAGGACAATGCGTGCTAATTTCAAACGAAAACTCCGACGTCGTAACTGAAAAACCCACCTAAAAAGCCGGGGCACCCAACCACCCAACCACCCAACCACCCAACCACACCACAACCACCTTAAAAAAAAAAAGAGGAGAACAAGAAGAAGAAGACGGAGAAGAAGAAGAAAAAGCAAATGCCACAGCACTAGCAGCCAGCAGTAATAATGATTTTTATTTATAAACTGGCGGCGCAGGACGAACAGAGCCAGGAAGTCGTAGGAGGAGGGAGGCCAGCGATACAGGACCCATGCGTGCCACATTGGGATTATGTGAGTAGTTGCACAGCGGCTGGAAGGGGTGGGTGGAGGGGGGAGGTGGGGTGGGGATGGAGCCGCTTACACACACACACACACACACACACACAGAAGAAGGACAGTTGGCACATAAATAATTTACACGCCTGGCCGCAAGCACACTTGCCATTTGCCAGTGTTTTTGTTGTTGTTGTTGTTGTTATTGTTGCTGGCACTGCTGACATAATTTTTATATATATATATATATATATATATTTGTTGTATTTTTTAGTTATTTTTGTTTTTGTCATTTTTGTCGCTTTTGGTTGTTGTTTATGTGTTTTTTTAAATTTATTTTTATTTTTTTTAGCCGGAAATAAGCAAAGCAAACAAAACTTTGCCAATTTTTTATCAACTGTTTTTTTTTTTTGGCTTTTACGTGTATTTTGTTTGGTATTTTTGTGTTGTTCAACGGAAATTATGCGTTTGCATTCTTTTTGGTTGGTTAGAATAAATATTTTCGGAATATGCATGGATATCTCATAATAATGATATGTTGTAATGTTTTTAAAATAATCGTTGAATCATATTTGATGGTTGATGAACATTCATCGTTGTACAGAATAATATTTATATAATAATCAATTGGATTGTTTAATTGTTTAGATTAAGTGAGTGGAGCTGCGAACCGATTTGTTGCCATAAACATTTTTCGATCGATTTGCTTCAATCAGATCCAATCAGATTGTTTTCTATATATGCGTGTGTGTGTGTGTGTGTGTGTGTGGATTTTGGCCCCGCTTTTTTATTTCTTTAATATTATTGTTGGTACGATTTATTGCTGTTGTGTAAACAATAAACAATAAAGGCAACTATATCAAAATATCAAAAGGAAAACTTTGAACAATGCCCAAAATTTAAAAACCAGCAGCAGTAATGACGATGGCGATGAGGATGATGATGATGATGATGATGTCGATGATGATGTTGATGATGATGTTGACGGCGATGACGATCGAGGGGCGAACGCGTTCATTAGTTCTCATTAAAGAAAGAGATGAACACAAATCGTATGAGCCCAATGATAAACGCATTTATAAACAAAGCCTTTTTTTCCATCGAAACCATAACTAACACTGTGGAATGTCGGGCAGAAACCGCGACAAGGCAACGCAGTTGACGGCGACTGAGGGAGGGAGAGAGTGACAGAATGGTGGAGCGGGGGGGAACTGGTTTCAACCATACCAACAATACCAGCAACAACAATAACGACAACAATAACGACAACAATAACAACAATTTAAACATGCGGGGGCTCAGTTCATTCGATATGTCAATGCTGTCCACTCAGCAGCAGCCCGTCGTTGTCTGCAGCTAATGAACTCTATTAATAATGATGGCATGCGATATCTTACAGATATAGACAAATATATATTTATATGCATATATATGCATATATTTGATTTGCAATAATTTGTAGTCGTGGGTGGTCCCGGTCCCCATCAGGCCCCACCCAAGGCGCGAGTTCATTTCTTGATTGAACCTGACCCAACGCTTCCCTTTTCTTTTTTTTGTTTTGTTTTTTGTTTTTGTTTTTGTTTTTGCTTTTGTTGTTCAGGTTAATCTTTTGGCTTTTAAGCACACAAATGGGCCGCAAATGAGGCGCGACCATGTAAAATGCCGATAAGAGCTCCACTGTCCATCCAATTCATGCCACTTCAACTCGACACGACTCAACTCAACTCGACACGGCTCAACTCAACTCGACTCGGCTCGGCTCGACTGCTGCTCGTGTGGGCGGCAGCGAAAAAGGCAATCAACTTTATTGATAATAGAATGCGCTGTTTGTTGAACGTTTGCGTTTAGGTTTAGGTTTACGTTTACACACTCGATGAGGAGGGCAATATGAATATAAATAGACCCACCTGTATCGCATAGGTTCTAAATGCCGCTAAAAGGCTTAATGGCTCAGCTGAGATTGCCAGAGCAGAACCACTGCATACAGTAGAACTACTTTAACACTTTGAATTGAAATGTGAATTGAATAACTGAAATCTGTATTCCATGTCCGTTGTGGGTTAATGCTGTTTAAGGGTTAAGCGCTACTCGATTTATTAAGCAGCTTGCCAATGCTGCGAGCAGAGCAGAACAGCGCAGAGCTGAGCTGAGCTGAGCTGAGTGTTGTGTAATGCGCAAACAAGAAACTATAATTATAATGATGGTGCATCAAGCGCTGACTTTGCAAAGTCCACAAAAGCATGCAACAGAAACGCTGAGCGAGACAGAGAGAGAGAGGGAGAAGGGGAGAAAGAGACAGGCAGAGAGGCGCTCGGAACTGAAATAGCCGGGCTTAGATAACTTATATTTGTATTTGTATTTGCAGTGGGAAGTGGGCAGTGGGCAGTGGGCAGTGGGGCAAACGCAAGAGCCAAAGCAAATGCATGCGATACGAGTGCACTGAAGTGCATTTGAAGTGCACTTTCGAGTACACTCACATTTGCCGCAACCAAAAGCGTACGCTGAATAAACTTGCAATGCTCAATGGACAAGTGTGCAACACAAAGGCGCCGCCTGCCGCGCTGTGTGTGCTTGTTGTTGTTGTTGTTGCTGTTGATTTGTCGAATGCGTTTTTATAACGATTTAATTATATTTATGTCGTTTATAAACGCGCCGAATGAAGGGTGCTCTGCGCTGGGTTGAGTTGGGTTTGAGTGGGTTGGGTTGGGTTGGTTGGTTGTGTGGCGCGCCATTGCAAAACGTATTCAAGTTAACGTAATGCAAGGAGGTGAGTAACCCACTTACCACCCCCTGCACCACCTCCCCCACCTCGCCTGCAGTCGTGCCTTGCCAGTGACATCGATGTGATGGCCAAAGCCAAAGCAAATGCCAATGCACATAACGGCTGCCATTATACGCAACAACAACAGCAACAACAACAGCAACAACAATAATAACAAAAGAAAATGGCGTCTGGCGACATTATGCGTGTGTGCGGGTGTACAAGTGTGTGTGTGTTTGTGTGTGTGTGTGTGTGTGTGTGAACATGGGCGAAATTATTTTTATTATTTTACACAATTTTTATATGAAAGCCAAATGCGATACAAAAAAAGAACTTTAGAACTTTAGAACAAGTCATAAATATTTAGAATATTGCATTTTCTATTATTATTGTTTTCATTGTCGTCGTCGTTGTCGTTGTTGTTCTTGTTGTTGTTGTTGCTGTTGCTGCTGCTGTTGCTGCTGTTGTGGTTGCTCTTGTATTTAATGAGATTTTTCAACTTTCCCATAAGCGCCTTAAACATCGCTCCGTCGCAAATGCAACAAACTTCAATTTAATATGCTCTACAGTCATGTATAAATAAACATCTGAATAAAGTTATTTCTTTCTGCTGGGGCTGAGGTTTTGTTTGGCTCAACTTTTGTGCGTTCCGCCGCATGTCAGTTGTGAGTTAGAAAATAAACATTAAATATAATAAAATAGTCGCATTTAGCACAGACTCTGCCAACAATTTGTATCAGTCTAAAACTAG
>JBAMBD010000015.1:2405000-2412500 GCA_037043625.1 Drosophila melanocephala | reverse complement strand
TTTTGGTGATTACTATTTGGATTTTAACAATTATTTGATGTTGTCGGTAAACGTTCCGCCGATCCACAAACCCTCAACACCTCAACCCCCCCGCATACCTCATCAACTCCTCCCCCTGAACAGAGTACAATGTTGCCAGCGGGTGTCTGTTCATATTATGTTGGCTGCACCTTTTCTCAATGATTGCATTTTGACTTTTATATATGCAAAATATTTTGCATTTCAATTGCACACACACACACACACAACACACACACACACACACACACAACACACAACACACACACACACACACACACACACACAGCAATACAAATGCTTTAATAACTTTGTCAATTTGCATTGTGCCAGCGGCGGCCGTTTTATGACGTGTTAACAAAGCGCGAGGCTTGCTTCAACAGTTGTCACATCAAATATCTGGAATTAAATTTAGAAATGCCATATTCACCTGCCCATAAATATATATATATATATATATATATATATATATATATGTATATACCATATACTTTTGAACAACATATTTATATATATTTCCAACTTCTCGGTTTCATTTCAATTTTGTGAACAAAGCTCTTTTTGCTTTGTGTGCTAAATAATAGTTGAATATATATGAAAGTAAATGCTGATAACGGGAAACATATGTCAACAATCGTACCTCGACCTAACCATTTTGTTTGCTATGGGAAACGCATAATGAAAAAATCTCTGCGCATTTTTGCCGAGTTTCGTCGATGTTTTTTTTTCTTTTGTTGCATGTTTTTACGTATTCTTTTTTCTTGTTTTTTATCCTTTTTGGTATTTGCCTTGCCACAAAAAGTCGAAATTAATTAATTTGTAACAAAGTTAATAAATATGGTTTGCTATGTTGACGTAAGCAAATTATTGTGCAATTCCCCGAGGCACTCATACATTCATACGTGCCACCCCCTTCAGCACTGCTCCCCTCGCCAACCACATCAGGCAATCAAGCGGTTTTATTAAATTCGATTTGAACTGATTTAATGACAACTATTTATATACACTTATATATATATATATATATGTATATATAATATTTTGACTAAGACATTGCGACTCATTTGACAATCGCCCTTAAGCGGTTTTGAGTCAACATGGTTGGCTGGTCTGCGACCATCGATGGCTGTTGCTCTTGCCTCACCTTTATCTATATTATTGCCGCTTGGTGAGTGTATCCAAATTGTGCCACACACAATTTGTACACATCTTGCGTAGTATTATCAGTGTAGAGTTCCACTCACATGTCACAGTTCCAGATGCCCATGAAGATTGGTTCGAGTTGTTGGAGCTTAAAGTAGCCAAACGGAAATTACAAATTTTGAAAAGTTTTGTACGAAGTTATGCTTACTGATTGCTTATAAAATATATAAATTATATATATGAAAAATGAACTTATTGTTGAGGATGTTAATCGAGGTGTTACTGTACTATTTCACCCCATTTTCATGTGTCTGCAAGGGTATTAAATGTTTGGTAATTTCTTTTTTTTGTTCGTCCGTCGATTGCCGACTGGTGTGAAAAGTAATTATGGCGCCTTATGGTCGTCTGACAGCCGGTCAACTTCATTCAACGTCCATTAATTTGGACACACTTCACTTCTAGTGCCACACCAGCACCCATGCCCCCCTCAAGGCCCCCCACATTGTTTTGGCTTCAGCTGCGCTTGTTGCACTTTTCTTGTTTTTAGCTTTTTTCCTTTTTTGGTGTTTTTATTTTTGTTTATTTTCTTTTTATGTGTGTTGGCTCAGCTGGACATTTGCCCCAGCCAGCTTCTAGTGGGAAGGCCAGTTGGGGGGGTGGCAGTGGTGCAGTGGTGGCGGGTTGATGGCGCACATTCCACTGCTGGTCACGTATGATGACCCAAATGTGCGGCACCTCCTTCAGCGCTCGGCCAGTCAGTTCTTAGTTCTCAGTCCTCAGTCCTCCGTCCTCCGTCCTCAGTCCCCCGTCCTCCGTCCACAGTTCTCAGTGTCGTTTGTTTGTTTGTTTGTATGTGTATTTAATAAAATTTATTACACTCTCACATGAGAAACATATATATATACATCGCACCCCGTCCCCTGCCCCTGCCCCTGCCCCTGCCCCCGCTTTCTGTCTTTGCGTATTTGTCTAATAGAAAAATTATGGGCCAAGGCAGGCCGCGACGTTGTGGTCTGCCCAGGAGGGGGAAAGGGGGGCCAGTTGGGCCAGCTGGGCTGTAGAGGCCTTAATTTTTATACGCATTCCACGCTTTCGTCTGTCGTCTGTCTTGTGTCGTGTGTCGTGTGTCGTCTCGACGACTTTGCCTCTCTGCTGCTTGTGCCCCATAATTATAACATAAAATTTTTTATTGAAATGCTAAGGCATTTTCATTTACGTGTCGATGCCCCAGACGAGGGCCATGAAAGGGGCGGGGTGTATGAGGGGGGGGTATGTGTGTCTAAACTAATAACAGTTAACGCTTACACGCACACACGCATGTTTAGTATTAGCCACACACACACACACACACACACAGCAAATGAAACAAAAGTAATAAACATTAATTTTATTAATTCATTATTTAATGCTGAGAGGCAGAGACAGGGAAAGAGACCATAAATATATATATATATATATATATAATATATGTGCCTATATAACGTGTGCGGTTTATGGATAATTATCATAAAAAATGCATACACCAATCAGGCAAAAATTTAATTTACCGCAATTCCATGCAAAATGCACAGCAGCAACAAAAAAAAAAACAAAGGCAACAAAATGGAAAACATATTGTTAGCTCAAAGCTGAAATTGCAACAAAATTGTTGTTTCAACTTCTGTCTAATGGCAACAAGAGCCATAAAAAGAGTAGCTAAATGACCAACAATAAAAACAATAAACTGAAAAACATTTGACATGTTGTCATAATTTATGCATTTACAAATTAAATGAAAAAAAAAAAAGATAACAGAAAAGAAAAACAAAAACATTACAATCACTTTAAAATATTACAAATATTTATATTTGTGTTGTTATTTAGATATATATATATATATATATATATATGTATGCATATGGCAAAAAGTGATTCAACAAAACAATTAAGCTTAATAGTCTTGGGCGCGATCAAAGTTAACACGAGTGCAGCATTATCAGTTAGTTTGACATGAAGTTAGTTGTAGCTGTGGCTGTGGCTGTGGCTGCAGCAGAAGAAACTTGATAATAATAGCAATGATTTACAACCCGATTTGGGGCAGCAGCTTGTGTCGCTTTTGTATACCTACAAATATAAATTTCAGTGCAGATCTTGTCTCATGCACCATCATGCACCATCATCATCATCATCATCATCATCATCATCATCATCATCATCATTTTGTGCAACATGATACTCACATTACGTGGGCATTTCAATCACAGTGGCGCAGCTCGTTTCTGCCGCTCATTAGCCTGCCTGCAAAATGTGCAAAGTGCAACGTGCAACGCGACCAGATGCAGTGCATCAAATGGCCACACGCTAAAGGTGCATTAGCACCACAACGTTGAATAAATACCGCGTGTGTGTGTGTGTGTGTGGTACGCAATATGCCAGACACTCCACACACACACACCTCCTCTGCCACCGCTGCAGCTGTGTATATAATTATCTATCTATCTACATATATATATATATATATATATATACATATATACCCATAGTTTCATTTCAGCAACCGAATTACAAATTAAATTTTGGATTTTATTACTGAGTTTGTTGTGTGTACTTATCCACAAGAGCAGTTAATTAAGTGTCCTATAGAGGAAACCATATCTACATACGTATTATTTGGTTGATGAAGCTTTCGGTTCCCGTTTTGGTTCGTGGTGCACGGTAAATGTTGCGACAAACCACCTTTCAACTCCCTGCTCCATATTCCCGCAAAGCAATAATTATAAAGACAATGTTGGACGGCAACTTGTCATTTGTTTGTCCATAGAGCGTACACTGCAAAAAACAAAAAAGATTAGTTCGAAATTGGAAGACAATGGCCGCGACGACATTTAATACTCGTCTGTTTTAAGCGATTTATAATACATATAATTTGCTTTGCACCAACTAAGTTGCACCAACTATTGGTCATTTAGTTGACTCGACATCGAATTGCTGCCAGCGTTTTTTGCTTTACTTTAGTGTCTTGCTTGGCGACTTATAGTTAATTCGGGTCAACCAACGCTGCTTGGCCATTTTGATATCCGTTTCGCTTCTGACGCTGCAATTGAATCTCACCTCGACTGTTTTAGCTTTGCACCACGTAAGCCCTGAAATTGAAGTGGCGCTGGTAGTATTGACACTGCTGCAATAAATGCCTGAAACCGGCACTTGGCTTACTGCCATCGGCGGCCAGCGATCCTCCCGGTTTGGTGGCACATGCAACTTTCTGTCAAATATTTATTAGCCACAGAATTGGCGAATACTGTTTGTTGGCCGCCCACCTTTTGAATCGCATTTGCCCTCTTCTGATGGCGCTGAATGACGTCGGCACTGAAGGTCCTGCCACAGCTTTCGCAGGGTATCAACTTGGATGTGGTGTTCACATTGCCCATAAGCGCAAATTGTTCTTCTCTTTGTAAAATATAAGTTGATTGAAAATCTTAAAAACAATTTTAAAAAGCACATAAAAAGGTACACAATTTTAAAAATGCAATTTTTTGAGAATAACACTTTAGTTTGTTTACTGCAAAATTCAATGAACACTTAATCGAAAAAGTATAAATAGAGAGAGAGAGAGAGAAATAGAGAGAGAGAGAGATAGAGAGAGAGAGAGAAATAGAGAGAGAGAGATAAATAGAGAGAGAGAGAGAGAAATAGAGAGAGAGAGAGAGAAATAGAGAGAGAGAGAGAAATAGAGAGAGAGAGAGAAATAGAGAGAGAGAGAGAGAAAGAGAAAGAGTGAGATAGAGCGTGACACAGAGTCCTTTTCTGTTAAACCTAATTTCAGCATTATTTACTATGTATATTTTTATATATATTTCATATAATATACACATATAATAATTCAGTAACATAAATAGATGGAATAGCTAGAAAGCTATAAGCCAAAAGTCAATTTCGATATTATTTACTATCGATATATTTTCATAATCTCACATCTATATATATTGACTAGCTTAAAATATAAATAAATTCTTATAAATTGTAAATACAAAATGTGTATACAGATACACAAAAGCACAAGCTGTTTCGCCTCGATTATATTTACTTATCGATTATTTGGCTCAGTGCAGCTCTGTGCGCAGCTGCGGCTGACTGGCTGACTAACTGACTGGCTGACTGGCTGACTGAGCGACGGAGCGACTGAGTCGGCTGTCTGAGAACTGCTTCAAGTCGTTCATTGAATTGAATGTTGAAATGGAATTAAAAGACAGACATCGTTTCCTATACAAATTATGGCCTGTTTCGAGTCTGCTCGCTTGAACACTTGACAGCCGAAGCACACACACAAGGCCTGTGCCGCAAACAACAACCTCCTCCGCCTCCTCCTCCTCCTCCTCCTCCACACCCTCTTCTTCGTCTTCTCCATCTTCGTCTTCATCCACTCTCCACAATTCGTGGCAGCAGTCAGGTTGTCCATTCCCCCAAACATGGCATGTTCGCCCTGTTCCGGGTGCATTTAACGAACGCATTTTTCATCTCGCGCTCGAGCTGGCTGTGAAGTGAAGTGAAGTGATTTCAAAATGATTATTTTTTGACACATGGGGCAACACCTGCAACGCATTTGATGTTGCAGCTGCCACAGATCCCAATGCCAAAAGAGCCGAGCCGCCTTCAATATGCATCAAATGCCAGAAACTCAATTCATCGCCATCGCCCTCGCTCTCTCCTCCCCTGCCCCGTTCCCATTGGAGCTGTCGATGTCGATGGGGCGATTCCCCAATCATTGCCTGCCTCCCTTTCTCCCACCCCCCTCCCCCTCTTCTCCACACTCACACTGTACGTGTGTATGACTGTGTGTATGACTGTGTGTATGACTGTGTGTGTGTTGTTTGTGTATAATTATATAATTTGACTGCTGCAATTATGTTGTTCTTCGTTAATTGAAATGTAAACGTCATCATTATGATAAGACGACGTTGAGGCCCGCTTCAGACCTGATGTGGGCATTGTGACCAAGTTTCTTTTTGTTGTAGTTGTTGCTGTCGTTGTTGTCGTTGTTGTTGCTGTTGTTGTTGTTGTTGTTGTTGCTGTTGCTGTTGCTATTGCGTACGACTGACGTTGACGTGGACGTGGACGTCGCCGGCTGCGAACATTTCAATTCTATTTGTGCTCGCAACTAGCCTGCCAGGCGAATTGAGGGACAGGTGGGGGCGGAAGGGGGGCGAGACACGCAAACAAAAATGCCAGCACAATGGAAGGCGGCAGCCAGCAGCTAGCAGCTAGCTGCACCAGTAAAGAGCCTTCCCATGTCTTCGTGTATGTTGTTGCAGCGGTTCAATGGCGAACGGTTCAGCGATGTTTAATGGCATCTGTTGTTGGTTGTGGTTCGGCGATTAGAGGATATAAACATAAACATTTTTGAGCAAGTTAATGATTGCACGAATCAATGCAGTTCAATTTTGATAAACTATCAAAAGGTTACAGCAAATTGCTTGCATCTAAAATTGAAAGTAATAATTGTTGTAGTATCGTCTGCCAAATATCGTTCAAATATATCGATGCTGCTGCTATCGATATCGATATGCAGTTAAAGTTAAATTAGTTTCGACAGCAGGAGCAGACGCAGCAAGCATTGAAATTAACTTTATCATCTGTGCTTTTGATGTAGACCAAAATCGATCATTTCATTTGCAAGTTGAAGCAGAAGTCTTAACTAAACTCACATTATTCAGGATGCTCGTGAAACGTTTGCGACACATCAAAGCCAATAAGGCAACGGCCACAAATCTGTGCCTGGCACGGGTCTACGGCACAGAGACGGTTGAGCTGCCGAAAGGGGGTGCCGCGACAGCCGCAGAGATCGAATGGCTGACACTGGAGCTGGATGTGACCAAGAAGGAGACTGCGGGGCTGCTCTATAAGTACAAGCGAGCGTTGGCCGAAGGCGAGAATATGCGCAATCGACTCAATAAGCAGATTGGCGATGCCCGAAACTTTGGCATACAGGGCTTCTGCAAGGATCTGATAGATGTGGCCGATGTGCTCGGCCAGGCCACAGAGGCGGTGCCCAAGGATCGCCTCAATACCAATCCAGATCTGCAGAGTCTGTACGAGGGTCTTCGACTGACACGCGCCTCGCTGCAGCAGGTGTTCAAGCGTCACGGCCTGGAGACTCGAGATCCGATCAATCAGAAATTTGATCCCAATCTGCACGAGGCCCTCTACCAAACGGTGGATGCCACGGTTGAAGCCAACACCGTGGTGCAAGTCACCAAACTGGGCTATCAACTGCACAACCGTTGCATTCGCCCCGCACTTGTGGGCGTGTCCAAGCGTTAATTGCCATAATAAAATGTACAAGCAACTTTGGCACACACTCAA